>JAHLJT010005437.1:31746338-32059933 GCA_031308135.1 Acheta domesticus | reverse complement strand
CTGTATTTATGTCACGAATTCATTTCATTTAAAGGTTTTTAATTTTAAGTACCATTTTTGCTTGCTTTTCAACTTCTCAGTGCCTACATGATCCAGATTTATTTATGATATTCCCTGGTTCACTTTTTTCTTGTGTAAATAAGAATAATTCCTGCAAATTCTTTTGTTTATAGGATGTACGAACTGTCAGACTTACACTTCGAAAGCCCAAAACTAGAAAAGCAGTCCAATGGACTTCAGGAACTGTGGATAATGAACATTTAAACCGCAAAAAATCAAAATGTAAGTACTATTAATAGGCGTAGTAAATTATTAAACTACAAAGTGTTAAAGTGTTCCTGTCCATTGTTCAATTTACAATATTTCATTATACGCAGATATGTGTGGGATTTAAATGCTTCTATTCATGACTTTCCAGGCTGTTGTCAATACACAAAACCTAAAGCATTCGATGAGAGTTCATCATCGTCATCATCAGATGAAGAATGTGAACATTGTTTTGGTCATGTAGAAAAGAAAAAGAAGAAACACAGTCAAGGTGATACTCCTCATGAAGAATGTGATCATCACCATCATGCTCCAGACAGCCCTGATAAATCTAATGAAGAGCAAGATGGGGGTTGTACAAGCAGCTCACAAAATGGTGGTGAGAATTCCTAATTGTAGTTGACCTTTTGGGAGCCATGAATTTGTTTCATCACAGTGCCATGCACAAGTAAATGACCTTGAATCTAAAAACTATTCTGAAATGACAAGAAAAATCTATTTCATGAATAAAGAATAAGAATAGAACTCATTGAGGAACTTCTGTAATCAAAATCCCATTGCAGTTTACATTTTCATGAGTTAATCAATACCTCTTAATTACCTTATGAGATACTTTCTTGGAAATAACACAATACAAGAATAATGGCACATTGCCCTACCTCTTGTGTTCTTCTACCTCAGTTCCCAGTTTCAAAAATATCACTGCATAAAATACAAACTTAAAGAAGTTCCTAATCAACATATTGTCAAATACTTTAAGAAACAAACAAACCATGCATGAAGATACAGAGATTGTTATTAATAGAGGACCCTCACAAAAGCTCTTATAGTGCCATTGTATTCTGCACATCCGATTCCAAGTGGTTATATTAATCAAATATTTTTATTTTCTAATTTTTGCTTTGTTTAGTCAGTTTTCATCAGAGGCTGTTCAACTTTTACCGATTACTATCATTCAGAAACTAGACAGATTTTAAATGATTATTTTGGTGAATTTTATATTCCAAATAAAAACTGAGAATAATTTGTCCTAGCCACTCTACTTCATTGCAATGAAGCATGTCGCCAAATAAAAAAAACATACCAAAGAAATTGTGCATGTATTTTCTGCCTAAAAGGAAGAAAAAACATAATTAATCTGTTTCTCTTTTTATTTTAGAACAGCCACCTGTGAAAACATAATGGCAAAGTGGAAATAATCCTGTGAAATAAATGCTGCATGATTAGGCACATAATGTATATGTGTACACAAGGCTTTTGAATTAATTTAAGCTGAAGTGTATATGTAATGTGTTCAACAAATGTGTGAACTGCTGGCCCCTTCAGAACTTCCAGACTGAGAATTTATTTATTGAGAGTATTTGAATGAGAAAAGTAGATTGGTGGTACTAAGTAAAAAAAGTGTAATAATTTGTAGATATTTACTTAATGCTGAGTATGTAAAATGTAAATATAATGTAATAATTCACATGTAATATGTCTCTTTAAAAAATGTACCAAATAATTTTTCTCGGAATATTATTTCATGGAATTAAATGTCAAAGAAAATTTTAAAACTATCTAGAATTCCTGTAATTAAAGTAACATGTCATCTGTGAACCAATAAGCTGCTTTCAATTATTGTTCAAATGTCCTCATTCAATTTTCTTTCTCATAGACTGCAAAGATGTAGTGTAGAATATTGAAAATAAAACTTATTCTATCATTTATTTGTTTCATTTGAGTAAATAACTTAACTTGGCATTGTCATTTACCTGAATCAACATAATATTTAATTTCTTTCTTTTGAGAAAAATTAATACTCTTGCAGAAAATGTTTCATCAGAAAACTGCTTGAGTGTGCATTTATTGATGCTTTTCCTCTAATAAATGTATGGTTGAACTAATGCAACATCTTAACTTGGCAATTCTCATTTTTATAATGTATTAAAATAAAATTACAAAAAAAAGATCATGCTAGTTCAATACCACTTCAAGGTCATGAAGTACCTACCCAAATTTGGCATAAATATATTTTATTTTTTTTGTAACTTATGGAAGTTGTGATGAAAGAAATGTGAACATGAAACATTGAGCATAGTTTGTAAGTATGTACTGTCACATTTGATAATGTATTTGGGTTTTGGTAATTCAATACTAGCCAACTGAGTAGAGGGCATACATTACCATTTTGGGACTTCATCTTCTAACTGACCCATCAATACATTTTCTGTATAAACTCAGACTCAGTGGAAAGCTATCAAATATAGATTACACAACTACCCAATCTCTCTACGACGGAATAGTAAGAGCTATCCATGAAGCTGCTTATGAGAGCCTTGGAGAGGCAGGAAGTGATAAGGGGAAAATAAGTGATATGTGGTGGAATAGTTCTTTAGAAAAGAAAGTAAGATAGAAAGAAAATGGCTAAGTACTCAAGATGATGATGATGACAGAAAGATGTACAGTCAAATAAGTAGGGATATAAAAAGGAAGTTATAAAAGCTAAGAATGCTGCTTGGGAAAAGAAATGTGAAGAAATTGACCAATGCATTGGCATACCAAAGCAAAAGAGTCTTGGAAACTTATAAAAGGTCTAAAAACAAATGAGACACAATATTCAGATTTACAACTTATAAGCCTACAACAATGGAAAGAGTATTATCAATTACTGATGAAAGAAGACAGAAAAGAATTCATGAATGTTACAATATTAGTACAGGGAATAGAGATAATGACATGGAAGACATTACAGTAAATGAGATAGGAAAGTCTCCAGGCCCAGGTGCAGTGTATATAGAGCTGCTAAAAAATGGTCCTAATGTACACCTCGAAATTCTCTGCCAACTGTACAATAGATGTATGAAGGGAGAGATGCTGCCAGAGGACTTTAGAAAAGGTTATATTTCTAACATATACAAAAAAGGTGACAGAAAACAATGAGGGAATTACAGAGGTATAAATGTGCTCTGTAGTATTGGCCGGTTGTATGGAAAGATACTAAAATTTCACCTTGAAATGAATCTTGTAGCTGTGGAAGAACAGAGCGGCTTCAGAAGTGGACGCTTGTGTATTGATAATATTTTAGTATCAGACTAGTGACTGACAAACGACTTGCCCATAATTTTGAAAACTCACCTGGTATTTGTAGATTTAAGAAAGCCTACGACACACTTCCATTAAATAAACTCTGGATGGCAATGGAGAAACAAGATGTTAATGAGTACTTATTGAAAGCTGTTAAAGACCTATACAGCAGAAATGTAAGCCAGATTAAAATTGGAAGAAACCTTTCTGAACCATTTTCTGTAAATAAAGGCTTACGGCAAGGGTGTTGCATAGCTCCCACTCTGTTTAAATTATATTTAAACAAAAGCTTTAAAAAACGGAGAAGAAAATGTTGCAATATGGGTGTAAAAATTGTCGATTCCATACTCTATTCTCTTAATTATGCAAACGATCAAGTGATCTTCTCTGAGGACGAAGATAATGTTTTGGTATATGTTGCGAAAACTTCATTTGCGTACTTAAAATTGAATGGGTGAAGAACGATGGCATCTAAAGCTCTGGAATTGACACACAGAGGACGAGGAAGACCCAGAAGTACATGGAAGGAAGGAGTAGAGAAGGCAATGGACAGAAGAGGATTAACTGCAGAAGACTAGTGACAGACTAAAATGGAAACTGGGATGCGAGAGGCACCCAATGGTGTAAAATACTCGCAATACTACTACTACTATTTTGGGTACATTGTATAGGCTGTAGCAAAGATACGTTTCTTCAAAATAAATACATATTTCTGTATTTTCTCATTGGAAAGGCAGGCTTCAAATAAAAAAAACTTCCTAATTCCAATTTGTAATATCATAAAGGGTTGTTAAATTCTTAACCATTGACCCTGCTTAAATGGTTAAAAAGATAAAGGGATGTAAAATTCCCCCAACTTAGAAAATCCCAATTAACCATTTTTAGATGATTTTGTGGAGTGAAAAACACATTCCTCATAGTCAAAAGTCGCTACTTCTTAACAAGCGATCAGGAGCTTGCTTGTGGATTCTGAATGAATATATTTGTTCACAAAAAAATCTTAAGAATATAAATAGTATTAAGGTCTCCATTGTGATTCAAAAAATCATTATTATTATTATTATTATTATTATTATTATTATTATTATTATTATTATTGGCATATTGGCCATTTCTGGCAATGCTACATGAATAACATGTGTAACGTTTAAGACCAGCTTTTCAGCTGTATCCCCCCAACAAGGTTGTTACGCATTGAAGTGCGAATTATGAGGTGATCGGAGGACGATGAGTCCATATAGAGCGTTTTTATTCCTTTAATAATTTTTTCAGGTATTCCTCCTCCTAATATTTTTCAATAGTTTAACCCAGTTCATCATATCATAAGTCTTTTCAAAGTCTATGAATATCATGTGTTTGGTAAGTTTCTTTCATTTCTTTTGTCTAATATATTTTGTATCCTTTGTACTCCTACCCTTTCTGAATCCACATTGTTCTTCACCCATGAAGTTTTCACTGTACTCATTATTTCTATTTCTAAATATGTTGCAAATAATTTTGAGATGGTTGGTAGTAGCATTATTCCTCTGTAGTTGTTGCAGTCTATTTTTGTTCCAAACCTGTTCACCATTCTGTTGGGGTATAATTCTCTGTCAATATATAGTTAAATAGTTCAATCAAAATCACTTTTAGTTCTTTACCTCCACATTTGATAAGTTCAGCATTAATTTCATCTATTCCAGGGATTTTTCTGTTTTTAGCTTTTTAAAGTATTTGTTCAAGTTCTTCTATTATTATTTCTTCTACAGGTTGATTTTCCAGATCTGAGGTCATGTTTATGTTGATATGTGGTGGTCGTTGTTCCACAATGTTATATAATGTCTTAACCGCTCAGTCTCTGGTATTAGATCTATATTCACTTTGTACCTTATTTCAGTCCCAAGCATTCTTAGAAGTTTAAAGCCAATTCTTTGTGGTCCAGTGATGTCTTTCTCTTTTGATTTTACATGTTTTCCCCCAGTCTTCTCTTCTAATTTCCAACTACTTTACCTACTAAAATATTTAGCACCACTCTTTTAAGAATCTGCATATATTTTAAATGCTTGTGCAATTGCAGTTTAATAAAAAGCCAACTGTGCATTGTGTATATCTATCTAAACATATAGAAATATAAAGTAATCCCATAATCAATATACCACAATTGTCTTTCAGTGTTGGGTGTAATAATTTTATATCAGGATGGTCACTTTAATCAACACACAGATAAAACCATTAACAGGTCCTTACAGCAGACTGGTCTGATTAAAAGGACTAGTAAGGAAATTAGGGGTGTTGCTGTCTTGAGAGTGTTATACATTTCCCTAGTTATATCACATCTTCTTGCTTCCACTGTATGGTCACCCTATTTGTCCTCCAAACAAACAGACTTGAGAGAATTCAGCATAAAAATTTCAGAAGCACATCATCCAAATTGGGCCTTCCTGATCCATATCTGGATCATAATTATTCAAGAATTTCAATTATCTTAATTATACCATCTCTCAAATCTCTCAGAACATATAACAACCTTATATTTCTTTTTCAACTTGTTAATAATAGCATCAATAGCCCGTTCTTGCTTTCTCAACTTATGAACAGAATTCTGACGAGGCCCTAGAGGCATTTTTGACTTTTTGTACTGAGAACTTTTTCTTACAGCTACACATCACATAATTAGGTTTTTAGGACCTGTAAAAATTTAAACAATCTGGATATTGATGTATTTAATCCCAATTTCACTTCCTTTGTTAAGATTTTAAGAATGTCTATTTCTGATTTCGAATAACTTGATGCTCAGCTTTTTGAGGGGATTCTCTATAAATTGTCTCCTGATCCACGTAATTACATCTACTGTTATTTTTATTTTTATGGTGTATTAATATTGTATATTTGCGCATCACCTTTACACTTTTATATTTTTATAACCTTTTGTATTTGGTCCAAAAAGAGAACGTATAGTCAATAAATAAAAAAATAAGTACATAAATTGTAATTTTTAACAGTGAAATCAGAAAGCCAACATACTACTTTCAGGTTTGCTTTAATTTTTTTTTTAAATAGTGTGAAATGCTCCACAAATAAAATTGGTAGGGGGGGGTACTGGAAAACTGCAAAAGACAGCGAATTTGTTCCAGGGACAGTGTGACCACCTCTATATGCATTTGAAAAGGCATCACAAACTGCACCAAAATGTAATGTTGCATTTTTTAATTAAAATGATACAATAAATATCCACCAACAATTTGTTAACTCCTGACTTTAAGATTTAAAATTTCTTTTTATTTTGAAATCTTCATTACAACTGAATCTGTTTGTTTTTTGAGGTACTTCACACGACACCACTGAGACATTTTCAACATTTTCTCAAAAACACCTCCAAATTTTTTCTCTTGAATTTTTTACTTCAATAGAATGAAATATAGTACTTATTAAAACATCACTCCAATTTTCACTGTTACCTCTGCATTTTAGAAAGTTCAAATTTTTCTGCACCCTCAAAACTACATTATAAAGATAGTGATATTTTTTTCAGTAAAATCTATCCCTCAAAATTAATGTATAGTGTCAAGTACATTTTTTTGAAAATATTAGAAGATTTGGCAAAATTTGAAAGCAAAAGGGCAATTTTAAAATCATTTTCTCAAAAATGGTTCCAATTTTTTTGAAAAAAGAGAGCTAAACTCACTGAATAACATACAGCAATGCCATTTTCATGTCACCTTTTAATTTTTCAAAACTTACACAAATGTTATTATTTTAAAATCTCTCTCACATTGTCAATATTAACATTACTGGTTTCTTTGCCTTTCAGATGAATTGCATTTTTGAAAACAAACTCCTTCAAATACTTTCTTATGAAGTTTTTCAATAACAGTTTTCTGTGAAAATATGTTCAAAATGCACATTTTCAGAAACACTCAAATTTCGTTTTCTCAAAAACTGATCCGAATTTTCTTGTTTCTTTTTACATAAAACCAATTTTCTCAATATAAATATAAAATAACAACTAAATATGAAAACATAACATGCAAACAACAGTAGAAATGGAAGAGAACTGTACTATCATCATGGATTTTGGACAGTTACAAATGGAGAGTAAAATTGTACTGCCTGTTGATGTGAGGGACTTCACAAGTAGGATGTTCATCAGAATATAAATTAAACTTGACAAACAAGGAAATATATATATTTTTTAAATATGAAAAAATCCACTTTTTTTACATCATAGCTGCACTTAAGTGCTACACAATTCACAGAATAAAAGTTGGTTTTTGATTTCCCGCAAAACATAGTGAGGTGTGTGCTAAGTTGTAACATAAACACATTCTTCTTTAATTTGTTTCAATCTGTATATTAAAAAAAAATTACTGAAAGTAGACTGAATTTGTTTCACACATGAAATACCCAAGAGAAGAACAGTTATCAGTGTACAACAAGGTAAAACATTTACCATCAATTTAATATCACAAATAAGATTTAATATTTGAGAAAGGACTCACCTTACCATATCAGAGTCCAGTATCAACAATTGAAGCAGTTAATGTGACTTAAGATTGACACCTAGAGTTTGAATTCATCAAGTTGGGTCAGTGTTTCCTTCGTTGGCTTATCTCTAGACCACGAGTAAATTTTCCATCATCAAGTCCCAGTTCCTGAACTCTGTTCCTGGACCTCCACACTTTGATAGTGAAATCATCTGAAGTAGTAACCAACATCTCAGGATCACATGGATTGAATGCCACTGAATTTACAACATCAACATGTGGAAATTTTGCAAGGCAAGTGGCCGTAATGACGATCCCATAAATAGCCATGTTTGTCTTCAGCACCACTGTAAAAAAATATAAAATTGACATAATGCAAATAGCTCTACATCAAATTAAAACAAATCAATTTATCTTTATTCAGCATAACAGAAAATTAACTTCAAGCAAATGAATATGAAATTAAATTAGAAATTTTGGAGCCCAATGAGGAAAACTACTTCTTAATAGACCCTGTTAATGTGAGTTAACATTTAGCATTATTCAACTTCATTTTAATACCAATGCAACCCTGGTTCCATTATGTAGATGAATATATAAACACATTACCTAAAAATTAAGATTTTAACTGTATGATATAAAAATCATCATAATTTTTTATATAGTTGTTTCAATCAACTTTGATTTCTCCTCTCATTGCAATATACTGTACAATACTCAGAGGTTGAAGAAGGATTCTTGTAAATAGATGTTACTAATTAAGAATAGTGTACATTACTGAATATTTTTCACATATGAAAATCACAATTGAAGAAAATTACAATGAGTGGTACCAGTAGGTAAATTAAGAAGTATTCACAGAGATGTATGACCATACAATTAAGAGGATCGTCCGTCCTAAAAATGTTACAAGAAACTTGAATGGCATGAAATTCAAGTTTCTTGAACCTTTCCATCACATCAATTGTGATAGAAAACATTATAAAGAATTTTAAGAATAAATGAACAAATTTCTTAAAATAATAATAAAAACAACAACAAGGTAACTTCCAATGTACTTACAGAATATCAAATAAAATAATAAAAACAATGCAAATGATATTTGAAACAAATTGTCAATAAAGGTTTATTCTGTATAATAGACAGATGCTCCTGGAATAATTTACAACACTTCCTTAAAAACAACATTTGAATTTGTTTTGGGCTTTCCTTGACAGTTACATTTTACAAAAGCTTTTTACTCTTGAGAAAGCTACGTACCATGCAAAAATACAGGACTGGACAAGTCAACCCTACTCTTTATAATAACTGAAATTGTAATTAAATGAAGTATCAAGAAGCGCCAAAACAGCAAACATGTTATACAATGTTGAAGAAAATCTCATCCTGTAGCTTAAGGAGTGAGGAATGTTTCTTGAAGCTTTTGTCATCAACATATTGGGTTTTAAGGCTCTAGAATGCTTTGTTTCGGAATTATATAACTATACAGATTTCAACAACGCTGCCATGTTGTTGTGGGTTTCATTAGATGTGAAAATTTGTTTTTCAACAAATCCTTCAAATTTTTACTTTCTCATATACTATACTTATAGTATAGTATACAAACGTACAGTATAGGGAAAGTTATGTAATGCTGCGCGAAAAGCAGCTAAATTAAGAAAAAAAATCTCCTAACACATGGTGCAGCCAGAATCCCCATTTTGTGGGTCTTTGATACCGAAAAACCAATTGAAAGCAAAACGTCTGTCCGTCTGTCTGTGAACAATGCTTGCGACTAAAACGCTCAGTCAATTTTCTCCAAAATTAGAGATTTACGAGAAAATCCTTCTCCACAATTCACACTCTCCAATCGATCTGGCTGATCTCGTGGCCCCTTGAATTTGAAACCGATATTTTTATTTTGGTAATTTATTTTACATCAAGCCCCCCAGACATTTTCATAATTTTCTCAAAAACGGCTCCAATTTTTTTCTTTAAACTTCTTGTAGGAATAGAGTAAAATATAAAATTATTCAGGTGGAATAGGTCCGATTTTCACAGATAACTCTGAATTTTCAAAAATTGCGAAAGTTTGAATTTTATTCGGCGTCTTTTCGCATAATATTGCATGCAATATGTGCAATTTTATAAAAATACAAAAACAAAATTTTCTCAAAAACGGCTCCAAATGTTTTCTTTAAACTTTTGGTAGGAATAGTGACAAATGTACTCTATTAGATGATGAATGCCATATTGCTCAATCTTCTATTTTTTCCAAAAATTGGAAGAATGTAATTTTTTTGTCTTGCCTTTCACATGGTTCATATTTACATTAGCAGCGATTTGTTGACATTATTATATTAATGATTACATGTGCTTTAAATAGTATCAAGTAGAGTTTCTTGAAAACTCAACCGTTTTCCGTAAAAACTAGCTCAAAATTTCAGAAACACTCAAACACCGTTTTTTCATAAATGGCGCCAAATTTTTTCTTCAAACTTTTGGCATGGATAGTGCTAATTGGAGTCTTTAATATGACAAAGGTCATTTTGGTTGGTTTTTTTTTTTTTTTTTAAATTACATGACTAATTTTTTTGAAAGGTTTCTCAAATCTTTAATATGCACATTACCAGCAATTTGTAAACATTATTACATTTGTGAATGTAAGTGTTTCAAATGACTTGAAATGAAGTTTTTCGAAAAACCCAAAAATTTTCTGTGAAAACAAGCTTCAAATTTCGCATTTTTAGTAGTGCTAAAATACCAATTTCTTAAAAGCAGCTACAAATTTTTAAAAGAAAATTGCAATTTAAGTCGAAGTTTTTGGGGTTTTTAATATTCTAAAATTAATATTTCCATTCTACCATTAGAAACCGAAAAAATTAGAAAATGTCAAAAAATGGCGTTGTTTAGGCGGCGATAGATGGTAGCTGGTTTTCTCAATGAAATATATTTATCAAAAACACATCATCATATAAGATCATGCTTAATTTTTTGAAAATATGAGTAGTTTTTCTATAATGTTGTGACAAACATAATAGCCCACTGCAAATTTACTGTGCTTCCGATAGCCAGATGAGTCATAAATTAGAATTTGCAATTTTGTATATTATTTCTTTTTTACATTTGACCTTTTGTTATACATTTACACATTAATCTTTAAAGAAATTTTTTATTTTCAAGTATTTGAAATAAAAATTGCTAGCTCATTAAGGGAGTATCAACAATGCAACAATTGAATTCTGTTCCACTGTAACGAATTTCTGTGAAATACACGTCATTGATGTGACTTGATATAGCTGTATGGTATCACGCTTGTTTTTCCAATACAAGTTTACAAATCTTTCTGTATTATATTTTTATGCAATTGCAGAATTCATATAGTTTTGACAACACTGTGATGGAAACAGTGAGGTGTTCGCTTCTTGGTTGAATTGGATGTTTTCAAATAATAGCTAAGATGATAGTAGGGCAAAAAGTGCAATATTTCAATCCTATGTAGCTTTTCCCAATAATATGGAAAGTATGCGCTGTTGTAGCCTAGTTAAAGTTGAAGTGTCATTCACCATTTCTCTGTAAAATTCTCTTTCCTTAATGATATCATTTATAAAGGTTGGTTGTCTCTGAGAACCGCAAAACTCAAACTATACTACTGAAATAATGCAGGCGAGGATAAAAATCACAAATCATAATAATTATCAAATGAGTAGTGGGAAGGTATAACTAGCGGTGCTACAACAGCATGCAGTTTCCCACATCAGTAACAATTACATAAAATAATACACAATACTGCCATTTCTGTCCAGTTTAACATCTTAGGCATCACTTGTAAAACTCACTACCAATTGTAGTGCATTAGGAGCAAATATTTAACTTAATACAAGGTCATCAACACAAATTTGACAACCCAACACTCCTTTCCATAGACCCAGAAACACTGCCCAACAACAAGGAGTTATTCTGAGAATTTCAAATTGCTGTGTTACGGTATTCCCATTGTTGTTTTGCAATGTGATAACTCCTGCAAGATTCTAGCAAAAGAAGTGCAGGAAATTCGAGTTTGGTAAACCAATTTTAAATATTAGGCTAAACTATTCATACTTTAAAAAAATTGAAAATGACCTTTTTATAAGAATTGCTTTTTTTACGAATAGAATCCATTTAACAAAAAAGCTCCATCAATATTGTTCTTTTGCAATTTCAAAACTACAGAGTTCAGCGAAAATGGGACCAGCACCATTTTCTTTATGATCTTTGCTGCACACACGGAAAAAATTTAAAGAAAAAATACGAAGCCATTTTTGAGAATTTTTTACATAATCTGCATTAAATTTGAACAGAAATTACGCAAAAACGACTAGTTTGCCCCAAAAAATGCATCACCTTTCAAAACAAGGTGTTTTTTATAACAAGGGGGATAGCAGAATAACATAGGCATTTTTGCCTATCTTATTCCACTACTTCCTTTCAAAAAAATAATACATTGTAGTAACATTTATGTCATGTAATTCAGTCCATTTAGCATTATCTGTACAAAACATTTTAAGAAAAAAGTTTGAAACATTTTTGAAAAATGGCGTTTGAGTGTTTCTGAAAATGCAGAATTTCAAGTTAATTTTCACAGACAAGTTTTGAGTTTTTGAGCAAATTTATAAGACATCATTTGAAGAACTCATTCTCACAAATGCCATAATGTATTCAAATTGCTGGTGGAGATATCACAAAAATTACAATTGTGTACTTATTGAACAAACAAAAGAATAGAGCAAAATGGCATTTAAGTAATTTTCGTCACTTTACATTTAGCACTATTGCTACCAATTTTTTTAAAAATTTGGAGCTGTTTTTGAGAAAATCTTGTTTTTGATATTTTTTAATATTGCCTATATTTCAGTCAAAATTGTGCAAAAACTACTAAAACTTTGAAAAAAATGTATGTGATTTTTGAATGAAAGAACTAATTGTGGAGAAAAGTGTACCAGTGCCGTCTTTATAATTGAAGACCTGAGTGGAAACACCAGATAATAACCAAAAGTAAAGTTTCGAGAAAAATATTTTACATTACTTTAAATATGAAATGTATCACATTTTCTTGCGTGAGATGTAGGAACGATGTGAACATTTCCTCCAATTTTAAATGCAATATCTTCAGTAGAAATAGGTAATAATTAGATACATATGTTTGGATATATCTGGTTCTTGCACTCAAAATATCTACAATGGGTTCAAGCAAGACTAATTGGATATAAAAGATTTACTTCCATACCTTTTATTGAAAAATACTTACTAATACGTTACTTTAAAGTTATAAAATGCAACAAATGAACTTTATGGTAGACATTTCTGATCATATTAATTTTATATACTAAAGAAATGTTAGTCATATTAAGAAACATCAGTGTGTGTTTCTGATTCCTCTTTTATGGTTTTGATGTCTGCAGAGAGTAGATTGTTGTAATATCAATGTGCACACTCAGAATGTACTTTTTCAACAGTTTCATAACAGAACTTTTTGAATTCAGTGGCAGTACCTCAGTGTTTGCTTTAGGAGCATACAACTGAAGGAGCTGCTGTTGTGCTTTAAATATGCAAAATTTTAAATTGATACCACTATGCTCAGTAGAAACAAACATTTCCTCCTTTGTAAATGAAGTTTCAATATCTAGTAATTTTGAAAGACTCAGTTAAAATGTTAATGACTTTCTTGAATAATGGTTGTAGGTGGTTTTTGCACGTTAACAGCATATGCTGATTCACTCCAACAACTGAAAATTTCCAAGAAGCTGACACTACTTTGTCATACCATTCTTCTAGGACAATGAATTACACCCTTTTCCATTTGATATTCTCAATTTGAGAGAAGGTCTGATCACAGGGCACAAATGAATATCCAAAGTTAGAATGAATAGAAACCCAACCTTATAAACACATATCTGATGCAAGTAAAACTCATTTTCCTTTTATGTGTATTTCTTTCTCATGTGTACTCTTCATTTTTCGTCTAGGACCAGCTCACGTCTGGGTGCAATTAGTGGATAACTCCAGCTATTATCTAGTTCTTGCACTCAGAGAGAAGAAAATAAAATTTCATAGCCGTTTCCTGAGGGGATTAAGAACTTATTGTCAAAAATGACAATGTCTACTGATAGAGGGCAGGATGGGCTTCATGTGCATGCAAAAATCTCATTTTTGCAAAAAGTGGTCATTATCTGGTTCTTGCACTCAGGTCTTCAATCGTATTTCACTCTATTCTTAAAAATGTAAAGAAATTTAAAGAAAAAAATTAGAACAGTGTTTGAGAAACTTTTGAAAATGTCCCACAGGAAAATGTCCATGTAAAATACCCTAAAATTTAAAAAGTTTTTTTTCAAAATTGCAGAGCTTCTTGTTAGGCCAGATTGACCATGGAATATTCATTTCAGAAAAAATTCTGAGTAGTTTAAGCTCTAGAATTTTTCAGACAGGATGTTTTGAAAAAAAATATTTTTGTTCAGTATCAGGGGAGTCTAAGACATGTATTTCCATTGAAATCCTGAAATTGAGAGGTCAGTACCATTTTTATGAGTGAACTTTGCTCTATTCTAGCAAAAGCTTTGAAAAAAAAATTGGAACTATTTTTAAGAACATTTTGAAAATGTCCTGAGTGTTTTATGTTAGCCCAAAATCATTAAAACATCCATTTGAAATTCAAGGGGCTGCTACATCAACCAACTTGGTCAGGGCATATCCATGTTGGAGAAAATCCTATGTACTAGTGTTTTCACAAACACAGACAGACAGACAGGCAGGTAGTTTTGGAAGGGAAAAAAAATGTTTGAATACATAAATACAATATTTAATAAAAAAGAATGTTTGAGAGATCCCCAAAATGTAAACCAAATTTCCACCAAAATCTCAACAATACTTTTTTTTCAGCATGACAAATATTTTATATTCTATGAGTACGAAAAATAAAGTGGCATGAAAAATCAAGGTACTCAACATAAGCATTCAATCATTTCTAACTACTTTACCCTGCAAAAAGTGACATATTACAATGGAAATGTTTCAGCAGACAGCCGTTGGATGGAATTGTTCAAGCACATTGATGCCAAAAATTTAAAGCATGTGAATATTCTTCACATGTGCCTCATGCATCTGTAAAAAGGGTCTTTTCTCTTATAAGTTGTGGTCTTGTAAAAACTAAGATATTTGTTCCTACACATACAATTACCTGAAAATCAGTGGATGTCCTGTATTGAGGGAAAAAGTTCTTGGTAATGTTAAGCACTGTCAAGAGACATGTGTCATTAAAGACAGAAAAGAACACATAGGAAGGTTAACTTTTAAGAACACCAAAAAAAAAAACTAACTGAGAAGATGAGACTTCTGAGGTACACCTCACATAAAATGTGTTAATTTTCTCATATTGCTAAACCTACCTTGCTACATATTCATTGCAAACATCCAGAAAAATGAAGAAGCATTCATTGTTTGGAGTGTATGCTTTATGAGAACGCAACATTGTTCCAACCTCTTTAAGAGTAACAAGATCTATTACATGAATGTCTATTTCTTGAGCAATTGGAGGTGGATCAAGAGGATTTTTCACAACATAGCCTCTTGGCCATGGACGTGTGTTAACATACAGGTACCTAAAAAAACACAAATCACACTAATTCTTAGGATTATTAATATAAATACTATTGATTTGATTCACTTACATTACATATTGGAGAAATAAAAAGTACCTTTAAAATTATTAAATTAGAATTTCAATTACATTGCACTCTCTCATTTATACTATACGGGCATTCTGTAACAATAATATTTAGTCTGTTCTAGTAATAATTCTTAATAATATTTAGTCTGTATTTAGTCTTGCTGTTGGTCTGTCTGATAATCCACCTGTCAGTCCAAAGGAGCAAATTACTTCCTCTATCGCATTGTGACGTAAAATCCATCATGTCTCATCAGTCATGTTTTTTAAGTCTTTGATACTGCAAAATCGAATTATAGCAAAATATCTGTCTGAATGTCTGTCTGTCTGAGGTCAATGTTACCACCTGAAATTTTCAGATGTTTTTCTCCAAAATTTATATTCCCCAATTGATCTAAACAAACTTGAAGCCCTGCAAGTTTGAAATAGATATACTTTACGTGAAACCTCAACACTTTCAAAAATTTTCTCAAAAATGGCTCCTAATTTTTCTATTAAACTTTGCCCTCAGATGGCATAAATAACACTTTAAAAAATGGTGCAAGTCCCATTTTTGTTGAAATTCCTGATTTTTCCATTAGTAATGTGTTTTACAAATTCTGGCTGAAATTGCGAGATTATAATTTTATGTAATTATTACTGTAGCAAGAAAGTATGTGCTGTTGAAGCACCACTAGTACACTGTAGCATGTGTAGCAACACATACTCTGTGCCATATTCTACGTAAATATTATGTGAAAAATTCAATATCATAACAAAATGTAGATAAATTACAAGAACAGACTGACTTGCGTTATATATGTTCCACCTGCCCAGTACTTACAGATATTACCTGCATCAGAGAGAGAAATAAATATCTCCAGACTGCATTTTGCAGATTCATAGTTTATTTAAAAGAAAAGTGAATTTATCTTCCATTAATAATTATTTTGGGGAGAGATGTGACGATCCCATTCTCTGTATCCCTTCCACCCGTGAGAGTTGGCTAATTTAAGCAATTATTTTCAGTCATTAAATTGTCAAAAAATTGAAAGTTAAATCTAGCTTGGCAAACAACACTATCTGTTTCAATAATCATAAAAAATAGCTGACCAGAGAAAAAGGGGAGCCTTCATCCAAAATAGTAGTAATATCAAATCATAGAGAATTCAAAATCAGAGAGAAATATTAAATCAAAGAAACTCCACTTCAGAAATAATACTACATTATCAAATTCATTACATTAAAAGAAAAACCTACTTGTGCAACTAAAGCAGATAGCGACATCAAAATCTTGGGCTTACCTGTGATCAGGAGAAAGACCCATTCCAATGATATGACCATGTAAGTCAATTAAATGATCAACCTTGTCAAATCTGTCAGCAACTTCTTCATAAACCAACCAATTAGGCTCAGGTCTAGGCACATCTGGATTTTGCTTCTCTCTTTCTTTCTCTCGAGCTCTTTCTGCAAGTCTTTCACGCAGTGAAGGTCCAGGATCCATTTTTCGTGGGAATGTAACAGATTTAATTCTTTTGAATCCAATTTGATGGGGTGTATAAGTCTTTGAGCCTCTGGTAAATATCAGATATTTTTCTGGCTGTCCAGACAGATCGTCAGGCTCACTCAAACTATCGCCTGTATCCATGGACACTTCCGATGCTTCAGAATCATGATCTTCCAGCCCATTACTTCCAGTTTCTAAAAATATTTTCAAATGAAAATCAAACAAGAATACAACTATCAAATTTGCTCAGAATATTTTTATTCTGCTCCTAACTTATATGCAAGATTCACACAGTGTATATGAAAGATTCACTCAGTATTCTCAGCAAAGGCTTGGAGAAATATGCCTTAGTTCTTCGTAATTGTCAATAGTCAGAGTTAAATTTAATTTTCTTATTTATTTCATTATTTATTATTTTCTTACTTTTTACAATATTTAACTATTAATTATTTAACTATTTTTTTGAACTGTTAGTTTATATATGTGTGTGTGTATATATATATATAGACACATGCACACACACCCACACAATTAAAATATTAAAAGGATTGAATTATTACTTCACTTTATCATTCTTAATGTGCACTACAACATTAAAAAAGACAAAACTTTTTTGATACTTACCACTACTGGCATAAGTCTCATCTTCGCTGTCTTCATGAGAATCCCTTTCTCCTCTACTCCGAGTTTCGACCTGCCTATATTCTGCATTATATTGTATAGGGCATGCATATTCCATTCCATCTCCCAAACGCCGCCAATTAATAAAGGCTCCTTCAAGGGAATTGGCTCTAAATGACACAAATGAAACAGTTATCATGAGCAAAATCAAAAAGGAAGTAAAATTGATTATTTGTAAAAATGATTTAGAAGGAATTTGCCAGAAACCATAGAGAGTCCTTGACTTTTTCACAGAACAATGACTTTTCACTTGTCTCATTAAATTCAATTTTCTCTAAAATCTTCAAGAACAATGAACAATAGCACAATCAGTAGAGGGAATGCTGCATATAGAATCTGTATTTAATAACGTAAAAATTTTACTACATTAATTGTTTTATTTATTCACTCCTTATCACAGAAAATTATGAACAAATTTAGCAAGTTGTTGTTTTATTTAAGATATCTTTTACTTGTTCATTTCAAATAACCAGAGATCCTTTTATTTGTTCATGTAAAATAACCAAACAATTTCATAATCCAGAGTTTGGTTTGGATTACCAACATTCTACTGTACTATTCATTCAAACATGATGAATTTATTTGCTTGACAAAATCATTGGGTAAAATCCATACAATTAAATATTCAATTCTGTACATTAAACACTACCAATATGTATTTCTTTCAAATAAAAACATACAAAAAATGTTCCATTTTGGTTAAACATCATACATCAGCAACTCTTGTAACTCAGAACCTTTCTTAACTTCTCTGAACAATGGGAGCATAATGACAAGGAAACTATTAAAATGCACCCACGCATGCTTTCATTTTTCCCACTATAACATTCCACAAAATCAACACTTTAATCCAGAAAAAAAACTAGAAGTTTCCATTCCAGTGGACACGGTACTATTAAATTATTCACCTATCACTAACCCATATTTTAAAAAACAATTGAACATGTTGGCCAGTCTTATTGGAAAAACATTTTCCCCGATTTTTCCTGAATTTTTAAGAAACTTTTCCCTGATAAAATGTGTATGGTATTCTCACCATTTAAAGAATATATTAAATAAAAGCAAGCTTGGGTACTATATTACGATTTTCTTAACTGTGCCCCTGACAGGAATCAGCTGTTTCACTGCCATTCAATCGGGAGCTTGTGTGTCACCACAGTCATGACACTGTGGTGACGTTCAAGCTCTCGATTGGATGAAACCGCCAACAGCTGATTCCTGTCAGGAGCACTGTTAAGAAAGTAGTAGTATAAGTACTAATTTCTAAATATATAATTTATCATTTCTCTGACTGAACTGTGCTAAAAATAAAATTAACAATATTTGCTTAACACATAAAAATAAGACTGATCTAATGTTGTTAAGGAATATTACTTAGTAAGGCAATTGTTACAAAAATTTCCCTGATATCTACAGATACTTTGAACAATTCCTTGACTTTCCCTATTTTCCAATAAGTGGCCACCCTGTTTAAGTCTGTTTGCACAAATTCACAGCCTTTTGCTTCCCATCAACTGGTCTACATTACTATGTTAAAAAGCTATCTCCTTTAGAAAACGATATGTCAAAATATCATTAATGTAGCTGGACCTTCCATAATCTTCATTAATTAAGACCTTTCTCCATTAAGCGAGCATCTGTGTAAGTTAGTACCACAGAATATAAACAATACTCCTGCCACACTTGTTAAAACACCTCTTCATCTATACAAAGTTGGGGAGGTTAATGTATGTCTTTCAACCTTCCTTTCCTATAGTAAATTTTGTTCTAGTTAACTATTATATGTTTCTCTCATTAAATTAAAGTAAATACACAATCCAAACACATTTTCTTGTACTTCTTTCCTATATCAAAGGGGAGTGGAAGGGTTTGGTTATCTAAAGTCAGTTCTATCAAATCAATTCCAAAGCTCATTTTTTGATGTACATTTTCAAACTATTTATAGTTTCGACTGCATTGAAACAAACATTTGTAACTAAATATCAAAAACAACTTGTTGACATTTTTATTATTTATTTAACACCAAAAAACATTTAAAACCTGTGAGTTACGTACTAGGGGAAAAATTGTAATCTGTGCATGTTTTTCCTGAGCTTTTGTATTGTTCTTGTATTCATAATTCATCTATGACAGTAGAAGGGAGGCAGTAAGGATTCTAGAATTCAAGAGAACATTTGCATATAATAGTGCATCATAAATTTTAGTACTTCATAAATTGGACAAAACTCTGGCAGGACTTTAATAAAAAAAAAAAAAAAAAAAAAAAAAAAAAAAAAAAAAAAAAAAAAAAAAAAAAAGAGAGTAGATTTCAAGAACAAAAGTAAACGATAAAACAGCTAACACATCCATAAAGTATATGCATCTTGGATATTATGCAATTTCTACCACTAGCTGCAAGGTAAATAGATAATTTTAATAAATAAATAATTCACTCAAGGAAAATACCATTTAATTGCCTCTCATTTATCAGAATAATTATTTCAGTAATTTAAAGAAATATTCGTATACATACTGCAATCTGGATGATACTTGTTGTAAAGTCTCTGGAGGTAACATTGGATCTGAATTTTTGGATGCTGAAGGTTTATTCAAATCTCTATGAGAAGGAGGGTTCCCTCTCTCACTTGCCGAGCAAGCTGTGTCCGTCTTGGAAACCTGATCTTCTGATGATGAGCAATCAAATGGTGAAGGAGCAAGACAATTTGCAATCATAATTGCTCGGATTGAACTGGCATTACAATTATAAAAACGATATAGTTGGTTCATGATGGGCACATGTTCTGAAGTAGCTTCTTGAGAAGCTTTATTGAGCCAAAGTATAGATGTACTAACAAGATGAGCCAACCAATGCAAATCTCCAGAGAGTAAATGTTGATCACTAAACCATGTTCCAAAAATATCATAAGGTTTATTCATTACTCGACACTGTAGATCAAAACTACCTGAAAATCAATAGAACATGAGACAAGCTGTCAAATAACTTCAAATTCCAATTTGTAAATCACATGCATGTAACATACCCTGTAAACTGAAAACAGCAATTTCTCCAGATGTACTGTGGGGTGTACCAAAATGAACCCCTGATACCAAAAGTAAAGTATCGGATTGGTTAAATTGTGAAAATTGAGTATATTTCCAGGAAAATACTTTCATGTCATGATGATATTTAATAGAGGCAGGATAATTTGATTCCCAAACCTATATCAAATGGAAGGCTTAAATAAAATGTTCTTAGTAATTACACTGTTTTATGCAAGAAAAAAGAAACAATTTCTTATAGTACATTTAAAATTTAATATAATACTGACAACTCACCAATACATATCCATCTTTGGAACAAGTGGCAAACATACTGCCATTGTGTGCAAAACTCACATGGAGCACTTGATGAGAATGATCTTTTAAATTTTCTGTTTGAACTATTGGAATATGGTACGTCAAGCGTTTATATTCATGAAGCCAAGAAGTTTTGTCTGCACAATAAAATGTGTATTATCAAATAAATAAGCCTCTTTGCATAGATGATTATTACTATTATTTATTTATTTAAATTCTGAGAACAAACAATAACTAAACAAAAAGAAATTAATTTGCAATTTTATCTGGATGACAAATAAAAGAAAAGTAAACTTCAATATCAATAAAGTTGCAGACAAGTTATGCATAATTCAAACACACACCTGGAGCAATTCCAACACTGGGATCTATTTTGAAATTCGAATATAGAAGATCTTTCCACAAAATTCATCGAGACTAACTCTTCTCCAGGCTTTACAAGTCAATCCAACATCTAAAAGTTCTCGAGAGGACAGGTATTGGAAAATATGTAAAAGGATCGAATCGGGGACGTAATTCCAAACGCTGTCATCATCATTATTTGAACATTCGCTGGAGTTATCTTCATTAGCCATCACAACTGATGTATTGATCCCCTGCAGCAGGAAGCGTTATTAGATATGATTGAACAAATTTCATTAGCACGCAAATTTAAAGAAAGTTGTTCATTAGGTTGATCACGTTGCATGTACCTCGACCACTTCCAACGACACCAGGAAATATTATGGTTTACCTGCTGTGTTGACGGAGAGAAATGAGTTTCTCAATATGGTCCACACACAGCTGTCCCGATGTACCAGCTGATTGGTGTATAGAAACATTTCAATGCATTGTGGGTGAATAAAAACACTTGTCGCTTCCCAGATTTTGTATCGTCTCCAGTTGTGTCTGTGAGTTTCTAATGAAAGTCATTTATTCTGTCATTCTGTTATAAAGGTCATACATTGCCCTTTATACAAAAAACACGAAATTAGCAAACACATGAAATTCAATGAAACTTCAAAATATATTGTGACAAACACTTCATGAGATTCAATGCTTTCGTAATGTTTACCCACAAATGCAATTTTATTAAATCAAATGTTTACATTTAATATAGAATTCCTTTGTAACTTTCATGACAATTAAAATTGTTTCTGATTTATCTTATCTCGCTCAATGATTCTTTAAAGTATCTAGTGTATACTTCATTTTGGCACTATCTGCAGCCGATTTTATGGCGAACAAATATTAAATTACGGATACGTTATCGTATTGTGAGTATCTTCGTTGGACTTTATTTCTTTACACGTCCAGTTGAGACATTTGCGAGAAACCGAACATTTGGCATTTGGGGAACTTATCGTACTCTATTTCTACTTCTTAACTCGACGGACCGGAATCGAACGGTTTTAAACTGGTTGCAATAGGTAAGACCAGGGTAAGACTTAACTGAAAATACCCGAACGAAGTGTTGACACCCATGGGTTTAATATGAAAGTAGCCTCTTTGGAAATCAATTGAACTCTATTGTTGTTTATGTAGGAAGACTATTGTAAAGGTGTCCGATTGATGATAACTTTGATATTTACCACGAAAAAAACGATGAACTCAAAATTAATGTGTGTTATTGAAAAAAAAAAAAATTGAAAATTGAATAGAAAATATTTTAGCTTACATAAAAGTCCCTTATCGCCTTTTACATAATATTTTATTTTTGTATTCTCCTGATGTTTTTGATTTTTATGTCTTGAAAGTTCAAGAAGTTGTTTTTTCACATTTCATGTATTTAAATTTATAGAAAATTTCTTTTTAACACAGAAGGAATTTGGTGCAAGCAATGGGGGTATCCCGTCAAATATTACTTTTATCTTCCTCTACTGTTCATGGAACTGAATATTTGAAATATGCAGAAAATGAAATCAATTCCTTCTTGAAAAAGTATGTTGACATTTATATTTTTATTTTAACATAAGATTTGTATCAGTCTGTGGATACTTTCATTTATTGTTTTTCTTAATTTTTCAGTAAAAATGTCAAACGGATTCTTTTTATTCCATATGCTCTTCGAAATCATGATGAGTACACTGATAAAATACGAAGTGCCTTTGTTAAATTAGGTAGATATTTTTCCATATTTTTCTGTCTTATAATAATTATTTCCAACTCTTATTTTACTATAATAATTAAATAGGTTATGAAGTTGATGGCATTCATAAAACATCGGATCCTATTTTGGCATTAAATCAAGCTCAAGCTGTGTATGTTGGAGGGGGAAATACATTCCAACTTTTAAAATCTTTGTATGACAATAGACTTGTGGAACCCATAAGAAAAAAGGTTTTGCAGGTAATGGACATCAGACTTTTTTATTTTGGTGCTTATCTTTCTGAATTTATTGTTAAAATTAACTTAAAAACTGCATATTAGAAATTTCTTAATTAAGTAGATACTCATCTTTCTTGAGCTGTCTCTGCCCATTTTTTTTTTTTTAATTTGTAATTGAATTACGATAATTTCTATTTATCAAAATAAAATTCTCTGAATTAACATTGGAAATGAAGCCTTGTTCTGTATAGTGTATAAAAAATTAACTTGATGTTTCAGGAAGGATTGCCTTATATTGGAAGTAGTGCAGGCAGTAATGTTGCTACAGTTAGTATTTGTACCACAAATGATATGCCAATCGTCTATCCTCCTAGTTTTAAAGCCCTTGGATTGGTGCCTTTCAACATTAATCCTCATTTCTTAGATGCAGATCCAACCTCCAAACATATGGGAGTATGTATATCACATATGGTCTGAAGTATGTTGCCCTAGTAGAATTCTTGCAAATATTTTTTTCTCTGTGAATAGGAAACTAGAGAAGAAAGAATTAAACAATACCACGAGTTACCTGATGTTCCTCCAGTTCTGGGATTGAGAGAAGGCTGCATGTTACATGTAGATGGGGATAAAGCTACTCTGAAAGGAATATCTGGAGCAAAACTTTTCTATCCGTAAGTTTACAACTGAGAGAATTATTTCTCTCTGAATGATCTATGAAAGGAAAAAAAAGATGTCCTAATATAATAAGGAGCATCAATTTAAAACAGAGCGTAACTACTTATAATTTCTTTCATGTTAGAGTGTCAAAAGTGCGTTACCTGCACTGTAATTTATACAAATCCTTATTTCTGTGAAGTTTCATTCTTAGTAAAAGGTAGTCTAAAAGTTTAAGTTAGAATGGTAATTGTTTAAGAAGATAGCATGATTATCAACTCCTAAGATTTACTTTTTCTATTCTCCTTATAGGTGTAAAGATGCTTCAGAGTATGGTGTTGGATCAGATGTGAGTTTTCTCCTAAACACTCAGTGAGAGAAGACTGAAATCTTGGATTTTGTTTATTCATTTGTTTGTGGCAATTTTTGTTGACCTAAATAGATATCAACATTATACACATGTCTGTTAATAACATGAATAAAAAATAAAAAGATTACTTGAATGTATTTTGAGGTTTTTATTTTGTTCCTGCAATTGTTTTCTTTTTTAGAGAAGTAAATTGGTTTATTAGTAGTTTCAGCTGAGATTGTGTGGTAATTCATAAGGAAGATGACTGAAATGAAGTCATCATTTATATAAAGTCCTAAAAAATGTTTAATTTAATAAACCACATAAAACATTGAACAAAAAGCCCAAAATAGTTTTGGGGAAACTTGAAAACTATAGGGTACAATGAAATAGTCATCTTGTCAACAACTAAGTGTTGAATATATCATTTTATGTATTCTTTCATTCATTTTATTGGTTATAATACTTGGATTACAAGTTTCAAACAATGTCATTGTTCTTAGATAAAAACAATTAGCACTAACCGTAATAATAATTAATTAAATCATAAATTATAAACTTAAGTTACTACAACTTGTTGCTTGTCCTAAAGAAATACAGTAAAACCCCCATTTTACACTTTTCAGGGGACTGAAGGAAAAAAAAAGTGTAAAATGCAGGAAAGTTAAAAAAAACAAGTATAAGCGAGTACTTACATTATTTACTGCTAGTACTTGTTTACATAATTATTATTCATTAACATTCATATTACACTTTTAATTACACTTAAACTTTGCTTCTCCACACTATACAATGCTTTGAATGAGTCCTCACCACTTGATTGACTCTCAATGTATTTTCTCAACACAGAGATAGCATCAATTGCTTCTTCCGTTGTTGAAACAGCAGGTTCTGGATGTGTCTTCTTCAATTTATTGATCTAGGTGGTTAGAAACCATCTCCTCCACAGTAGGTAATACTGAAGTTATAATTTCAGAATCCACATCAACGTAATCTTCAAATGAAGATCCTTCCATTTCTGACCAGTCATCAGGTTCCATCAAATTTTCCTGTTCACATTTCTCCCCTGCCACAAACTTCACTCCAGCCTTATGGAAGCAATTGGAAATTGTTTCGGGGGATACACTTAACCAAGCTTTAGGTACAAAATGCATGGCATCAAGTACTGTTATGGTCATTTGCTTCGAATCCATACCATTATCATTCATAAACAGAGCTTTTTCAACTAGCATTTTCCGATACTTCCATTTAAAAGAATGGATAATGCCCAGATCCAGTGGTTATACAACACTAGCACAATTTGAGGGAAAGAACACTAATTTTACTCCTGAGCTGCAGATCTGTAGGATGTGCAGGACATCTGTCTAGCAGTAATAATATCTTCCTATTTTTTGCTCCCATTTTTGCATCCAGAGCATGCATGGTAGCAAAGAGTATATATCAGAGACGGCACTCAATGTTAAACGGAGAAGCCTTATTTGCCCAACTTCCGGTGCCGCCATATGCACATGTCTGGATTTCTATTGGGCAAACGATCAGCCAATAGCGTAGAAGTAACAGCAAAATTAAAAAAAAAAAAAAAAAAAAAAGTTACGCGGGAGTTTTAAAATTTCACTCCCCATTCCTTTAACCATAACTTATCAAAAGCAACAAACATAGTTGTAAGGATTTTATGGAAGGAAAATGACAAATTATAGTAGTATAATCTAGTATTTATTGAGCATATTGACATTACACAATTTATAATTTCAATAGTATTACAAAAGGCAATAAACACAATACACCAGCCCGAACATGCAATTTTGCAAATATGCTTGCTTGGAGATATGCCAAATTAATGTGAATACTACTTTATTACAGAGCACTATACATTAACAATATGAACAGTGCTTAAAAGAAACAAATGAAAACATTACCACATCTTTGCTCTGAAACATGCAGTAAAAACTTTTGTTTTCATAATTACCAAATAAAGTGTCATAGTAAAATAAGCATTCCAAATTTGTGAAAATGACCATATTTTACAGAATTAATTTAATCCTGAAATCAAGTTCAATTTAGTTAGAATTTTCCAAAAACATGTGGGAAAAATAGTTTATACAATAGACCTGAATTGAATGACAAAGTACACACTGCAATTAATACTTCTTTATTTATGTAAACCATTACGAACTGTTAGCTTAGAAGAGGTATCTGCAAAAACTTTGTTGAGAATTAAGAGTCATTCACAACAAAAAACAATAATTCTTTAAAATTTTCTTTCTTGAGCTCTGACTTCTCAAAGAAACTTTTAAAAACAAAATGATCACTTCACGTTAATTTACATTTACATTATTTAACATTAAAAATAATAGATCAACATTATTATCACTCTTACGAATCATTTCCATTTTTTAACTGCAAAAATTCAGATTATCAGCAATAACTTTTCACATTTTTTTCATACCAGTCTGCCTGCATTACCAATGTAATGAATATCCCCTAATAGTAAAGTAAGGGCAAAAACAAGGCTAGCAAATGCATCTGCCACTTGGTGTAGCAGCATGCTGAAAGACAGTAGTACCTATAACAATCAAGAATAAATTGTTACCAATACACTATGGTTTCAATAGCATGCTTCTATTTGCATTTCACACCCATACAAAAAACTTACCTTTTTCAGTATGATCAACTGCCTGTGCAAAAGGATCTGAAAATTTAAAAAAATGTTGGTAGAAACTGTCCCTTCAAACTAACTACTATTGTGTAATCAAAATTAATATCCAAAAATACAAAATTGTATGCTCATTTGCTACCTCAAACAAATCTGCCCTGTTTGGAGCTCTACTGCCAACAGGGAGAGATGAACTACAATGCGAATTTAACTGTGCCCCTGACAGGAATCAGCAGTTTCGCTGCAATCCAATCGGAAGCATGTAGTCTCCAAAGTGATGCCACTATGGTAACGTTAAAGCTTCCAATTGGATGAAACTGTCAAAAGCTGATTCCTGTCAGGAGCTCAGTTAAGAAAACCGCAGTATACAAATGTAAAAAAATAAAAAGTTAAACTGTGCTATATAGATTAATTCTATTACAGATACAGATTAATTGTATTTAAAAAGGTCTTACCAGTTACAGACATTGCAGTTGGTGTCACCTCAACTGGATCTGAAATTGAACATATTTATAAACAAGAAATTCCACAATTTAGAATTTAATTATTTAAATGCGCCTACAAGAAAAACACTTACCACAAATACTGTCACCAAATGTATAGGGCATAATTACTCCAGACAGACAAAGAGTACAGTGTGACACTTCTACAGAAGGCTCTGCAAAGAAAGAACTTCTGGTGAGATAAACTTCATTCAAATTATTTAATATTTGATTGCAATGAATATTGCCACTAACTGTTCTCTGAACAAATAAATTCTTATTACTACCGAAAATAACTCTTACCTAGCAACATCTGAAATTTGTGGTGCAAATTCCAATACTGGTATCTGAAATTCAAAATAAAAATTAGAAAATCACTTTACGACGCACTATTGAAATATCTGAATGCACATCGAAGAAAATGGAGAACTTACTTCATTCTACTGTACAGGTTTCTCGCAAAGGGGATTTCGTGATTCCGAAAATTTTATTGGATCAGCATTATCAATGGTCCTCTGATTCGCAGTTACATGCTGTTCCAGAAAATGCTCTTTGCATATTGACTTACTAATGCTTCTACGAGCATTTGGCTAGAGCTGGTGCTGAATACATTTTAGCCATTCTCTGCATCTAAAACGAATATATTAATTTTACAGACTTATTTTAAAAAATGCTAGTAAAAAAATATCAGCATTAATCAACAAACTTCATGCATAAAAACGTGATAAGACTCACCTTTTTCTCGCTCCAAAGAAAACCAAAATGGCGCGCTTCGATGGCTAATTGCCGTTTCGAATTTGTGCAATTTGGCACCCAGCGTAGCGATAATACACCCTTCAGACAATGCTATTCAACAGTATATCATTAAATTTCTTTCCTAAACGTAAAGTAACTGGTCGCTAGAAACCGTTAATGGCCTTTTGCACGTAGCCCACACACCCAAGAGGCAGAAAGCCAACGGAAATGCAGAACCCGCCTTGACCCGAGCCAGCGATCTGTGCAACTGAGTAGTTCACAGCTTCATCGCCAGAGCGAGTTGGTGGCAAACAGACATGGGCATATGGCGTCGCCGCGTCACAATTCAAAATTTAAATAAGGACCGGAAGTGGCCTATCTAGTGACACAGGACTGCATGGTAGAGGAGAAGATGCTGCTGGTCATCCATGCACTACTGTTTGACTCATATTTAGTTGGTAAATTTTTGATGTTTTTAAAACACCTTTGCTTTCTAAATTTCCCAATTACCAATGGTGGTAATTTTTTTGAGCCATCAGCATTCACCATTAACACAACAGTTACCCTATGTTTGTTGAGCTTTCCACCATGGCACTTTTCTCCTTTGAAACACAATGTTTTACTTGGCAGAATGTTATAAAAAAGTCCTGTTTCATCGACATTGAAAATGTTTTTTCCTTCGTAGTCCTGGATAATTGAAGTCAGTTCATGTTTCCACTCGGTGATGGTTTCTCCAACAACACTTCGACTTTCCCCGCACACTTGGTTGTAAACAATATTATGGCGGGTCTTGAAGCGATCAATCCATCCATTTGATGCTGTGAATTCAGTAATTCCTAACTTCGCTGCAAACTTGAGGGCTTTCGCTCGCAAAAGGTTGCCATCAAGCGGAATACCCGATGCTCTCGTGGCAATAAACCACTCCGCCACGAGTTTGTCCAACTCATCATAAGCTGATGACCCTATGTTTTTTCTTTTTGACATAGCACCACACTGTTTTGAATTAAATTCAATGGTGGTTCTGTTTTTAATTATAGTTTTCAATGTGGAAACCGAGAGTTGAAGCTCCTTCGCTAACTGAACATGTGTTCCCACATGCGCATCAACACGACGCAAAATCTCCATCTTTTCTTTCAATGAAATGCATTTTCTGTCATTCTCCTCCATATTATCGCCTCCTCTACCTTCAAAAACCACGTCTCTTCACCAACCACCTCGCACATAAACACCCCAAACACCACAAGCTAACTACGAGACGTTACGAGAGAGGAGACGAGACTAAACTACAGGCGCGGATCCAAGGGGGGGGGTCACGGGGGTCATAACCCCCCCAAATGATGAACCGTTAACATTTTGTGAGAAACTTCAACATATCTAAAAAAAATGATAACCTTTCCAGTGTCCCTACAGAATCGGGACTGGCCGAGACATTTTCAAATATTTTCAAACAATTCTAGAAATTTCTAAAAATTTACCAGTGCTAAAACAAATGAATGTATATAGAAATTGGAATTTAATTTGTATAAAAACATACATCAAGATCATACAAGATCACTTTAAAAATATTTTCAATACAAAGAAATATATCTAAACAAGTAACATAACTAAAGTCGGAATCAATGCGCATTACTAGTGTTGCTAACTTAATGTGAATATTTGTCACTAATTGAACGAGAGAATTGTGCGAAAAATGGACGTCAACACATGGACTCATCTTAAAAGTCACAATTGTTATTCAAAGGGAATAGAACTAGCTAAACTACGTAATAATAATGGTATGAATATAAAATTGGCAACAATCATGCTTTCAGGTGTTTGTTAGAATTCAGTTTCGATTATAAAATTCCAAATAAGTATCGGAACTCCTATCAAACTCAATGTTTATTTAACCTTAAAATGCTTAATGTAATCTGTAACGGCGAACCTAATTTGTTGATTGAAGTCTGATGTCGGTTCTGGTTTTGTAAGAACGTAAATTAACGCTATTAACAGGGGTTAGTGGTAAAGATTAGTCCAAAAGATTTAGTGTTAGAGAATTTTAGTTTGGCTGATGAGCGAGGATAGTGTCTGACGCCTAAAATACAGTGGCGAAGCTAGAGTCATGCAGTTGGGTATTCTGAAAATATTATCTTACATTTTCTTGTAAATTAGCTCTATTCATCGTTTTTGTATTCAATAAAAACGTCGATAATGTGTTCTTTAAAGCTTTCGTTTCTGCAGAGTTAATTTCCCACGGAATTTCTCAAGAATGTCTTAACTCTTTAATGTAATCGTATTCCTTTCACATAATGCTATATATAAAGGGAAAGTTAGTTTGAGTTGTACAAACCGAACCGTCTCTTGATATTGTTTTCTATACCAACATGTCTAACAAATACTTCAGCAATAAAACTGCAGGCATATATTCTGCATTATTAATGTAAACATTTGTTAGTTCATTTCGAAGCTGCTCACTGTCAAGGAATCAATATTGTTTTATTAGGAAAGGAAACGTTTCTGAACTAAAGGACGCTTGTAGGTGGAAAACTGCTTTTCGTCCAGAAATTCAATAAAGTGAAAGTTGTCGAAATCTTGAAACATGTAGTCCATCTAAGTCACTACTGTATCAATAATTTTGAAAGATACAATTTTGTATCTTTCAAATAAATCTCACCCTGAAAGTTCGTTCATAGTCATGTCTACTTTGATGCATATTTCAATAGTGTCTTCGTATCTAACACGGTATATTACTACGTATCGCTACTATTTCTATCTCTACGGCGTAGTACTTAACTCGTGATTCCGCATTGTTAAGCGAAAACTGTATTTCGATATCGTGAATCGTTTAGAAGTTATGAGACTGGCGCAAAGTCAGTGGGACATTGTCTGCAACACAATATCTTTAGCTTCATTAATTGTTGCGTAAAGAAAACACTAACAAAAATCACACAAACGGCACATAAACAAGTCTATTTTCCCACAACGTGAGGTGATGAGGTGAATTTGCCTCTGAGACGTGGGTGTGCATCGCTCTACAAGTCCGTGCCTACCGAGAGCCTAGACTGCAGCTGGGGTCTCTGCCCAGTGAATGCAATTGAAAGGGAGATAGCGTACGCTCTCTTTTGCGCGTGCGCGGCAGAGCCAGCCGGTGTCTATCCACTGGCAGACTCCTCGCTCAGCTATCGGCCACAAAGTGTATATTTCTGCAGCCCTGCTTATTCCATCGCGCGTAAGCGGAGAAAAGACGTCGAACACATTTAATTTTCTTCAATGATTCAGTAACAAAAATATTGAAAATGGTACACAACGACAGAATTTATTGAAAAAACAATTAGGTATTATAAGGCTCCCAGATTACCCTTCAGCTTCGCCATTGCTAAAAAACCTTATTTGAATACGAAGCTGTCGCTATTGAGGGAGGAGAGAGTATGACGCCTAAAATATCTTATTTGAAAGTTTAGCTGTGGCTGAGTCCGAATCCAGTATCAAAAGTATCTTTTAACAGCACTCATTCTTGATGAACAGAATTGCAATGATGTTACTTTATTTGGGTTTTAATGAAACAAAGCACCAAGGCAATGCAAAAGGAATCAGATCAGTTAATTGAAAAATATTAACTGTTGCATTAAATTGAATTTATTAGATGTTTGCATGTCTCGGTGTAGTTGTCGCCAAACATAATGAAGTTTACATTGTTAAAGATGAAACGCCATTCAAGGAGATTCAAATATGGTGCAAATTTATTAATGTACATTCGTACGTACGAAAGAGCAATATAAACGAAAAAATGTAAAAAAGGAAAAATTAAAATGAGAAAAATAATTGTGAGAAAAATAAAAGTATAATTTAGTTTATTTATTTTATTATAGGCGTGCATTTATTAATTATAATAATTTATTTAAAATATACTTTTTTCATTACACACATTTACATGTTTCTCTCATATATGTTTCTTCACAAAATTTTTCATAGTACATCAAATGAAAGTTATTTTTGATAACTTGAAATTTATTGTTGATAACTTTATAACTTTCATTTTTTAAAAACAAATGTACCGAATAAAATTGACATATTTTTGTAGGCAGAATTCGAATCTGCAACAAAAATTGGAGGTTGCCAGTTAAAATTCCAAAGTTACCCCCGCCTCACTCCCAGCGGATATGGTGAGGATCGTAACAATTGTAACCTGCTTGATATCTGATATGTTATTATTGGTATATTGAATCGTCTCCTGTATTATTTCAGTAGTATACCTTTGGGTTCCGGCTCTCACACGCAACCAATCTTTATAAATGAGGGCTCCAAAGAAAGAGAATTTCACGGAGACTTGACGAATTCCACTTTTGACTTGAAAATATGGATGATTTCTTTAAAAAAAAAACGCATCGAAATATTCATGTAAAATGCAACCCGCATTACATGTCAACATATATCGGCAAATAACTCATAAACAAAGCATTTTAGAGCCTTAAAAAGTAAAATTTTGAGGCCAAAGGCCTCAAAGAAACGTTTTTCACATCATAATCTACAAGATGAGACATTCTTAGTTCCATTCAATTAACTTTTCGGTTCCACGCTTCAATACTATCAAGGCCACCTCAATATTTCAGCCCTTCCTGCTGGTAGCAATTTTTGCGGCGACACCAATGATGTATACATATACATCATTGTATATGTATTGCGATGTGTCGTTTGACCATCGCACTCGCCACCCGAGCGTCACGCCACATCAACAAGAAGCTCGCAAGGACAACGCGGCCCTCGCGCCGCTTGAATCAGTTCCGCACAGCTGCGCAGGCCTCCCGAAACCCTCCACCATAAATTCAACCCCCTTTGTCCATACTACAGAATGATTGACTTCTGGAACAACTACGTTAGGGTCTTGGCGCTAGCACGCAGCAAGATAATCCCCTAAGTCCAATAAACACATCAAATGCCACGACAAAAGAACCATGTGCGCACTTCTCTGTGCTAAACAAAATACATCCAATGGCCGCGAAAGGAAGAGATCATTGATCCAATCAGCTCACAAAATAACATAGAAAATTCTGGAACTCAACAAACTGACCTATGAGAGCGCTAGGGCAGGAAGCACGTGATAACCCTTGCATGGTGCGAAAGAAAGAAGGGGGAGAAACACAGCGAGAGGCTAAAATTTCAGACGGGCGAAAAACACGAGAGAGGGTGGTCGAGCAAAATAGCGTAGGACAGTCGAAATTTTCAACAACTTAAAGTTACAGTTAGAGAGCGCCGAACATCGGTTTATAGAGATCATTATGAGAGCAACGGTAAAAAGAACGCAATAGCGGTTGGTGAGAGGCAAAACATTGAGCCGACCACCACGAGACCTGCCCGGCCTTCGTCCAACGCGGAATTTATTCCAAACAGCCAGATTTTGGCTTCCAACATCATACGCGGTCCAGGTGATCGATGTGTGACGGCCTGAGACGCGCGCCAGCCTACGTAATTGCCGACCTTCACCGCTGACATCCCGAGTGCCGGCGCCTTCATCACAAGGGACAATTGTGAGGCTGGCGTTCCAACGCTCCAGCGGCGCTCCTGTGGGTCCTGCCGCATCAGTCCATCGATCGGGTGAGCAATCCCGTCGCGGTGACGTAGCCATTACGCCATCATCAACTTGTAAGTCATCTTCATCATCATCATCACTATTTTTGATAGCCAAAAACAGTAATTCAGTGTTTGCAAGAACAGTTTTCATAATAAATGTGTCCCCGCCATTTTGGACGGGTGAAAAAGACTAAATTCTGAGTCAAGTGTTATTATTTCAAAACAAAGAAACCATGCAATCCCTCGACCCAGGGCACTCACCCCTGAGACGCTCAACGCTGGCAGCAAAATCGCAGTAAGTGGGCGTGCGTTGGCGCCCCTTTTAAATAAATTTAGCGCATGTCCCCACCTGCTACAACGGAAATGACCGTCATACCATCAGTGTGTCGGCGCTTCCATTCTGTGGTGTGACCCCCTTCCGTTTCCGTTCCAAAGAATCTGCATCAGACGTGGGCGGTTGCATCACAGTATACATTGTATACACTGTGATATATACGGGATTTCAGCTTGCTTTGGTCCCTAGATTTTTCAATATGGCAGTCATTCGGCCCTGCCAACTTTGAAAATGTACATGAAGCTAGACATCGGCGCTACACTCAAACATACGCAATTCGAGAAATCTGCCATCAGGAACTTCTCTCATTATAATGTTAATTTTAATCAACTGAATGTTTTGAAACATTGAAATAATATTCATTTGGTTCAATTATTTTGATAGTTTTCTCTGAAACTCATAATGTTGAAATATGAGAAGTTTAATGTTTTACTTCATTTTAAAATGCAAATATAATTAGAAAGCTTTAGAGGAATAAATTAACATTCTTACAAAGATTGTTAATGATTGATATAATATGGAATTAATGGAAGGAAATTTTAAAAAATTGAAATCAGAGTATTTCTTAAATCTATTTGTCTCCATTTCATTATTTCAATAATATATTTTTATCTCAACATTCAACAGTGAAAACTAAGGAAGAAGAGTTAAAACATTATTTTTTTTACCAAGTAAATTTATTTCACAATAGTTGCAAAGAAGTGTTTTTACAGTTAAGTTTTTTGTGAAATATTCATCTACACTGCCCCTGATCAGATGTACAATTGTTTCACAATATACCCCTTCCTTCTCTCTATACACAACCATAATTTTTTCTGCATTTTTCCAATAGTCCACTGCATTTTTCCAATTTGTCCAAAGTTGACACCTTAAAAAATTAAATAATGTATTCATAACACTATTAAATTTAAGATATTGAATCTCATTTTCCTTTTGTTAAATGTGTCAATGAATTTAGATAATTAAGATACCTGTTTAAAAGCTGCTTCCGAAGATTTCTGGCCTTTTCGATTCTGTAGCAAGATTTTCTAAGGACATTCTTATTAAAGAATCGCTTTGACTGAGATCACATATTTTCAGTTGAAACTGCATTAGGGAGTAAGTCTTGAAACAGTCTGCCCTTCAGTTCGCTGCAATTTATCAACTATACCCTGTTGTTAATTACTTTTAACACTTGAAAAAAACTATTTATATGATAACTGCTTAAATCATTTTAATAGAATATATGAAGGTGAATATGAAAAGATGAAATAAAATGCAAGAGTAATAATTATACAGCATTACCATGTATCCTGACAATAAATATTTTTAAAATGTTCACATTTTGCACAAAACGTTAACAGTATTGGTCTTATTTTACTTATGATATCTACATTTCAGATCTGCTCATGGGCTTTTCTCGCCTGGCTTCATAAATCTTTGGTTTCATGTGTACTACATACACTCCTTTCTTTGGGTCAGCCATGACTGTAAAATATCAAAAAAATTAAAATATAATAGTTATATAATTACATTAAACTGTACAAAAGTATTGCATAGTGTAATGTATAATATAATATAGGTTTAATAGTAAATACTGTCCCACATTTAAAATACTAAATATATTTCCATGGGAGTGTGAAAGTATCAAAAGTATGTAATCAGTAATTCTATGTTCAAAGCAATGTAAATCTGCATATGATTTATTGAATATGAATTGCTAGAGCAAAGTACCTTGCCATACATTGTTTTGAAGCAATTATCTTTGACAGATGTCATTGTTATTATTTTTACTATTGATATTATTATTACTACTAATATAGGCTGACAAAAATAATTCTCCTGGATAATTTACATCATCTTTCCTCTATAAACAATATACTTACTTCGATTTTCCAAACAAAATTCTTTAAGAATTCTGAACAAAGAAGTTTAAGGTCCTTGGAAAAGAATGTATCATAATTGCCTCTGATATTCTCCAAATTTCATTTTCTGAAAGAACTTTCCCTGTAAAGAGTGTTTCCTATTATTTCTTCTTTGCAAAACTATACCCAATACAAAGTACAAAAATATACACTCATATGTTGAATGTTACCATCATGATTTTTTTATAGATGAATCTTGCAATTGCTTCTTCACTACCATCTAAGTGATCTGATTGAGTACTGACTTCACAATACTGAAAGAATATTGTGAAGTCGATATGAACTGCATTTTAGAGATTCACATACATTTGTAAATGTTAATTTTTTCACATATGGCTTATTATTAGACCACACACCATGAATTAAAATATGTTCAATCACCGTGTGTGCTACAATTCCCAATTTATAGATATAACCATAGATATAAAAAATACCTGCATGTGGTAATGCACAAATAATCTATTCCATAGTACAAAAATTTAAGATTTGTTGGTTGTTATGTTTTATAAACATCTTACTGAAATAAATATGACACTTCACATGTACGTTCGGAATTCGTTTTCATAATCCATTCTCGTTCTAATTCGCTTTGAAATTAATAAAATAGATTGCACATGCCCATGTGCATTAAAGAGATGTGGTCAGCAACTGCGCACTCTGTCGGAGTGGCTGCCGAACTAATGTCTCGGTGGCTGTTCAAGCTCTCTGGCGTGCATACGTCACATCCGGCTACTTCGAGCGAGGCAGCTGCGTTGGTCTCTCCCCCACCTCTCTCTCATTCTTGTTTTGGCCGTGTTGAAGGCACGTTGGTGTGGGCCCCGGCTCGGCGCTATGTGCATTTTATTGAAAATGCAGTGGTATTGAAAATGCATGGTTTGCATGCATTCATGATGCAGTAGCCAGGTTTGGGTGACTTGCACAGATTTGCGATGCAATTGTGGAGCATTGTGCATGGATGGGCACATAAATTTCATTTCCTGTGCACGGCCAGCCAATACCACGTGGGTGGCCCCCATACGATGTCGGTAACCGATGCTAAGGCAAATTTTATTTGATCATTATTGTAATTATAACCAATGCTTTGAAGGCATATGTGTTTTATGTTTGGTTTTCTTTATAATTAATTTCTTTATAATTTTAAGGAAATATTGATTAAAGTTAATTAACTGGTAACATTGTATCATTGGTTTATTTCGTATGTGTGTGTGTGTGTGTGTGCGCGAGCTACCAGAGAAAACAGTCGCCATGGCAAGGAAACTAACAACTTTTGTTAAATGTTCCATGGCCGGTGAGAGGGCAGGCTGCTGTGGTGAACATGTTTTTGGTCGTCCGGGCCGGATGCAAACCAGCCACTATCTGGTGAAACATCAAGGCTCATGGTCCTCCGATGCTGCCTAGCTGTGATGCCGCCTGATATTCCTGCTGGACTGCTCCGAGACCTGCTGCGTCGGGAGCTTCATGTGGCTGCATCTAGCTACATCACAACAATCTTTGTGGCGAGTCCACGTGATGCAGGTGGTGTTCTTTCCTTTACGCTTGACCTTGAGACAGCCTAGGACAGTATGCAGTGTGGGCGATCTCGGTCAAGCTGCACGTGTTTGTGCACTAAAGTGAAGGTTCAATTGTTGAAAATTAGGCAGGGTTGTTATGCACAGCTAAGGTCAAGTCTATGTAATTTGGTTTAATATGTTTAGGTTAAGTTCAATCTGTGTTTGTAGTTTGTAAAGTTTAAACTCCTCTGATAGTATTTTCGTAGTGGTGCTTGTCTGTTTAAATATCTCAGTTCAACTCGTTCATAATGCCACCCAAACGGAAATTTATTAATGTTTCCAAGGTGGCTGGACAGCGTATTGATGAAGCAAAGGTAGTAGTTGATAATTTTGATGAGGATAATGGCTCGCTTGAAGAATTAAAGTTACTAAAGTCTTCAATCACTAAAATCTTTGAAAGAGTGGAGGAGGAGTTATTTGACATTGAGGCTGATGCAGAGGACCTTGCAGTGATTGCTGACCTTGAACGGAAGTTCAGGCCACTGATGGTCAGTATCGAGTCGTTAGTCAAGGCTCATACTCCTACCACTCCTAGTCATACTAATGATCTGCCAGCCAATCCTGTGATATCAAGTCAACTTTCGCCTTCATCAGCTAAATTCCTGAATTTAATTAAATTAGGAAAATCGCTTCTGGACAAACATAAGGGTTGTTTAGATAGCTTCAGTGATCATGGGTCACTCAGAAAGTTGAAGGAGATAAAGGCAGACTTGATAGACACTCGCCACAGGGCAAAAAATTTAATTTATGACATCATAATTGAGGACGAGTATGTTGCTGAGTATGAAGAACTTGATGAGCATCTTCAAGAACTTATTATTAAAATAGACTCATTAGTAGAAGCAAATGTTCCATTGAATGAACATCGTGATATCCCAGTTAGTAGTCGGGGTATTGCGTTAAAGTTACCTGATCTTTCATTGCCACACTTCACTGGCATCTGTACAGAATGGCCCAGATTTCGTGACCTATTTAAATCAGTCATAATAAATAATCATGGCCTATCAGGCATCAATAAGTTTTGTTATTTAAATTCATGTCTATCAGGGGAGGCTAAACTAGTTGTTGAGAATATTGAAATGTGTGAGGAGAATTTTGAAACAGCATGGAAGCTGTTAGTTGAAAGGTATGATGATCCTAGATCAATAGTGAAGGAACATCTTTCAAAAATTTTAGAGCCACCTACTTTGATATCAAATTCAGCTGTGTCATTGAGGAAATTTCTAGATTTTTATGTGTCCCATGTAAATGCTCTGTTAGCGCTAGAGAATGGGGTAAAGCTCCAAGACCTACTATTGGTGGCATTAATCTCTAAGAACCTTACTAGTGAACTATTAAAGGATTGGGAGCTGCACTTAGGTCAAAGAAATGATCTCTACATAGTGAGAGACTCATAAAATTTTTAACTAAGCAACAAAGGGCGTTAGCTTCCATGGGAGAGGCCAACAGTATTGTTGACGTTGCTCCAAGGACCACTCCCTCATCAAGTCGGTGTTGCTACATTTGCAAGAGTCATCATGGGTTTATTAAGTGCCCAAAAGTTTTGCAATGGAGACCCCACAAAGGAGATATGAATTTGTCAAGTCAAAAAACCATTGCCTTAGATGTCTAAGAATTAAGAGGTGGAAATCATTCTTGCCTCATTACGGTGCAACCTCTTGCCAAAGGCCACATAATGATATTGCTGCATTTTAGTAATGCTCAGCCTAACTCTCTTTAAGACGGTTTTATCTGCCATGACAACCAGGTCACTTAGCACTGGTTCATTTTCAACCAACTTTGTTGCCAACTGCTGTTGTTAAACTCTTTTACAGGTAAGGGCAAGGAGGTCTTCGCCAATGCCTTGTTAGATTAGGGATCCGAGATTTCCCCTATCTCTGAAATTGCAGCAAAATGTCTAGGTTTGCCTCGTTCTAGGACTCGTACAGTCATTTCGAGTGCTGTGAAGGGTGAGCTCGTAGCTGACGAGAGGTGTGACCGATAGTCATAAGGTCATGTTGTAGTGATTGGCCATAAGGAGGTCACATTTATTGTGTGATTCCCTCCCTTTCTAATGCCTTTATCGGAGGCATTTCTGATTGATGACTGGGGCATTCCCATGACATCTGTTAGCAGATTCTAATTTCAATAAACCCAAGGACATTCATCTTTTGTTAGGGCTGACGTATTTTTTTGAAGTACTGTCCGAAGGTAAATATTCTTCCTCAATATGGGACTTATCCTTTTCTAATGGAATCACATTTACGTTGGATTGTCGCAGGCCCATTGCCTGGCAATGTTCCATTCGCAAATAAACAGATCATGCAACTACACCAAAATCCATATTTGACCTTCCGTCACAATTGCAGCGATTCTGGGAAATAGAGATTGTGGTTCATCAGTTGGGGTTGATGAGATGACTTTGTGTGCGGCATTACAACGCAGGTGTAACTAGGGGTGATGAAGGCAGGTACTGTGTCCGACTTCCGGTTTTGCCTGATGCCCCTCCGTTAGGCTCGTCTAGATGGCAAGCTGGGCGGAGATTGTTAGCGTTGGAAAGGAGATTTGAACGTGATCCTACTCTTGCTCAGGATTACAGGAAATTATGTGTGAATACAGGGAACTTGGTCACATGGTTGCATCACCCCCCAAGTCAATCAGATGACAAAGTGTTCATTGCTCATCATCCAGTGATCAAGCAAGATTCATCTAGCACCAAGGTCAGAGGAGTTTTGATGCCTCTGCTCGCACGTCAAATGGAATCTCGTTAAACGACATCTTAGCCAAGGGGCCTGTGGTCCAAGGACTACTTATTCTCTCTGCTGCTCAGATTTAGAATGCACCCCATTGCACTAACTGTTGACATTGAGAAAATGTATAGGCAAGTAGGTGTGCATCCTTCTGATCGCCATCTACAACATATTTTGTGGAGGGATTCCCCCGATGCCCCCATTCAGGAGTGGGCATTAGCCACAGTGACCTATGGGACAGCTCCGGCTTCCTTTCTGGCAACTCAGACATTAGTTCGTCTGGCTGCAGATGAGGGTCACAAGTTTCCAGTGGGCCAAGCAGCTCTTCTAACAGACTTTTATGTGGATGACTTGATTAAATCATGTGAGAACGATTCACAAGCTAGGGAGAGGTACAGTGAGCCAATAAAATTATTGGAGTTAGGTGGTTTCAAGCTGCGAAAATGAAGCACTAATTCTACTAGTTTGCTCAAAAATATTCCTGAGGACCTTAGATAAATAAAAAATGCCACTTCCTTTGCCACCCCCTTGCCCAACATGCTAAAACATTGGGCCTATTATGGTTTCCGGAAAACGACTGTTTCAAAATTGTAATCTCGTCATCCCTAAGGAATGTGAAACCAAACCATGTCTTTACCAAACGGAGACTACTTTCAGCCATAACCAGCATTTTTGATCCATTGGGGCTTATATCTCTCCCATTGTAATCTTGTGCAAAATGTTGTTTCAATAGCTATGGGAATTCTCCTTGAAGTGAGATGATCCGCTGTCTGATAAAATTCAGCATGATTGGAAGGGAATTTATACATGTCTTCCGTCTATCTCAGGACATAAGTATTCCACGACTGGCATTTTGTTCAACTGGCTGAAGCTATTGAAATCCATGGATTCTCTGATAGCAGTCAGCTTGCTTACGGGGCCTGCATTTATGCAAGGATCAGTTGATTTACATGACAATGTTCAATCTCACCTTAATGTGTGCCAAGTCTAGAGTAGCTTCCCTGAGCTCTACTGAAGCCCCGAATGGAGGAGAAATCTTCTCTAACAATCCCCTAAACCTTGAACTTTGTAGTAGCATTGTTGCTTGCAAAATTTGTTGCACAAAGTACATGCTGGCCTCTAAGCCTAAAGTTGAAAAGAATGTGGTATTGTGGTGCGACTCGGAGGTAGTGCTAGCATGGTTAAAAGCCCCACCAATGTCTTTGATGGAAATGTCTTTGTGCGCAATCGTGCAGAAAAAATCTTGCAACTGACGCAGGGTTGTTATTGGAGGTACGTATCCACCTGAACTCAATCCTGCAGACTTAATATCCCGAGGAGTTCTACCAAAGATCCTTGCTATACAAGATTTGTGGTGGCATGGGCCTGAATTCCTTTTATCAGACTCTAGTGTTTGGCCTGGTAATTCAGACTTTATGGTATCTAATCCTCTTCAAGTAAGCAACATAAAGGTTGTCAAGGAGATATATTTGGAAACCAAGCTGCGAGAAATTGAAAGGTTTTCTTGGGTGAAGGTTGTTAGAGTTATGGCCTATGTAATTAGATTTATTGCACTGTGCAAGCAAAAATGCCTTTGCTTGCCAAATACAAATTGTTCATGTCGTGATCACCTTCATGGGCCCTTGAGCGCAAGGGAAATTGATCATGCTCGCCTTAACTATTGCAAATTGATTCAGGAAGTTTCCTTTTCGACTGAACTCTCTTCCCTTAGACAGGGACATCAACTTCCAGCACGTAGCAATTTAAGTTCTCTTTCTCCCTTCATTCATTCTGATGGTTTACTGCGTGTGTTAGGGAGATTATAAGGGGCCATTATGTCATTTGATGCCCAACACCCCATCATTTTACCCCGTGATCATAAATTTACTAAGTTTTTAATCAGTTGGACTCATGTTAGATTGTGTCATGCTAGCACCTCAACTGTTATTCCTAATATCCGACAAAGCTATTGGGTTGTATCTCTGAGGAGATTACTGAAAAGTGTCCTGCACAAATGCTTAAAGTGTTTTCGACAAAATCCGAAACCTTTACAGCAGTTAATGGGCCAGTTGCCCCAAGTAAGGGTTCGGCCTGCACCCCCATTTTCAAGTGTAGGGGTAGATTACACTGGTTTCTTTAATTTAAGACAGGGTGGGGTCAGATCTAAAAACTATAATTAAGGCATATGTGGCCCTGTTTATTTGTATGGTACCCGGGGCTGTTCATGTGGAAATTGGTTACTTCATTAACTGCCAAAGCATTCATTGCTGCCTTTCAGAGATTTGTAAGTAGACGTGGCCTTCCCTGCCGAGTGTTTTCAGATAATGCTACGACTTTCAAGCGTGCAAACAAAGAGATAAACACAATGTGCGCTTTATTGAGTCCTCTGATTTTCAGGAAACAATTACTAATGAGTTCTCCTCTTTAAATGTAGAGTCGCATTGGATTCCAGCCCGGTCACCAATGTGTGGTGGTCTCTGGGAGTCAAACTTAAAATCCTTAAAATATCATTTGACAAGGGTGATGGGATCCGATCCGTACTCTTATGAGGAATTTATAACCATAACTTCTCAAGTTGAAGCTATTCTCAATTCCCGTCCAATTTCTAGACTACATGATGATGCTGACGATCCCAGTTTCTTGACTCCTGGTCATTTCCTGAATTGGACGCCCGATAGTTGCAAGTACCAAGTTTGCCCTACCAGAATACACCATCAAATCTATTAACTAGGTGGCATGAACTTCAAAAACGCACTGCTGCGAAATGGAAACAGTGGTCAAGAGACTACCTTCATACCCTGCAACAGCGCCAAAAGTGGCGTGAAACATGTGATAATGTCACGGTCGGTACACCTGTGTTTGTTAGTGGATGACAACGTCCCTACAGGTCTATGGAAGTTAGCAATTGCTTCTGAATTGCATCCTGGCAAGGATGGCAAGGTGCGTGTTGTATCGGTTCGTACCAAGGCGGGTGTAGTTAAGAGGCATGCTAATAAACTATGTCCTCTCCCCATTGATTCTGACAAGCTATTCAACTAGTTGGTTGTTTTGGTTTGGTTGTCGCATTCAACTATTGTATGTACATATCTCTGAGTGTTTCATGTATTAGGTTAGATAACTTATTATGATTATTATCCTCTTTCATGCAGATTGTTCTCTATTGTTTATAACTACTCATTTGTGCAAAGCGTTTGAAGACCCCAATTTCTATGCATTAGTTGCGTGTGTTATGTATTCCATTTTATTGTATTGTCCTATATAGCAGCCTGGTTACGGCACTTTCATGTGTAAAATTTATATATTTCGCCTTGTGCCGCTGGATCCTGTATCAAAAATTTTGGTATGACGTAAGGTGCAGTACTGTGTGATCGTGAGTTTGGTCAGGGATTGTGAGTGTGATCGTGATTCAAGACTGTCATAGTCTCTTGGTGTTCATACAGTGTCTGAAATGTCATTTCACTTTCAATTTGTAAACTGTTCTTCCAAGCATCGTGAGTTTTATGCTTAAGTTTTATAAATATAACAGGTCATGTACATGGCTCCCTTTATACCATAGTTTAGTTCATATTGTTTAGTTATAAACGTGCTCATGGTATTTTAAAACTTCAATGTGAAGATCCTCACATGCAAATAATTCATTTGCCTGCAACTACTGAAAGGCATCCTAGTATTTGCTTGATGCAGATTTGATACTTAACGTTGTGCTAGTTCATCACCAACAATCGAAGCTGAAATTGGGTTTGTTTTGACTGCCACTTCATGACAGTTCTGATCTAGGTTTGGTGACATCTTGAATCCCAGTAGCAATATTAATGCAGACATGCGATTTGCAATTAATGGCAAACGTAACCATATGTGAATGACTTAGGTTTTCTTTTGTGAATTAGTGATTGCCTATGCCTAATGTCACTATTGTTCTGAAATAATTTACATGATTTGCATTGCGCAATCATGATCTTGTGCAATTTTATGCATAACAATGAAATTTCTGCCTATACGGAAATTTCAGGGGGAAGTATGCACATGCCCATGTGCATTTAAGAGATGTGGTCAGCATCTGCGCACTCTGTCGGAGTGGCTGTCGAACTAATGTCTCGGTGGCTGTTTAAGCTCTCTGGCGTGCACACTGCAACACGTCACATCCGGCTACTTCGAGCGAGGCAGCTGCGGCGGTCTCTCCCCCACTTCTCTCTCATTCTTTGTTAGGCCGTGTCGAAGGCACGTTGGTGTGGCGCCCTGGCTCGGCGCTATGTGCATTTTATTGAAAATGCAGTGGCATTGAAAATGCATGGTTTGCATGCATTCATGATGCAGTAGCCAGGCTTGGGTGATTTGCACCGATTTGCGATGCAATTGTGGAGCATTGTGCATGGATGGGCACATAATTTTCGTTTTTTCCTGTGCACGGCAAGCCAACAACACGTGGGTGGCCCCTGTATGATGTCGGTAACCGATGCTTTAAGGCACATTTTATTTTGTTCTTTATTATAATTATAACCAATGCTTGAAGGCACATTTTATTGTATGTTTGTTTTTTCTTTATAATTGTCTTGTTTTTTAAGAAAATGTTGATTAAAGTAAATTAACTGGTTAAATTTGTATCATTGGTTTATTTCGTATCTATGTATGTGTGTGTGTAAGTGCGAGCTACCAGAGAAAACAGTCGCCACGGCAAGGAAACTAACAATTCTTGTTAAATGTTCCATGGCCGGTGAGAGGGCAGGTTGCTGTGGTGTACAGTTTGTTTACGGAGAGTTGTAAGCAAAATGCCAAATATCATGGTAAATATTTTTTCCCTAAATATTATTGAACCGTGGGCAAAATCTTGTAATTTCACGAAAGAGTCAAATTGGCCCGAAAAATTTGTTTTTGCCCTAAATCATAAATTAGTTTTGCGGTAATAAATTAGTAATAAAACGGTTAAAAATTATGGCACAGGTTTGGTTTGATTCTGCTATGGTGGGCGGGCCAGCTTGATATCACGCTGGCCCCGCCACCCTTTTTTTGGGTGAAGATGAGTGGTAAAAAAAATCGGATTTGCGGTAATAAATTAGTAATAAAATAGTTAAAAATTCTGGTACTAGTTTGATTCTGCCATAGTAGGAGGGCCAGCTTGATGGACCTCCGCTGCTGGTGCGTATCATGACAGTCACGTGGATCACACGTAAACGTGTGGAGGGTAGGCCTAAGTTGATACATGTACTGAACACCGAGTTTGTGTCTCTCTGTCTCTCAACCACCATGTAACACTTGCATGCACAGATTTATCTTTGGTCTTTGTAAGGCTAACGTTTTAAACAATTGTCACCGGCGGAGATGGCTCATACCAACTAATGTTACTGCAGTGCCTCTGACCGGGAGGCCCTAGTGTTCGGTATATTCGACCCAAGATTGATAGCTAGGTTGAATGCCACTGACTGGAGGAGAATTCTAACAGAGAGCTGTTCCAGTCGGTAGTTTTCCGTGGTTTCTCCGATCAATAACAAGTGAATGCCTGAGAAGTACCCTAACAAATGGGCCGCGGACCGCGCGCGACCTTCCCTTCCTCTTCCTTGTCCTAGCATCTCCCCTCACTTAAACACACTTATACATGCACTACACTACCGGAGATCGTCGGAGACCGTAGGAGCTCAGAGGGTCGCTTGGGAGCTTAGATGTTGTCCTGGCTGGACCGGTGCCCCACTAGTGGGAGACAATTCGATGAGGAAAAAACTCCGTAAGTCGGCGTGTAATTCTACGCCGGATCTCGCCATCCAGCGGAAAAGAGCATTGCCATCTCCATAGACAAAAACACAGGCATTACGCCTACGTTCTTTCCAACGGCAGATGACACGTCCAACGGTAACATTACATAATCAGTCATTGAAACAGTTTCAATGATTGACTTACGTTCTCAACGATCTCCATTGAGCCCGCCTGCCTGTTGCAGAGGAACCCTCACGTGCTGCTGCCGTGGATCGTGCTCCTGGTGGTGTGAAACAATTGTGGTGCTCCTGTGCGAGTTCCTGGTGGTGTGAAACAATTTCAATGATTGACTTACGTTTTGGACGCTCTCCACTGAGCCCGCCTGCCTGTTGCAGAGGAATTCTCGCGTGCTGCTGCCGTGGATCGTGCTCACTTCTTCTTCGCCCTGTGCGAGTTCCTGGTGGTGTGAAGCAATTTCAATGATTGACTTGCGTTTTGGACGATTGCCTGTTGCAGAGGAACCCTCACGTGCTGCTGCCGTGGATCGTGCTCAAACTCTTCTTCGCCCTGTGCGAGTTCCTGGTGGTGTGAAACAATTTCAATGATTGACTTGCGTTTTGGACGATGCCTGTTGCAGAGGAACCCTCACGTGCTGCTGCCGTGGATCGTGCTCAACTTCTTCTTCGCCCTGTGCGAGTTCCTGGTGGTGTGAAACAATTTCAATGATTGACTTGCGTTTTGGACGATGCCTGTTGCAGAGGAACCCTCACGTGCTGCTGCCGTGGATCGTGCTCAACTTCTTCTTCGCCCTGTGCGAGGTCCTGGTGGTGTGAAACACTTTCAATGATTGACTTACGTTTTCAACGATCTCCATTGAGCCCGCCTGCCTGTTGCAGAGGAACCCTCACGTGCTGCTGCCGTGGATCGTGCTCAACTTCTTCTTCGCCCTGTGCGAGTTCCTGGTGGTGTGAAACAATTTCAATGATTGACTTGCGTTTTGGACGATGCCTGTTGCAGAGGAACCCTCACGTGCTGCTGCCGTGGATCGTGTTCAACTTCTTCTTCGCCCTGTGCGAGGTCCTGGTGGTGTGAAACACTTTCAATGATTGACTTACGTTTTCAACGATCTCCATTGAGCCCGCCTGCCTGTTGCAGAGGAACCCTCACGTGCTGCTGCCGTGGATCGTGCTCAACTTCTTCTTCGCCCTGTGCGAGTTCCTGGTGGTGTGAAACAATTTCAATGATTGACTTGCGTTTTGGACGATGCCTGTTGCAGAGGAACCCTCACGTGCTGCTGCCGTGGATCGTGCTCAACTTCTTCTTCGCCCTGTGCGAGTTCCTGGTGGTGTGAAACAATTTCAATGATTGACTTACGTTTTGGACGCTCTCCACTGAGCCCGCCTGCCTGTTGCAGAGGAATTCTCGCGTGCTGCTGCCGTGGATCGTGCTCAACTTCTTCTTCGCCCTGTGCGAGTTCCTGGTGGTGTGAAGCAATTTCAATGATTGACTTGCGTTTTGGACGATGCCTGTTGCAGAGGAACCCTCACGTGCTGCTGCCGTGGATCGTGCTCAAATTCTTCTTCGCCCTGTGCGAGTTCCTGGTGGTGTGAAACAATTTCAATGATTGACTTGCGTTTTGGACGATGCCTGTTGCAGAGGAACCCTCACGTGCTGCTGCCGTGGATCGTGCTCAACTTCTTCTTCGCCCTGTGCGAGGTCCTGGTGGTGTGAAACAATTTCAATGATTGACTTGCGTTTTGGACGATACCTGTTGCAGAGGAACCCTCACGTGCTGCTGCCGTGGATCGTGCTCAAATTCTTCTTCGCCCTGTGCGAGTTCCTGGTGGTGTGAAGCAATTTCAATGATTGACTTACGTTTTGGACGCTCTCCACTGAGCCCGCCTGCCTGTTGCAGAGGAATCCTCGCGTTCTGCTGCCGTGGATCGTGCTCAACTACCTCTTCGCCCTGTGCGAGTTCGTGGCGATGATCCTGGAGCCCATCCGCGCCGCCAAACGCGACTCGCCGTGCGGCAGGACTCGCGTCGCCCTCGCCGTCTTCATGATTGAGCTGGTCGTCGTAGGTGAGCCCCATTACTCACCTACAAGGTCCCGTAATTTATTTAATGCCAAACATAATTTTAAAGTTGTTCTATGGAGTAGTGATGCAATATCGATAACAAATCATCGATGCCACCAAAGGTTCAAAATTAGAACATCGATGTTAATACATCAACCAAAATCCAGAAATCATATTTTTTAACATCGATACTTCAAAACTGGTTAAGTAACCCCTAAAAGTAAATTCATGAGCAACAAAATTTAATTTGACAGTGACCACTCTTCACTAATTTATAAATAAAGTTAACTGAAAATGTTAAAATATGATAACAACGGGCATCACTGAGCCCGGGTCACCTCAAAGGGTCAGTCCTCCGTTGGCCAAAGGGGGATATGCGGAACAAGGCCCTAATTTCGTGGCACGTGTGTTGCCCGCTTCTCCTGGTGAGAAATGCGAGCAATGGCGTAGGAAATCCTCGTTGATGATAGACAACCTCCTATTTTAAAAAAAAATTACAGGGCGAAGGAAAAACACTGTTTGATGTTAATAATGGCTAAGTTTAGGCGTTCTACTCTTTATATATATATATATATATATATATATATATATATATATATATATATTCAAGTTTTTTTGTATAACTAAAAATAATACAAAGGTTATTCGCAAGAATCCGAGATCCTTTGTGCGACCCTAAAATAACAAAACAAAACTATATAAAGTTCAAATAAATAATACGTTATTTTTATTCAAGAAAGACTGCGCGGAGTATTAGAATACAAAAAAGCAACGCTGTCATAGCTATTGAATATTTCTTAGCATAATTTTATAGAGCTCGAGGTAAATGCCTTAATTACATTATTATCAAGTCCAATGACCCAGAATCTCAATAGTTTCTTAACTTTAGGAGCGGTAAACAATTTTTGAAATCAGAACTTAGTACATTAAAAGCCTATCTATTGATATATCTACTGACTAGTTTTTGCTAGTCATAGATATACAACAGTAATAAATAGTTTTGTAATATTTTTTCTGAAAGCACCTTCCGAAAACCTCCCACATGGCTCTTAGCACATGCAAGATATTCTACATCAATAAATTTTAAAAGTCATTGAGGAGGTTTCTCTTTTCTAGTTCGAAACCACAATTTCTAGTTTTCTTAGTAAATTTCTTATCAAACTAACGACCAAGCAGATTCTGAATCATGTGTAAATGCCAAAATGTAAAAAATCTCCAATTCCGTCATATAGGAGTTTGTCTGTCATCTACGACGAAATGGCCTGGATCCGCCAGTGTATATGTACATATTTCTCAATTGGACCCATATAGCCTTATAGCAATTTCCCACAAAGGTCTAAAGTTTTCGTTTACTTTTCTTTATTTGATAAATTTATTTAATTATTTAAGTTCGAATTATGTAATTATATAAACTAATATTGTATCGTATCTACAGTACTTAAAATAGTATTCATTATTATAACAAATATGTTTATTATTTAACAAATATCTGCGATGATCTGCTGGATCCGCCCCTACACATATAGTGAAACTACATGTCTAGAAGGAAGACAAGGGGCCATATCAGCATTTTCTCAAAGGATAATAGAAACTGCACGAAAATTCTAATCTAGTTGGGGGGTTATTGACTCACAAGCTGAGATATTATAATACCATTTCTTACAGGTATATTTATACTTTTTAGTGTTATACAGTACAAATGATAAGTAATACACAAAATGTTATTGTTAAAATCAATATTATTTTCCTTTTCGATGCCCAATACAGTCTCTAACTCTACAGAAAACTACAGGTGCAAGGATAGAGGGCGCTATGAAACCCGCCAAGGCTTTGCATAAAGATTGCCAAAAAATATTGTTGCACAATTAAAATTTGTTGCATTTGTTGCCTCTGGGGAAAAATATTATCTAAATATCAGAGGACAGGGTGTGTAAAGACATCCTCTGATGAAATTAATACCACTAGCGTTTAACAATACATTAAAACCATTAATTTTGAGTAAAATATGGGCAATATTAAAAAATACTTAAAACTTTTTTTTTCAAAGCTACTCATTTTTTTCGTTTAACTTTTCTTAGGGATAGTGCTAAATGCACTGTAACAGTTGACATTTTTTCTGAATTCTTTTGTTGTTCTTAAAATACACAAATGTAATATTTTGATATCTCTCTTGAATCGTTGCTATTTCCATTTGTGAGTAGAAGTGCTTCAAATTTAAGTTGTAGTTGACGGTGTTTTTTTTTCAGTGTGTAGGTGCTATTGCATAGCCATCGTGACTCAGTTCCGGCACAAATGCTGGCGGCGGAGGCGGCGGCGAAGATGTCGGCCCCCAGCCGGCCCTACACCTTCTGAGGCGAAGGGCGGCCGGAGCAGCCCGGCGACCCTTCACAAGGGCCGGCGCGGGCGGGCAGCGCGAGAACGCTCTTTCGCCGAAAATCATCGAGTAATGGAAATCGGAAAATGGAAGCGTAGGCTTCCGCGGCCGGAGTCAGCAGCTACTTGGTTGACCAGGAGACGCTTCGTACCAGTGGCAACGTTTCAGGCGTCATGCTGAGACCTGCAGCCATGAGTATTTCGCCCTGAAGAAGGCCGCAGTATGATGGCCGAAGCGTTGGCATCTGTACCTAGGACGCGGTGTCTCCCGGACAGCCACGTTGATGCAAGTGGAAGTATACTACTGACACGAATGTGAAAAGGACATTTGTTTACATAATTATAATACCTAGTTTAATAGTATTTGATTTTATAAATAAACTGACGAAGCCCCGCTGTACCGCGAGAGTGGAGAGTTCTTGATTCGTTATCTCAACTCCAACGAGCTAGAATATGCTACATAGAGTGGCTGACGCTATGGTTTTAGCGCTCTTGGTGGACGCTCTCCGAAGTAAAGGCCGCCGAGGTGTTTGCAAGACAGATGCCTAACGGTGGCCTGTAGAACTGTTGTACTGAATCGACGTGTAGTTAGTATAAAATCTTATTTCTGTATAGGTGTCTTTTGGTTTATCTGTATTTAAATTAGATTTGTGGTTGGAATAATAATACCTTCAGTGTTTTCGGCATATAACTAAAAATAGGAGTCATCAAATCACAAATTATAAATTTTCAAGTTTTCCGCTTTCTTTGTGATTTGTTTGTTTGCTTCTTATTGCAATAACTTTCACTTTTAGGAGGGATGCTAACTACAATAACATTTCAACATTTTCCATTCTTATGACAATAACCGATGCAGGAAGTAATGTGATTTTAAAGTTTCTCAGTTCGTACTTCTTACATACTGTAATTTCGTTTTTTGAAATTTTTAGTAGATTTCGCGTAATATTGCGTGCAATACTTGCAATTTTAAAAATTACAAAAACAAGATTTTCTCAAAAACGGTTCCAAATTTTTTAAATGATTCATTTTTGGTCGAGAAACACGGAGTAAGAGAATTCATATTACATATAGCTCGCGCCCACCCGCCCTTGATTAGCGCCAAACGGAATACTGGAATTCTCTGTTTCACTAAAGGGCGTTGCTTTGACATGGCTTCAGGATGCTGCAAAGATGGAGGTGCTTCATCCATTCAATGTAGTAAATTGTAGCTTGTTCTTCAACCAAGAATTTTGATTAGACCCTTTTACATTCTCCTTCTCCCCTTTTTATCTTCTTTCTTCTTCTGCTTTCCTTCTTTTTTCTTATTATCCATCCTTTTCTTCTCTTTTACTTTTTCTCCTCATTTATCCCTTCTTCCTCCTTTTTCCCCTTGTTGTGAAGCCTAAGCCAATATGAATGTGGCATGAGAATCGCAGGGATCGTTGCAACGCTCATGCGTCTAACGTATTAACGCCAAGCGGGTGGCTTCGCAAAATAAATGACAGGCGACAGCGTTTCGCGATACTGATTATTATTACCCAATAATTTACTTTCAGTAAGATTCTTATATATGTTTGAAACGTTAAGGGTTTTATTTTAGAAAGAAATTTGAGTTTTCCAATCACCCAAATTTCGGGAGTTTTGCGACAAATATAAGATAGTGGACCACAGACGTGATACAGTAATATCAAGATCGATGCCATGAGAGGGAGTCCATGGGTAACACCCCTCCAGGCAGTCGATCACTTCGTCTCAAGAGATCATTAGGTGTTCAAAGTCGCCCTGAACGATTTTACCCCTTACATAGGAAATACGATTAGGTGAGATAAAGATATCAATTTAAGAACGTTTGTCGTTATTTTTACTTTCCCGTATACGTTCGTATGTACGGGCGTATTTTCGTACATATAGGGAAAGTTATGTAAAGCTGCGCGAAAAAATGGCGGATTTTCAGCAGAAAAAATTCATTGCCGGGCCCTGATAACGAAAAAGTGGATAAATCCAGTCGCTAAATTCAGAAAAATTCCCCTAACACGTGGTATAGCCCTCTTTATTGGGTCCTTAATACCGAAAAACCAATTGAAAGCAAAACGTCTGTCCGTCCGTCCATCCGTCTGTATGTCTGTCTGTGTCTGTGAACAACGCTAGCGACTAAACCGTTCAGCCGATTTTCTCCAAAATTGACATTCCGTGATTGATCTGACTGATCTCGTGGTCCCTTGAATTTGAAACCGATATTTTAATTTGTGGGTACTTTACACGAAGCCACTAGAACATTTTCAAAATTTTCAAAAAAATGGTGCCAACAATTTTTACTAAATTTTGTTGTTGGGTAGTCTGTAGGTCGTTTAAGAGAATGGCACAGGTCTCATGTTGGTTGAACACTGATTTTTCGAAAATTGAAAAAATTCAAAATTTTTTCGACGTCATCCTAAGATACAAGTTTTTACTTTCTCGCCTTACGAATACTTCGTAAGAAGAGAAAGTTATGTAATCGTGCGGCGGAAAACGGGGAATTCTCGCCAGAAAATCTCTTATAGCAGGGGTCTGGTGACAAAAAGTGGATAAAACCTGTTGCTAAATTTAGAAAAAAAATCCTCTATCTCGTGGTGTAGTCAAAATCCATGATTTGTTACATCTTCATACTTCAAAATCGATTGACGGCATTCCCTCCGTCTGTCCGTCTGTCCGTCTGTGGTCAACGCTAGCGCCTAAACCGTTCAGTCAATTTTCTTCAAAATTGATATTCCCCAAAGGGTTTTACTCGTCTCAAGGCCTCTTGAATTTGAAACCGATATCTAAGTATTTGAGGATACTTTACATGAAGCCCATTTTGAGATTTTGTAAATTAAAAGAAAAAGGCTCCAAATTTTTTGATTATATTTTGTTGTTGAATAGTGCAAAGAACGTTGAAGGGAATGACGTAGGCATCATTTTCGTTTATAGGCTCTATTTTTCGAAAATTGCAAAAAACTGTTTAAAAACTGGAAAATTGAAGATAGAGATTTTCGCTTCAGACAAAGTCGGACAATATTAGCCCTTCAAAAAAGGTCATGTACCATTTTTTTGGAAAAACGAATAGTTTTTGCGTAAATTGCTATTCAAATTGACAAAAAAAATTTTCTCATAAACCCCTCCAAATTTTTTCTTTAAATTTTCTGCACGTGTGTAAGAAGGGAAGGTAAATATATAAATAAACTAGTGGTGCTATATAATGGCACATACTTTCTCGCAGTAGTTATTTTCCAAATGCCGATCATCCGATAAATTATGTGGAGTAAACCGTTCAATGCTGCCTTTCTTGGTCATGTTTTTTGAAAGACATGTTTTTCGCATGTTGACAATTACCGGCTTCTTAATAAGAGAACTGATACAAGATCGTTATGACTGCAATATTAGCAGAAGCAAGTCGGTCTCGTAGCGCGGTTGGTTAATGCACCAACGGATTGAGACCTTCAGTAAGGAAGGTACCGAGTTCGATCCCCCGTGGGGAATTTTAATTTGATGAATGTGATGTTGCAGGAAAAAAACACTGAAGAGTGTAGATACTTTATTGAAAATCATTTGAAGTACTTCTACTCACGAATAGATTCAATATAGATAAATAGACAGAACTTGTCTGTGTTTTCCCTAACTGCGTCTTTTAAACAATTTTTCAACTTTGTTATTCGATTTCTGAAGCATATGACATGTCAAATCAACCGTTGTCTAGTATATATCTGTATGAACCAATTTAAATAAAATTATGATCATTTTAACGTTAAATTGTAATACAATATAACCAGAAGGCATGCGATAAACTTACAATCCCTAACGGTTCCGAAATGATGATTACTTTCTAGCCTTACGAATACTTCGTAATGCGGTTTATCGCTGCCTTGCTTGGTCATGTTTGAAAGACATGTTTTTCGCATGTTGAAAATTACCGGCTCCTAATGATAAAAGCGATAGAATTACGTTTTGACTAAAATATAAGTAATTGCGATAAATGCCCTGGAAATGTCTGTAGAGATTTGTTCAAATAATTAAGTTTTAACAATTTTTTACTTCTCTTCTATTTGTAAAGCGTTTTGCCATCGTATCAATTGTTTCTTAATCATGCATTTACCATTTTATAGGTCGGTTCTATTCTTTCGTGGTTCTGTTCGACAGTGACGGTGTTGGTGTTGCGTAGTGGTATAAGTGCCGGTTCGTTGAATTTGAGTTTCGGTTGTCGGGCCTTGGTACCGAAAAGGTTTGCTGGTTTATGAAGTTGCTTTTTCTGGTATATGAAGTAGTGGAATAGCAAAAAGGCCGTATAGAAGCAGAGCGAGAAATTATGTACGTTGGAAACACCACTAGTTTCTTAATGAAATGTGTTAATAGAAACATTCTCAAATAAGGTCATGTTCAGTTTTTCAAAAACATGAGTATTTATTGCGAAATTTTGTGTCAAACAGGCAATTTTGAAATTTCTTTTAATCATTTTTTCTTAAAAACCGCACGTTTTTTGAATAATTTGGAACCTTAGATAGTTTAAAGGAAGCTTAAGAGAAAGGTGCAGGTTTCATGTTCGTTTGAAAGCACAATTTTCCAAAAATTAAAAAAAATGTCGGCCTCTTCTTACAACTACTATTGTGAAGATATAATTGTTTTACTTAATGAAATATTCTCCTCAAAAACAGATCTTAAAATAAGGTCATGTTGAATTTGCCCAAAATATGCGCATTTGTGGAGTAATTGGACGTCAAATTAGACGCCCGCTCCCCAAGAGAACTTTAACCTAAGAGAATTTTAAAAACGTAGTGCTAAAAAATTGTTTGATAACCTATTTTAGGATCCTGAAATATAGAGAATAACGAAAATGCATTATTTTAAATACATATTTTATAAAATGTAAAATAACAGGCTGTCTTAGCTTAAATACAAAGAATGTTATTCTTTTTATTTAGGACGATTATAAAGCAAATAGGATTTGACAAGATTAATATATCGAACAAATACAGTATTTTATAACATATAATTATAATTACTAATATATAATTAATTATTTCAAGTAATCTGCAAAGCTTTATTGAAATTTGCGCCACAACGCCGCAGTGGATATTTGAAAAGTACATTGTTGGTGGACTACGAGATGGTGATAGTGAAAAGAAAGATATATTTTATTTAGCAGAGCTTGTGTTTACAAATTTTTACACTTTTAGACATTACAAATTAGTGTTTACAAATTACACTTTTAGAAATTATTCGAAACATATTTGATAATCATTATTTTTGTCTATATTGTGACCTATAGAATATGCATGTATTCACTGAACGAAAGGTCAGTTATCTATGCGTAAGTTATCATTTCATCAGTAATACATTCTATATTATAAATCAAAATTTTAAAGAACATAAAACAATTCCGTATAACGTCGATTACCCGTTTAATTTTTTAAAAATGAGGTTCGCTTTTTGGGTAAACATTTTGAAAGTTGAAAAATAAACATGAATTTCCAACTAGTTGAAATGCTAATAAGTGTGTCTAGAAGTCTTGTAAGCAATATACTAGTTTTAACTGGCATAAGCTATCTTTGGAAAAACACCTTTTCACGAAGATTAGTAAATATTATGCTAATGTTTATAGTTCCTTTTATTCATTAATGTATTAGCGTCAAAACACAATTAAAAGCTTTGTGAGTTAATGTGCTTAAAATGACTTCTAGTGAAGTTTCTCGAAAACTCAAAAGTTTTCTGTGAAAAAGAGCTTAAAACTTCGAATTTACGGTAGCGCTTAAACGCCATTTTCTTAAAAACGGCTACAATTCTTTCAAAGAAAATTGGCATTTAGTACGAGGTTTTACTCTTCTTTAATATTCTTAAAATAATATTTCCGTTCTACTATTTCGAAACCTGCAAATTAAGAATGTGTCAAAAAACTGTACTTTGGGCGGCGATAGATGGAAGCTAGCAAGTGTAGCGTCATAGCACTGGGCCCGACCGACCGCACAAGTCGTGCAAGCGGGAGGGGTTGGCCTCTCGTGCTGCGCAGGGGCGGATGAACCCCCGGGGTCTCTCGAGGGTCTCTCCGCTGGGGGCGTGTCTGAGAAGGCGGCTGTCCGTTCGCACAAGTGATGTGTGACGACAGAAATCGTTCGCAGGTGGACGCCAGGCTCCATTTTCAGCCGGCCCGAATCTCGAGCGGAAATGACGCTTTGTGCGTGGGATGTCGGTCACGTGATGCCTCACAAGGGAGGCGGGTGGAATAAGCTTCCTGGGCAGTCGAGTTTGACCGTAGCGATGCACGGAGGTGATCGCGAGCAGCGTCTTGCGAGGCGTGGCTTTTCGCCACGGGACAAGAGACCAGGGGCGGCGCTAGTGTAGCGAGCTGGGGTTCTCTTGGCAAATACTGAGGCGGCTCGTCTCAGGAGTCGGAGTGCTGTGGAGAGCAGCGTTCCTTACGAGTGTTCCTTAGGAGTGTACATAGTGTAATAAACTATTGTAATAAATATGTACAGTAAACTCCGTGTCTGTGTTCTTCCTCATCTCGTGACGACGTCACACAAGGTTATGTGGCAAGTCCGAATAGCTAGCCGAGACCAAAGGAAATAGAAAACTAGTACGGGAAAGTCTGTGCTATTCTGTAGCACCACTAATTTAAAATTGCACATATTGTTCCCAATATTGCGCGAAAACTACTAACATTTAAAAAAAAATTGCATGATCTTAATGAAAGAACTAATTCTGGACAACGAATTTCATTTGAAGGAAAAATCTCTATCTTCAATTTTGTAGTTGTAGGAAGACGCCAAAAAAATGTCAAACTTAAGTAATTTTCAAAAATTGAAAGATAACAGTGAAAATCGGACCTAACCTAACCTTTCTCTTATTCTAACCTGAAATTTAAAGAAAAAACTTGGATTCGTTTTGGAGAAAATTTGACAATGTCCCTGGGGCTTCTTGTAAAGTACCCCGAAATTTTGAAGAATTTTTTTCCAAATCGCAACGCTTTGAGTCGAGCCAGATAGGTTGGGGAATATCCGTTTTGGAAAAAATCCTACGTATTGAAACGGAACTTGGGATTTCGTTATCATACTCGTATTACTTATTTATATTCGCCTCCACATGAGGCGTGCCGCAGAATAATTCCTAACTTCCTTATTATTTCATAACAAACATGAGCACGTGACTTAAACCCTGAACAGTTTACAGAATTTTGTTGTATCGTGGGTTTACGAAGACACCTATACAGGGTATTTATCACTTATTGTGGGATATTCGTATGTAGCATGCTCCCTTCCCGACTTCCCAAATGAATAACAAGTAAAACGAACATTTTCAAAGATCAAAGCCACCATCAATAGATGCATTGGATTTATTCATAAAATTATTGAGCGTGGTTGCCGCCTCTCGCTGCTGACATAACACATACAAGCATGAAAATCCTTGGGAAAACATGAAAAAAAACACAAAACATAAATATTTACCTTACATTCACCCTTAATACATTCAGAATACATTCGCACAAGCACGCATTTTCTTTTATCATGGTCATGCTATTACTTTAAAATTGTGTTTCTTTCTAGTGTCTATTATGACAGCAACAAAAAAATAATCAAAGCACTTTCCTTTCGGAGTTTTGACAAACTGGTGCCCAGTTTGCCATAACCATAACCATTCTAGCCAGCTTCAATAATCTTGTTCTCGACACCACACGATAATTGTGAGTAATTTAGACAGCGGATATGGACCTTCATCAGTCTCCTTCGATATGCACTAGTGAAACTCAACTCGATCAGACCTCCACGAATTCTCTACACAACCAAGTTTCAACACATTCTGTCTAACTTCCTTCTTTCATCCACAAGAAAGTTCGAAAAAACAAACGCTGTATCTTCCCGTCTTTTGTTAGATTATTGTTCTACGAAGAAAACTGTATTTTCTTCTTTATCCTAACTTGCGTTTTCTCGCATTTTCTACGTAAATTAAGAGTACCATTTTTACTTTCCCGTATATATTCGGAGTAATACACGTGTATAGGGAAAGTTAAGTAAAGCTTCAAAAATCAATTTCGAGATTTTAACGGAAATACACGTTTTTGGGGTTCTCTGATACCGAAAAAGTGTTGTTTTTTTTTCAAAACATCCGTCCGTTTGTCCGTCAGTCTGTGAACAACACTAGCGCTTAAACTATACGTGCTATTTTTTCCAAAATGAATATTCCCCTATCAATCTGCGTCCACTCGAGGCGCCTCGATTTTGAAAAACTTTCTTCAAAATTTGGAGGTATTTTACATGAAGACCCCGGACATTTTCAAAATTTTCTCAAAAACGGCTCCAATTTTTTTCTTTAAATTTCTTGTAAGAATAGAGTAAAATCTTTTTATATATATATAAATTTCTCGTGTCACAGTTTTAGTTATCGTACTCCTCCGAAACGGCTGAACAGATTTGGATGAAATTTCATGTGTATATTCAGTAGGTCTGAGAATTTGTTGTTATCTATTTTTATACCCCTTAATGATAAGGGTGGTCCCCCCAAATGTTTCTTAATTTTTCGCACGAAACTTTTTAGGCAACCCGCTACACACCGTAGGTATTTCACACGGCGGTATTTCACCAGCTACACGGTGTTTCTCCGTATTACGCACCTGGACAGCGATGTGCAGAATCTGCTATTAAATGTGAATAAGCCGGAGGGAGGCGGAGAAAGAGAGAGAGACGAAAAAGAGAGAGAGACGAAAAAGAGAGTGAGACGAAAAAGAGAGAGACGAAAAAGAGAGAGAGACGAAAAAGAGAGAGAGAGACGGAGAAAGACAGAGACGGGGAAAGAGAGACTGAGAAAGAGAGACGGGAAAAGAGAGAGAGACGGAGAAAGAGAGAGGGAAGGAAAAAGAGAGATATAGGAACAGAACAACGTCTGCCGGGCTCAGCTAGAAAAATGTTTGTCTCCGCGATACATTGTTGCGTTAGGTTTGAGGAGTCTTAAGCATATTAGAGACTAATATGTCATTAATACTATAATTAGCAGGGAAAAAAGCACAGCAATTACTATTTCACTACTGGTAGATATGACATTGGGACTAGAAACTTTGTTTTAATAATTTGTGATGTTTGTTGCTGCGAAATGTTTAATTAGCCTTAATTAATTAATGTTTAGTTAGCCTTCGGAAGTTGATATATTCTCGGAACTTGTGCCTTACAAGCTAAACAACCACAACAACAAACTAGTGGTGCTACAACGGCACATACTTTCCCGCGTCATTGGAATCAGATACGTAGTATTGAAATATTGCACTTTCTGCGCTACTAACATCTTAGCTATTATTCTAAAACATCCAATTCAATCAAAAGGCGAACAACTCATTGTTTCCATCGCAGTGTTGTCAGAACTATGTGAATTCTACAACTGCATAAAAATAGAATACTAAAGTTTTGTAAATTTTTAATTGAAAAATAAGCCTGATACCCCGGACAATACAGAAATGCTTTTCGTAGGGCCATGATTAGAGAAGAGTATTCTCAGACCATGCAAAAATACTCTACTTACAACAAATGATAGAGCATTTGGTGCGAAAACTAAATATTTTCATGCAAATATCAATATTAATTGACAATTCTAACTCCTTTTCATACAGCTACATCAAATCACAACAATGAAACTTGATTCACAGAAATTCGCGAGCGTGAAACCAAATTTCATTGTTGTATTCCCTGCATTGTCGATATTCTGAGAGCTTGTCATTTTTATTTCAAATATTTCAAAATAAATAATTTTTAAAAGATTAATATGTGAATGTATAACAAAAGGTTGAATGTAAGAAACGAACAAAGAAATAATATACAAAATTGCAAATCCTAATTTACGACGCATCCAGCTGTCTGACACGCAGTAAAATTGCAGCATTATGTTTGTCACGAAATTGTAAAAAAACTATTCGTATTTTGAAAAAATTAAGCATACCATTATTTGCAGATGTAGTTTTGATAAATACATTTAATTCAGTAAAAACTGTATTTTCACTATTATAGTTGTAAAAAACTACGAAAACGAAGTGCAGTGAATTCTGAGCGGGCGATGTTTGTCAGGAAATTAGAGAAATACTACTCATATTCCTAAAAATTCAACAGGATCTTATTTGAAGGTCTGTTTTTGATGAGCATATTTCTTTAAGAACTGGCCGTAAATGGCAATTATCTTTTAAAAATTATGTGCGGTTTAAGAGAAAATGGCGTTTTAGCACTACTAAAAATGCGAAATTTGAAGCTCATTTTCACAGAAAATGTTTGAGTTTTCAAAATACTTTATTTGAAGTTATTTGAAGCACTTACACTCACAAATATAATCATCTTTACAAATTGCGGATAATGTGCATATTAAAGATGTGAGAGATCTTTCAAAAAATTTACAGTTATATAATTTTTGAAAAAAACAAAAAAAACTCAAAATAAACTTCACGCTATACTAATGAGTGTAATTAGCACTATCCGTTACAAAAGTTTCAAAAAAAACATTGCAGCCATATACGAGAAAATGACGTTTGAGCATTTCTGAAAATGCCGAAATTTGAGCTACTTTTCACAGAACACGGTAGTGTTTTCGAGAAACTTTACTTGACATTATTTAAAGCATATAAACTCGTAAATATAATAATGTAAAAAAATCGCCGATAATGTAAATATTAACGACGTGAGAGACACGTAAAAACATTTACATTTTTGTAATTTTTGAAAAAACCAACCCATAGACCAAAATGGCTTTTATGTCATTGATAGAGTACATTTACCACTATCCCTACCAAAAGTTTAAAGAAAAACTTTGGAGCCGTTTTTGAGAAAATTTTGTTTTTGTAATTTTTTAAAATTGCACATATTGCACGCAATATTGCACGAAAACTACCAAAATTGTGAAAAACATTTACATGACCTTTATTAAAGAACTTAATATGCAGAACAAATTTTATTTGAAGAAAAAATCTCTATCTTCAATTTTGTAGTTGGAGAAAGACGCCGAAAAAAATTCAAACTTTCACAATTTTCGAAAATTCAGAGCTGTACGTGAAAATCGGACCTATGCCATGTTAAAAAGTGTATTTTCCTCTATTCATACAAAAAATTTTTAAAAAAAATTTGGAGCCGTTTTTGAGAAAATGTTGAAAATCCCCGAGGGGCTTCATATAAAGTACCCCCAAATTTTAAAGAATCTTTTTCAAAATCACAAAGCTTCGACTAGAATCAGATCGACTGGGGAATATCAATTTTGAAGAAAATCGACCGAACGGTTTAGGCGCTAGCGTTGACCACAGACGGACAGACGGACGGAATGCCGTCAATCGATTTTTAAGTATAAAGAAGCAACAAATCATGGATTTTGACCACACCACGAGATAGAGGATTTTTTTTCTTAATTTAGCAACTGGATTTATCCACTTATTCGTTTTCACGGCCCGGCAATTAATTTTTTTCCGCCGAAAATTGGCCATTTTTTCGCGCAGCATTACATAACTTTCCCTATACTACGTATATCACTCCGTGTATACGTACGTATACGGGAAAGTAAAAAACAAAACAATATACAGAACCTCTTGTCTACAAACTTTGTTCTTAGCTATAATTATGAGAAACCCACAATTATCTCATAATTAATACAACACTGAGAACTTACACTACTAATGTTAACCATTTTCTGATTCTGATCAAAAAAATGATACCAGTCTTATTTACACCCACGTTTAAACATACTACAACCAGATTCGAGCCTGCACTATTTAACTATTACGGCGGGCTAGAGTAACTTGGCCTAGTTTCTGTTTTATTTTTTATTTTAACAAAACCCTTTTCTTTCTTCGTATTAAACTAATACAGTTCCATGTCCTTTCTTGTTTCACTATTTTTAGTTATGGTTACTTGAACTACTAGCGTGGCTCCCTGTCGGCTGCATTATTAATCAAAGTTTCATACTACCTTTGGTGGCGTTCGAGGTGGAGACTGCCTGCCCGGAATCTTATCTGGCGTCGCCTTTTTTTTTTAATTTTATTTTACATTTAAAGACAGTACAACGTTCAGCTGTGAGGCTCTTCAGTTGATTGGCCGAGCAACTTTGCATCAGAAAATTGTGAAGGGGGTAACTGTTTGTTACCTCCCTGATAGTGATTTCATTTGTTGTACCTTCAACCAAGGTTATTGCGAGGGAATTATGGATTGACAATGACAGGATTAAAAAGAAAATACGATGAAAGGGACAGGTAATTGCTAGAAATGTTCCTACCTTATCTAATATCAGAGAGATATTGAAGGAAAATATGGAATGGGAGTCTGTTTCTTAGGCGGGAGAGTGAGGGCTGATCGGTTCCTATTTCGTAAGTGACTGCTCCTTGTACATGATTTAAATTATTGAAAAAATTATGTGCCAGCTTTGTAATAAAGGAAGTAATTGGTTCTATTGCAAGATCGTTGTGGAGGGTCTTATTGCTGACAAACCAGGGGGCATTTACTGTTATTCTTAAAATTTTGTTTTGGAAGATTTGTAACTTGTTTAATGTGGGTTGGGGCAGCTTGTTTAATGTGGGTTGGGGCAGCTGAAATCCAAACTGGACATGCGTAGGTTAATATTGGCCGAAGAATAGATTTGTAAATGGTTAAAGTGGAATGAATTTTTAGAGAAGAGTTACGGTTAAGAATTGGAATAGATGAGTTCAGAGGAGACCAAGGAATGATAGAAGAATACAAAGTCAAAGGGCGAGGAAAGACAGGATACCTTAAAGTAAATACTTTGGCAATTGCTTTGTTTGGGTTGATTTTAATTTTCCATAGTTTTGACCAATTTTCTATGTTTTTTAGGTGACATTGAATTATTCGACATGCTGTGTTTAGATTTCGGTTTGCATAAAAGAGTAAAGTATCATCTGCAAAAAGAGCTATATTAACTGTATTACTAGTAGGAATATCTGCAACGTACAAGTTAAATAAGAAAGGAGATAACGGGGATCCTTGTGGAAGACCAGCAAGAACAGCCCGAGGTGAAGAAATGAAAGAGTTAAGACGTACAGAGAAAGTGCGATTCAGTAGGAAACTTGATAAGATGTTGTAAAGATATAATGGTATTCCAATTTTCCTTAATTTGAAATTTTAATCCATCATGCTACACTCGATCAAACGCCTGGGCAACGTCTAAGAAAACTGCAAGTAAGTGAAAACCCGATTGAAATGAAAAATGAATTTGTTCTGTTAATCTTAATAACTGATGAGTTGTTGAGTGGCTTTCTCTGAAGCCAAATTGGAAAGAAGGAAGCACGTTAGTATCAAGAATGATTTTTTTTAGTCTTTTTAATACAAGTTTTTCGAATATTTTTGACAAAATTGGAATTAAACTAATTGGTCGATAATTTGAAGGAAGATTTAAGTTTTTTTAGGCTTTGGAATAGGAATTATTAGAGAGTGTTTCCAAGAATTAGGATAATATCCTAGTCGCAATGCCGAGTTAAATATATTGTTTAGATACGCAAGACCATGTCTGGGCAGATTCTTTAAGATATTTGCAGTGATTCTGTCATGGCCTGGTGACTTTTTAATTGGTAGCTTTTTTATTAGTTCAAATATTTCGTTAGGTGATATAAAAGAAATTCGATTTGGTACATCTAAATTTGGTGACTGCACAAAATGTGTTATTGTGCAGTGTCCTCTATCGTTTACAGCATGCTGGGTGAAAGTAGTTTCGAAATAATCTGCTAATAGCTCAGCTTTTTCAGAAATCGACTGTGCAATTTTGTTGTTATCTTTTAATGGCGGAATATTGGTTGACTGACCTAGCAATCGACGTGTTGCTTTCCAAAGAGATGAATCTTGCGGATTAAGATTTGAAACATATTTTTTGTAGCTTTCCATTTGGTACATCGTAAGAGCGTTTCGAACCAATTTTGTTAGATGGTTTAATGCAGATTTCAAATGAGGTAGGCGATGTTTTGCCCATAAACGTCTTATTTTGTTCTTTTGTGATATTAAATTACGTAATTGCTCAGGTAGCGGATATTTGGTGAGCCCTCTGCGAGTAGCAGTTAGTGAATGAGATGAATAGTCAATTGAATTTGTGATGGCATTAGTAAACAAAAGTGTGCCTTGGTCAATTTCTGCAGGGGTTTTCAGATTCGAGAACGGAGGAAGGAGCGATGATAACCGATTTTGAAATGTGTGCCAATTTATTTTGTGAGTAGATAAATGCGGTGGAGAATTAGGCAAAGAAGTGATTAATTTGGAAGTTGTTATCACTGGGTTATGATCTGAATCTAGTTCGCAGATAGAATATGAATGGAGAGCAAAGTTTAAATTTGTTAATACAATATCTAGAATATCTGGAAGGTAATTCGCTTTAAAAGGAAAGTATGTCGGATCAACGGGCGCAATAATTTTGAAATTTGAGTACTTTGCGAGATTTAAAAGAAAAGTTCCGGCTGGTTGATTTATTCTACATCCCCAAGAAGTGTGTTTTGTGTTTAAATCACCAAATAAGATAATGGGAGCCTTTAGTTTGAAAATGTCTTGAAGACGTGTTGCAGTCAATTGTTTATTAGGCGGCTTATAAGCTGAAATTATCATTACATTATTACCGTTCTGAAGGTTGATAGTTACTGCTATTGTTTCTAACCCTGGTGTTATTGGGAGAGATGATGTCCAGTGCGGAATGCCGGATTTCACTAAAATTAATACTCCACGTGCTGGTACGTCCCCTGGTCTATCACGTCTGTAACATTTGTATCCTTGAACTGTGAAAGATTTGGAAGAAATAAGGTGAGTTTCGGTTAAACATGCTATGTCAATATCATGTGAAACAAGAAAATGTTTCAATTCAGATCGTTTATTTAGAACACCTCGACAGTTCCAGTTTAAAAATGTTAGATTGTTTAAGCATAGTGTTTTAAACGTGATTTTGGAAAATTGAGCTAAGAATTGAGGTTTTTATATTATCAATTAAAGTAGGGAGGAACGATTGAATTAAACGATCAAAGAAATTGACAATATGGATAGTCAGGAACTCACTTAAGTTAAAATTTCCGTTTGCATAGTTAGTTGAACTATTTGAAGAAGCATCATTAACATTGGTTAAGGCGGGAGGGGGATTTTGTGAGCGAGTTGAGAAATTAAAATTAGGAATGTTATTAGTGAAAGGCAGGCCAGGAAACTCTCTAGCTTGATAAGTAAAATTATTGTTATTATTGTTATTGATGTTATTATTATTGGTTGAAGGTGGATTTTTAGTTCCTTTACCGTTTTTGTTTGATTTAGATTTTGCAATTTTGTCATAATATGAACAAACATTCGATCTTACATTTGCCCTGTGACTTTGCAATTACTACATACTGGTACAAAGTTGCTCGGTTCCTTACAATCTTTGGTGAAATGATTGCCCGTACAAATAGCACAATGAATTTTTCTATTGCAATAGTTTTTGGTATGATTATAGTCTTGGCATCTTGAGCATTGAACTGGCCCTGGGAGACGTTTCCGCTGTTCGACACGAACAACAGCATGACACAGTCTATTTAATTTAAAAATATCTTGCCACCTATTTTCTTTCACAATTATCACTGAAACGACAGGAATTGGCTGACCTTCTTTGTTATGTAGTCTATTGACTTTCATAACTTGAAAGTTTTTCGATACAAGTTCTGCGAGAATTTGATCTTCAGTAAAGGATTGGTGAACATCTTTTATTACAATAGATAATTTTTTTGATAACGGGTCAGCGTAAGTGTGAAATGATTTGTTATTAGTATTTAGCATGTTCACTAACAGTCTGTAGTCTTCGCTGTTTTCCGTTTGAATTTTAACCTTGCCAAATTTTAACTCGGTAGAAAATTCACTTTTAGGGTGGTTTTTAAGAGATCGTGAATTTCTGTGAGGTTATCAATGTTGTACACAAACACTGGGGGGATCGGATTGATTTCCTCAGAGTCTTGGAGATTTTGTAAGGCGCTGAAACTCTTACTAGTGGGGATTGAATATTCTACACTTTGATCTTGACTAATTTTCTTCGACGGCTCATTTGGGTCACTGTTACCACGCGGTCTCTTGGACGACTGAACTATGGGTGAAAGAACATTTGTGAATGTACTTGCCTGAGCAGTTGATGTACCGTCACTTACAGTTGGATCTGAGGGAAAATTTCCGTTGGAGGACGTTCCACTTTGTAGATAGAATTCTGCACCTGCTGAGACGTGGTGTTGGCCATTTGCATGGGGATCCATGTTTTGTGACTCCATGTTTTGCTGATATATTTGCTGATCAAGTGATGATTGCAGAAGGTTGGTCGACATCAACTCATTTTGTGAATCAGAATTCAATATGTTGAGAGATTCCGATATGCACCGGCCTACGCCAGCGCATGAAGTAGAGTCTGTAGTTATTTTAACTTCAATACTTATGACACTTTTCTACACATTGATACTAGTCACAAGTAAAAAAACACAAAATAGTATGAGAATACTAGTTTACACAGTCAACACAAGACAGAACAACACTTTGCACATGAAAGACCGGGCCTAGACTGGTTCGGCCTCTCCGGTGCGAACGAAGGCGACTACTGATGGCGTCGCCTTTAGCGAAACCCTTCGGCATGCAATGCGCGGTCGACCTCGGCCATGGCGGTCCTTCACCACACGCTGAACCCGTTGCCTTCCAGAATTCCGTTATAGCTTCCTCGATTCGAATCCGCTAGCAATTCTCTCGTTTACTCCAACCAAATAAAAGAAAAAAAATAACTCACATCTGGAACTTTTTCCCGCAGTTCGTTGTCCCATGCAAGTAATATTCCTGGCGTCGACCCTTCTTATTCGCCACGTGGTATATTTCGTGCATCCACCACCGTTATTCGGAATACGACTTACTCGGTCCGAGTCTGCAATTGAAGTGCCTTCCGTTGGTCCGAAGAGGGATGACGTAGTCGGCGATACTTGACTGGTCAGCGCGCTCTACGCGGGCTATTTGAACTCAGTGAATATGTGATTGTCACAATATGAATTATTGATGTTTTCCCCTATTTTTAAATTATATTAGTAAAACCGCATTCATTAGAAGAAATCCGCATTTCTGAATTTAAAACTTCGCAATCGAAAGTTTCACATCTGGCAACATTGCTTCTGACCCAATAAGTAGCAGAGTAGGAATGAGATCTCTCACACAATAAGCCGTTTCTCACTCACTAGAGTTTTCGGCCATTATTTTCATTGTTTGGGCGTTAATCGTAATTAATTATCATTTTCTATTCCGGTGTAATTTTTAAATAATTTATGATTAATTTGCAGGGCTGTAATGAAAAACGTCGAAGCCATCATTTTAAATGGCAAATTTCGAGGTGAGAATATATTACTGCCACGGATCCCTATTATACCCACAGATGTGACATTTCAATTTAAACGTCTTCAATTTCCGTTAAGATTGGCATTTGCGATGACTATCGATAAGACTCAAGGCCAAACGATGTCTGTTTGTGGCTTATTTTTGAGAACACCATGTTTTTCACGCGGTCAATTATACGTGGCATGCTCTCGAGTGGGGGAACCATCCAGTTTATTTGTGTTAAGATGGGATAAGAAAAAATATTGTACACTCTATTGCGTTGAGGGATTGATATGTTTTTTAATAAAATTATTATAATAAGCAATGTATATCATTTCAAAAAATAAATTACAATAAATTAAAAATATAAATGTTTGGTATTGTGTTATTTTTATATTCCATCATCGTTCACAGCGCTCCATGCCTCTTCAACTCATATTTACCACAAACACTGACAATAAGTTCGTCATTTTTTTCTAATAAAATAACCCTAGGAATAATTTATATGGCAAAACAACGTTTGCCGGGTCAGCTGGTATACTTATAAAGGTTGCAGTAGTCCATTTTCACGGCTAACTCTCAATTTTCGAAAATTTCAAAATTTTGAATTTTTTCGGCGTCTTCAGAAACGCCCAAAGGCTATTTCTTCATAAATGGCTCCCAATTTTTTTTCTTCAAACTTTTCGAAAGGATAGTGTTAATAACGCTCTTTAATTTGACGTAAAGTTTAATTTGGGATATTTTTTTGTTCTTGCAAAAACCACATAAATGTAATTCTTTGGTAGCTCTCTAATAGCTTCAATATGCACATTACCAGCAATTTGTAAACACTATTGTATTTGTGAGTTAACTGGCTTCAAATGAAGTTTTTCGAAAACTCAAAAATTTTCTGCAAAAAAGACCTCCAAATTTCGCATTTTTAGAATCTCTTAAACGCCATTTTCTTAAAAACGGCTCCAAATTTTTCAACGTAAATCTCAAACGCCATTTCATATATGGCTGCAAATTTTGTCTTCAAACTTTTGTAACGGATAGTGCTAATTACACTCTTTAGTATAGCGTAAAGTTTATTTTGAGTTATTTTTTGTTTTTTCAAAAATTACATAATTGTAATTTTTTTGAAAGATCTCTCACTTCTTTAATATGCACATTACCAGCAATTTGTAAACTTTATTATATTTGTGAGTGTAAGTGCTTCAAATAATTTCAAATAAAGTATTTTGAAAACTCAAACATTTTCTGTGAAAATGAGCTTGAAATTTCGCATTTTTAGTCGCGCTAAAACGCCATTTTCTCTTAAACGGCACAAAAACTTTTAAAAGAAAATTGCCATTTATGACTAGATTTTGTGTTCTTTAAGGGGAGATGTAGGTATAAACTTGAAAATTTTGCACTTTTATTTTATTTCAAATATAAATGGTACGTATCTTTGCAAAGCTACTCACGAAATTTCAACTCGAAATTCCGACCGGAAGTGCCTTTTAAAATTTAAATTCCCTCTTCCCGCGCTTGAGAACAGCCAGCGGCCACGTCCCTTTTGAATCCCTGCGGTCAAGAAAAAATATTAACAGGAAAGTTCGGAACAGAAACATCCTAAACGAAACATATAAGCAAGATCTTTCATTCTTGAATGCCAGATGTTGGTTTAGCCGTGATCGCTAAGTCATTGTACATTCCTGGCTAGGGTCGGTTCGAATCTTCATCTAAAACCGTTTGTTTCCGTTCTACCAATAGGAAACCGAAAAATTAAGAAAATGACAAAAAATGTACTTGTGGCGGTGATAGGTGACAGCTGGCAAGAAAGAGTTTGTGGCAATTCCGAATAGCTATCGAAGACCCAAGGAAATAGAAAACTAATACGGGAAAGTCTGTGTCATTCTGTAGCACCACTAGTTAAACGTATATTACTCGATATATATATATATATATATATATATATATATATATATATTACATATATATATATATTAACGTTATATATATAACGTTATATATACGTTATATATATATATATATATATATATTACACATTTTCGTGGAACCCTCTGAATTTTTGAAAATTTCAATTAGAAAGAATGCGAGAAAGTATATGATGTATTGCCACTAGTTCAATAAGTTACGCCTGTATTGAGAAACAATTTCATGGTTCAGGTGACAAGGAAAAACATTTTTGAAATGAAATAAATTAAGCAAACAGGACAATTTGTACAACAAAATGTAATCTTGTGTTGTAATAAAATATTTATGAACAATTATCTCATTAAATAAGATCATGTGCAATTGTTTGAAACAACAAGTAGTTTTCGCATACGTTATGCTTGAACGACAGCAATTTCCAATTTGTTTCTTAAGAAGGTTCCAATTTTTTTCTTTATGTTTTTTTTTCTTGGATAGAGCAAAGGAACCTTAAAAAATGGCGCCAATTTCATGTTTCTTGAACTCCCTGAAGTTTCAAAAACTGCAAAACTTAGAAATAATATAAGAAAGCATGTGCAGTAGTAGTAACACTAGTTTGAACGTGTCAAACTCCTCCAATGTTATTGCCAGAGATATAACAACTCAATTTATCAATCAACTGTAAATATTCAAATGGTATCATTCAATCGTAAAAAAATATTTGTAGTTGCTGAGTAATAACTCGAAGATGAGGAAAACGTTTCACATTGCCACTAGATTTTGCTATCAAATCCATCCGCCACAACATGCCCTCAACTGTGAACTTCGCGAGATAAGATACAAACCAGAGAATATTCAAAGCAATTTGTATGCATGTTATATGAATGAGGAAAATATTGTAATTAAACGATACGAGTTTCCAAACTGAGAAGGTTAAATGTTAATTCTAATGTTTTTTATTAATTTCTTTTTTTTCAAGTAATGTGAAGACTTGAACTGCTTATATTACAATATAGATTGTAATAAGGTAAAGGCCAAAATTACAAAATCTAGAAGTATTCTTATAGTGCGATTTTTCTAACTTTGCCCCTCTAGCCCATAAGTTCACAATGGAATATCACACGGCATTTCGCGTCTTTCTCGTTCGTGCCGCTAGAAGTCGCATGATCGCAAGCATTGTTTGATACGTTCGCGAACATGCGATATCTAGCGGTACGACTGAAAAAGACGCGAAATACCGTGACGTATTCCATCGTGAAGGCGGGCCTAGAGGGGCAAAGTTACAAAAATCTCAGTATAATAGAAGATATAATCAAATCATTGAAAGCATAACCATTGCACATTAATTAGTTGTAGCTTAAACTTATCGTGTCTTATGAGAAGGTAAGTTCCTATCACTACAGCTACTTGTGGTAAGAGCTACTGGCTACGTCAGTGTTGTCAAGGTCGATGCCACGAGTGGGAGTCCGTGGCACGAGTGCCACGGCGAAATCGCCTCTCCACGCAGTTCCTAACCCCGCCGAAAGAGACAACGCCATCACTATAGTAAAACGGCGGGGTTACTAATAGTTCCCTCTCCCGACGCAGGGGGCGCAGAGAAGCCCGTGGCATGGCACGGTGCCGCGAGGCGTGCCACTGCCACCAGTAGGAGACCTTGACACCACTGGGCTACGCGAATATCGAGTCGCCTCTTTCTCGAGCGCAGTCTCGACGCAAGGGATTTTCGTGGGCCGCACTCTTGCAGTGGCGTATTTACGGTGTGGCAGGCATGGCACGTGCCGCCATGGGCGCCACTCACAAGGGGCGCTATTTACAGTATACCAGTTGAAACAATAACAACCACCCCCACATAAGCATCCCCGCAGGGGTGCAAATTGTATGCTTGCCATGGGCGCCTGAATACCTAGATACGCCTCTACACTCTTGTGTGACCTTTCCCGCTTACGACAACTGAGGAGAACCTGCGGCATTTGACGGACTTTCAAGGCCCATTCACAATGCAGACATAAGCATAAGCATAGCGTTAACATAAAAGTTAGGACAACGTTTATAAGCGGACTTATTCACAATGCATTCGCATAAGCATAACGCATAAGACGTTACCTTAAAAGCTTGCAAGCTTCAAGCTTCTGTGCTTATGCTTATGTCAGAAATAAGAAATGAACCAATCACAGTACGTTTAACTCAAAATCGAGTATCGAAGTCGATAGATCGAACGAAAGACTTGTTTTCCAAATTGCTTGGTTGATTTTCGACGGTTTTCTGCGTTGTTTTGTAGCGTACGATCTTTTTGTAGTTTGGTTTCGTTGTAATATTCATAGTAGTATCATTTAGTTTGAATTTTTATTGAAATTAAAACACCTAACCTAACGCAACTCATGGCCGCAGGGCCGAAACGCCGCTGGTAGGACTTGGCTCGTAAAGAGCTGTGGTGCCACAGTACATACATACATGTTTATATATGTTATGTATGTTTATTTATACATGTTATATGTATATAAACAAAATTTCAATATATATAAAATATAGATTCTCACATCCAACCAATAGTAACTAGAATGGCCCACAGAAAATAGAAAATCTTTGCTTACGCTTATGTTGTACATTGTGAATGCTACAGTCTATCACTTATGTTTACGTCTCCATTGTGAATGGGCCTTTACTCTATACTTCTCCCTTTCTTTCTGCTTTTCTGGCTCCTCGTTTTGTGCTTCCTTTGCGTTTTCGTAGAATTTATGGGGACCACGCACTGCGGGGTCTCGAAGTGGCCGCGCGTGCTTCATCTGTAATACATTGGGAATACATGTGAACTAAATATTCATATTAGTTTGACTGAATTGGGCCCATTTTTTTTAAATTTAGGTTTATCAGTTTGACTGTCAAGTTAACGCATCTACGTAATAAATGGCAACACTAAAAAATTAATCTTGGGGTATTAAATTAGTAATGAGTACTAAAAACCACAATTGGTTTTATGTGATTCTGCTGTTTGTTTGTTTTTATGTGATTTCTGTGTTGGTACCATCTTAACACAACTCTTAATCCGTTTCGGACATGCTAGTCTCAGATTATCTCAATTGAAATATCTTAGATTTAATTGGTTATCTACTCTCGAACTAAAAGTGAAATTACTGCAATTTAATGTCTTTACCTTAGAAATCAAGCATTTACCCCTCCTCCCTCTGAGTTCCTACCCTCTAACAATCCTACTGTGCGTCGAATCATTGGATTGCAGTACAGCGCTTACGGAGAACAGTGTTTCTACTTCTCAGCAGCGCCTACAAGCAATCTCGCCGTCGATTCTGGGATTGACATGTTTTGCCAATTTGTTCAGCACTTTTCAAAATTCATAAATATTCGTTTTTATGTGATAAGAAGCGTTGTGAGTAGTGGTTTAGCATTTAGACCTTTCATGACCTTTTATGACCTTTCAGACCTTTCATGTCGAAGCGCGGAAATCGCCGCGCGCCGCCGGTATCTGTCGTCAGGGTCTCAGTTGCCTCGGAGGGCACGCAGCCATGCATGCATAAAAACGGGTGTTTGCGTAGAAGGTTCCGGAAGACGAGAAACTCGAACACATACGTGAATGATCCAAATACAATTAATGCAAATACATACTCCCTGAAAATGTTATCACGATTCGGGTCAAATACATGAATACATTTCACTTTTGCTTAGAAACAAAATTTTCGTAATCATCTCAGGGTTTCGCTAGTCTGTGTGTGTGAAGGTCACGGAGGACAAAGTTACTTTTCCTACTTTTGTATTAATAAGCAAGACGGAATTTCGGCAATTGCACCTTTCTTCAGATCCTACGTACCACCGAAAAGCCAGGAGAAATTATCATGCCACTAGAACAAAAATTTTCAATATATGGAAATTTAAAATATTGAAAATTAAAGATTTTTTATAAAAAAATATGTATTGAATTATGATTTGTAAAAACCACCTTTAAATAAGAATTAAAACTGAAATATCAATAGCAAAACAAATTCTACTACAGATGGAACATTGTTTATCTATCAAACACTAATGAGGCTTTAATTGTTGTTTTGAGCGAATGACGACAGCGATATCATGATCAACACTGCTGACTTTCCGTCTCAAGTCTTTTACACTTCCAATTTATTTACTTCATAAATGTAAAATAAAGGGAAAATGCTCATTCACAAAGGCTTTGGATGGTATCAGATACTGCAAAGCTTTGTAGATATATAGATAGATAGCCTTCTCGATTATTTTTTACATAAAATACATATTTACAAATATTGCTTACGTCTATAAGTATACTCTATTAACTATTAACAAAATGAATTTTCTATTCTTATGTGTTTTATAATTTTTCTTTTAAATTCTTTAATTTCTTCACAATTTTTTTATTTCGAACGGTAATTTATTATATAATTCAATTCCTTTGTCAGTCTATTTTTTGGCTGTTCAGTTTTACAAAAATTAATTACTAAATGTTGTGCTTGTCTTGTTTCCCTTGTTGTTTTATCTTTCACTCTTTGGATTTTGCTTACTAGATCTCCTGTTATATTGTTTTAATTAATTTGAAAATAAAAATTAGTGTGTTGTACTGAATTCTCTCTTTTATTGACATAAATTTCAGAGTGTCTAGTATGTTTTCCACTGGAGTGTATCTATTGCATTGAATTTTTAGCCCTATTTTGTTGTATCTGAAGTTTTTTAATTTCATTTTTTTGGGCTCCAACTAGTATTGTTGCACAGTAATCAAAATGTGATGCAATTATGGATTTGTATATTTCAAACATCTTGTATAGCCATTTATATATTGTCAAATTCTGTTTAACATATTAATCTTTTCCACAATTTTCTTTACTAAATATTCTACATAATCTTTAATATTTATTTTACTATCTATTATTACTCCCAAATATTTCATTTTGTGTACCCGATGTATTCCCTTTAAATCAGTTGTGAATTATTTCGTTTCTCTTTCTTCTATGTTTCTTCCATTATGTAAAATCATAAATTTAGTCTTTTCTACATTCATTATTAATTTATTTACCCTTAACCATTCTTGTACTGCAAAGAATACACTCTGCAGTTTAAATTCAATTTCCGCTTCTGTTTCTGCATGTGTTTCTCATGTGTGAACAATGCCAAATATTCTTTTCAAACATCCAGCTAAAAATTTGCCACATTTTTGCATTTGAAAGAGTATTTTAAGACAGAATTACTGGTTGAATGACTCTGTCATTAATATTGTTAAATGTAAAATTCCTAATTCATTTTCAGATTTGAATATGTATTTCACTGTTTTAATAAGGGAAATTCAAAAATAAAACGGCACGAGATGTTCGTTCCGAGCGCATTACATTTTTATTACCGTCTAACACAAGATTCATACAGAGTTCTTGTTGGTCTCATATCAAAATTTAGACTTCTTGTGTCATTTCATCAGTTGGATGGTTGTGCTTTTCTACAATAATAAACAAGTGGTGCCACAGAATATCACAGACTTTCCCGTATTAGTTTTCTATTTCCTTTAGTCTCGGCTAGCTATTGGGACTTGCCATATACTATTGCCAGCTGACATCTACCGCCGATCAAAGAACACTTTTTGGACATTTTCTTAATTTTACGGTTTCCTAATAGTAGAACGGAAGTATTATTTTAATAATATTATAGAAGAGTAAAACTTTGTTCTCAATGGCAATTTTCTTTCAAAAATTTGGAGCCGCTTTTAAGAAAATGGTGTTCAAACGCCACTGTGAATACGACATATGAGGCTATTTTTCACGGTAAAATTTTGAGTTTTCGGAACTTCATTTGAAATCGTTTCAAGCACTATATCTCACAAATACAACAGGGTTTATAAATTTCTGTAAATGTTAACGGTGTGAGAGATCTTTTACAAAATTTACAATTGTGTAAGTTTTGAAAAAACAAAAATATACCGCAAAATGAACTTTATGTCATATTAAAGCAATTAGCAATATCCGTTTGAAAAGTTTGAAGAAAAAATTTGGAGCCATTTATTAGAAAAATGGCATTTCAGCGATCCTGAAAATGCGGAATTTCGGGCTAGTTTTCACTGAAAACTATTGAGTTTTCGAGAATCTTTATACAACATTATTTAAAGCACATGTTCTCATAAATATAACAATGTGAACATATAGCGGATAATATAAATATTAACGACGAGAGAGATAAGTCAAAAAAATTACAGTTTTGTAATTTTGGAAAAACAAAAGAATATAGCGATATGGCGTTTATGTCATCTCCTAGAGTATATAAGAAACTATTCCTTCCAAAAGTCTCAAGAAAAAAATTGAAACTGTTTTTGAGAAAATCTTGTCTTCGTTATTTTTCAAATTGCACATATTGCACGCAATATTGCGTGAAAACTTCTAATTATTTTTAAATGTACATGACCTTAATGAAAGAACTCACTACGGAGAACAAATTTCAATTGAGGGAAAAATCTCAATCTTCAATTTTGTAGAAGTAGGAAGATGAAAAATATTCAAACTTTTGATATTTTCAAAAATTTAGAGTTAACCGTGAAAATCAGGCTAATGATACCTTTATAATTTTACTCTGTTCTTACAAGAAATTTGAAGAAAAAATTTGGATCTGTTTTTGAGAAAATTTTGAAAATGTCCGAGGAGCTTCATGTAAAGTACTCCCAAATTTTGAAGAATGTTTTTCAAAATCTCACAGCTTCGACCCAAGTCAGATGGGACAGGGGTTTCTTCAATTTGGAAACAAAATCCTATACATGGTTTAGGCGCTAGTGGTGTTCACAGACATGTCAGCTTACGAAGTTTTCCCTCTCCACATATCTCCGCCAGCGGGGCATCGCCACACCCGGAGCAATCGTCCCTCAGCTCCCCCGACACGTGTGATGGTGTAGTGCTAGTAAGTGTAAGTGTAGGAGAGTACAAGGAAAGATCACCCACGGACACGGACTTATTTATTAAAGTACTGCTCCAGCATTCGCCTGGTATTAAACGAAAAAAACTAAGGACAACTATATTTATGCAGTACCAAAATACCCAGGTTCGCGTTCCAACCGTGTCCAGTATTTCTGCAGGTAGGAAACATTTTTGCATGTTCAAGTTGTATTACACTTTGATGTAACCGTTGTAAATAATTCGAGAATTGTGTGACGTTGTAAATCTGATTTCTGTTCGTGCCTGGAACCTCGCATATTTTCTCCGTTCCAAGTGGCGGCGACTAACGCTCGTTGGGAATCCCCTTGGAGGAGTAGAGTTGGCCTTTTCCTCGTAGATATTGCACTTGCGGAAAAGAAGCCGAAGAAAGAGGAAGAAGGAAAGTCCGACAAAATTCTACAAAGAGAATCCTTAGCTCCTAACCAGTCTCCCGAAACGTGTAGTAGTTGTAAGTTGAGAGTGTGACTGTGAGTGCGAGTGGATTGATTGATTGATTGATTCGTGTTTCCGGGCGCGTCAACTACTTTGGTCTTTAGTCCCGTAAGTGTAGTGCGTGTTTTTCTCGGTAGGTGGCGATGATCATTTCCCTGCTGGATGGCGAGATCTGGCGTCGACCTACCGTCGACTAGCGGGGTTTCCCCGTCAACCAGGTATCTCCCACCTGCAGGGCACCGCCCCAGCCGAGACAAGCTGTAAGCTCCCGACCGGTCTCCTCGGCATGTGTGGCAGTGTAGTGCATGTTAATGTAAGTGTGTGTGTGTGTGTGTGTGTGTGTGTAAGAGGAGAGGATAGGACAAGGAAGAGGAAGGAAAGATCGCGCGCGGTCCGTGGCCCGTTTGTTATAGTACTGCTCCGGCATTCGCCATGTATTGATCGGGAAACCACGGAAAACTACCGATCAGAGCAGCCGGCCGCTAGAATTCTCCCCCAGACAGCGACTGAATTCGACCTAGCTGACCAGCTAGTGTCGAAAATCCTGCCGCCGTCGGGACTCGACCTCCCGGTCAGAGGAACTGCAGTGACATCTGGTTGATGGAGTGCGAGTGGAGAGGGTAGGGCAAGTAAAAGGAAGGAAAGATAGCCGCGGTTCTTGGCCGTTTGTTAGGGTCCTCATTCATTTGCCAGGAGCTGATCGGAGAAAGAACGGAAACTACCGATGAGAGCAGCCGGCCGACACCAATCTCCTCCAGGCAGCTGCTGAGTTCCTCTTGGCTCTCTACCTGATATGGAAAATCCACGACCGTCGGGACTCGGGCCCTAGACTCTTACGACCAGAGACACCGCAATGGCAACAGTTGTCGTATTGAATCAACTCATTTGGTGAAAAAAGGTAGAAGGGGTAAAAGGAACAAACATAAAAAGAACGAAAAATGTAAAATAAGTAAATCAGTAAATTGAAGATTTGATTTTTTCGTCTTACCCCGATTATCAGGTAAAGGTGTCTAAAACATTGGTAAAAATACTTTGTTTATTGAAGAATTGTAAATATTATAATGCAACATTACTCTAAAGAAAAACATAATTTAAACACTAGCGAAAGTAACCATTTAATAGCAGCGGTAGAACCTGTAGTTTTCTAAGGGAGAGGCCCTAGCCTAGGACCCCTAGGGTAGTGTTTGACGGACTATGTTTTGTTAACTGACATTAATTTTGGGATAAAACATTCGCAGAAAAAATATTCCATTTAACTCAAATAGAATTGACAAAATAATATGAATAGTTAAAATAATGTCACGCTCCTTTTTATTCAATAAAACCTTTAGCTGTGAATTCGAATCATCAACTTCTGTAGAGGGCAACAGAATCGGGACGAGTTCCTCTCCCAACGGTGTCTCAATTGACTAATGGGATTCACTGAGCATGCCAGGGAGCCCCACACGACTACTGATCACAGGAAATAGCACGCGGCTACCGAAGATTTATTATAATTTTATACGACAATTTTCTACCGTCTTAAGAATACCTACTTCAACAACAATGTGAATGAAACGTGTAGCCTCGCTGTTTTGCAATATTACGTAAGTAATGCACCAGACCAGACGAAGTGAAGTGGTGATATTGTTTTTGTAGTGCACATTTGTATGTAATAAAGGTCTCGCTTTTGCTATCTTCTCCCTCTTTCTCTTTCCCCATTCATTTCGCTTCTTTGTGTTTTTGCCAAGAATTCCGGCGCAAATTTCGGCCCACCTAATTCCTTTCTTCTCTTAATCTCCAGAGTTCTCTTTCCTTACTAATTTTTTCGGACCATTATTCATTTCAACAATTTTTTCACAACCAATTTTTTCTAATCATTCTTTGGTCTTTCTTTATAATTACTTTGTTCTCTATAGTTCCCGAGATCCCATCCGTCCCGGTTTCCCCTTTAAATTTTGTCCCGACAAATCATTTCTAGACGCTCAAATGTCGTAGGGTTTTACAGGTACAAAAAAGTTCGATATTTACTGATAACATGTACAGTTATTCTGAATCCGTGAGTGAATTTTCCGACGAACTGTTGGACAACCTGACAACGATTTGTTCGTTCGTTTGCGTCATTCCTTTTCGTTCCCATGCTTATACTGCGATTTTTCTAGGAAGGACTCTCAAGATAACTCAAATCCCATCTTCGCCATGGAATATGTCACGGCATTTCGCGTCTTCTCAGTCGTTCCGCTAGATTTCGCACGATCGCGACCGTATGAAGCAGGGCTTGCGATCATGCGACTTCTACCGGCAAGACCGAGAAAAGACGCGAAATGCCGCGACATATTCCATCGCGAAGATGGAATTTGAGTTATCTTGAGAGTCCTTCCTAGAAAAATCGCAGTATAATAGTGATTGTTAAGTTGTTCGTCTTCGAAATCATTGCGGATCGTTGTTCAACCTAATATTAAATTTCAAAAAGCAATAAAAAATCAACAAAATGCCCAAGAGATTATGATATGTTATCAGTGAAAAGTTAAAGGTGCAATTCTTCTTTATAAAAGAAATACTGATTATACCAAAGAAAGTAAAATGTGATTTACAGTATTACAGTGAACACAGTATTTAACTTTATAAAAGTTTGTTTAAAAACAATTAGTCTTAGTTTCATAATTGTCAGTTCATTTTTATCCTAACGTATTTTTTTAAATGCATTTAAAGAAATTAAATTAGTTCTGAGTAAATTCAATTTTCTGAACAATGATATTTTTTTTTAATGAGACACACCCCCCTCAGTCATAATTTTGTTTTGTTTTCCGGTGTTTCGTTTTCAATATATGGGATCGCTACTATAAGACCACCTTGAGGAACAGTATATTATGCAACTAGTTAACGTTATGCTTTATTACATGAGTACATGTTTTCAAAACGAGTGACGTTAGGAGCGAAAATAATATAAGTTTTGTTAGTTTGTTTGTTTTAATAATAGCATTGCATTTTTTTTAAGAGAATCACAGTTAATTTTGGGAAACAACTTTATTGTGGCGTCACGGCTATTTGACATTCGTGCGAAAAAAACTTTTGTCGGCTCACCGCTATCTCCCCACGATTCTATCACTGCGATAGGTTGAATGTGTGTTGTTGCAGTTATTCGTGCCATAAACGAAAAATAAGTCATAATCTGCGCCATAAGGTAATCATTTATGAAGGATTTCTTGTAAGAAGAAAGGTCGTTTATAACGCTGGAATAGAAAAAGTATATTTATTTATGCGTAAGCAATGCACCCAGCTGGAGGAAGCGGTGAAGTTTTTCTTCCAAAGCACGTACTCATGAGCCGCCCATGGGCCGCTGCACCTGCGCCTGACCTATGGCTTTCGTCGCCCGCCGAGGAGGGCGGCGTGCGTTGAGGAAGGGACGACACTGCGCATGCGCGCCCAGTGGTGGGGGAGATGGATCGGCGGGGGTGGGGGGCAGGGCAGGGAGAGGCGCTGGGCGAGGCATTTCGTGTGGCCTTGTGGCGCGGGGACGACGCGAGCTCAAGGTCTGGAGGCGAACTCGAGTGATCTTCACTGAAGAGCCAGCCGGTCCGCGTGCTACGGCTCCGACGCGAGCCTACCGGGGCAGAGAGGTGTCGGCGAGAACGGAAGGCACAGGTAAGAGAAGTTTTAGCAAAAGCATTCATTACTTTCGCGTTTACGTACGTATAGACGAAGTAATATCTACATGTTTATACGGAATAATACTTTTTCGTATACGTACTATATAACGAGTAATATACGTAGTATAGAGGAAGTTATGCAATACTGCGGAAAATTGATTTCGAGATTTCAACGAAACACTTTTTGGGATCCCCTGTTACTGGAAAAGTGCTTATTTTCGAAATATCTGGGCGCGGTGGTCCACCTGTGCACAACACTGCCTTCTAAACTATTCGTACGATTTTTTTAAAAATTTATTTTATTTTCAAAATGAATTGCCCGGTCGATCTTGTCTCACTCGAAGCTCTGCGATTTTGAAAATCATTCTTTAAATTTTGGGGGTACTTTACATGAAGCCTTCGGAACATTTTCAAAATTGTCTCAAAAACGGCTCCAATTTTGTTTTATCATAGTGTAATGTTGGAAATATCCGTTCTGCTGCGGGAAAGAGAACGAAACAAGTAAGTAAACGCCTGAAAGAAGTGAACTGATTTAATATTGTTATGTTCGTAATAATCGCTTCGGTAAGTCCCTCGGAAACAGGAGTAACGGAGAATAGGCCTAGTAGGTAGAAGAGAGTGGATCTGGAGAAGAACGTGGATCTAAAATTGTAGTGTGTTTGCTGGGTGTTTTAACGTAGGAAAGAAAAAAAACGTAGATCTCCCTACACGCACGCTCAAAATATCGAAGCGTTATTTTCGTAGGATTGTAAGACCAGAAAGCGAACAGCACCAGGCGCTAAATGATAAAAGCTGATGATCTGAAACTACATCAGTCTTCCTTGTTGAGTTTCGGTTTGTGGCGCTACAACAGTGCATGTGTATCGAGTTTGTTACTGCAGGTTGTTAGACTGGGAGGTCCTAGGATCGAGTCCGAACGGCGGATGTTTTGCTACACCAGCGGAACATGCGTGAATGTGAATTCTATTTCCAGCCGATTGGTCGCTTCAGTGGTTTACTCCAATCGATTCTCGGTAGAAGCCGGAGTATTTTTTTAAACAACGAGCCACGGACCGCGTGCAATAATTCCTTCTTAATACTGTTTTGAACAGATCCTTAATGCTGTAACTGTGCTACTGAAAAATACTGACATAAGTGCTCTAAGAGAGTAAATAGTATTTCTGAATGATTCCAAGAGTAATGATACTTAGTGTTAGATTGGTTAATTGATTAGTGATTCCAGTAGTGACTACTGCTAGTGTAGTGCATTCCAGGCCATTAGTGTAGTGCATGTTTTATTGCGGTAATCATTCCCCACTGGATAGAGAGATCCGGCGCCGACATATCGTCGGCTACGAGGTTTTTCACGAGCAGGTATCTCCCGGCGGCGGGGCATCGCCCCAGCCGGGAGAACCTCTACGCTCCCGACCGGTCTCCCGGCATGTGTGGTAGTGTAGTGCTTGTAAGTGTATGTGTGTGTGTAAGTAAGGGGTAGGATAGATCAATGAGTGAGAAAGAAATATCGCGTGCGGTCTATGGGCCGTTTGTTAGGGTACTTTTCCGGCATTCGCCTGGCAATGATCGGAGAAACCACGGAAAATCACCGATCAGAGCAGCCGGCCGCTAGAAATCTCCTTCAGACAGAGGCAAAATTCGACTTACCTGTGTAGCTAGTCTAGAAAATCCGCCACCGGCACTCATCCGGGGAAGTGCCAGAGTAACTCCTTAAACAACGGGCCGCGTACCGCGTGCATTTCTCCCTTCCCGATACCGTCTTACATAGATCATTGACATTTAGTTGGGCTAATAAAAAACAAAAACGTATGTGCTCTGCTGGAATCTGAGAGACCCGGATAGAAAAAAATTATATAACGCATTTTTCCTTTGTCGCCTTACGAAGTACTTCGTAAAAAGAAAGTTATTTAATCGTACGCCGGAAAACGGTAAATTTTTGACAGAAGAATTGTTTTTTGAATTACTGTTATTTGAAAATTGTTTCCTAAAATTGGGCAACCTTCTGATTTTACGGATCACAATGTAAAGTTCAAGTTCACGACTCAAGTTTTTTTTAATTTTTTTAATGCGAATATCGGCCAACTCGGATCGCACGTTATTCTCCGAGACCTCATATTTATCCTGAAGAATAACGTGTCTTTACTCTCTATGAGGAACAGCCTTTTCGGCTGTGTCCATTGCTTTAGACAAGGTTGTTAGCCTTCAATTGTAAACTATGAGGTGATAAGATAATAATGAAGCGTGAAACGACAATCACAAATACGTCCATGCCCACGCAGAACTTAAACCTGCAGCCCCCTCAGCGCAGACGACGCGACGCAGCTGCCGCAACCGCCTGCGCCGTGGGCCGGCTCAGCTACTTTTAGTTTAGTTTATGATCATGTCCAGCTTACCGTTCGCGTGAATTATGGAGTATGGATACGTACTGCTCGAAAGGACATTCCTGTACATCTGACGTGTAAAGCAGGAATGTCAAGGTCGCTGGCAAGGGAACTAGCTTAGAGTTCAGGGGCAACGCATCCTTGGCAACTAGCGCGTGGTTTAAAAGTAAGGCTTGTAATCGCCCAAACACCATCGATGTTTTCAAAAGTGGTTTAGTGCCTTATAGTACAGTGGTTGCCAGCTCAGTACTCTGTGACGTCACAGAAACCTGCTCTCTTGCTCCGAAACGACCGACCGAGCGAAGGTAGAGCAAGTCGCAGCGGCAAGCGCACAGTGTTGCAATGATGGTACGGAAGTGGGGGAAAAGGTTCGCTTGGAAAATTGATAATTACGATTTATTATATATTTAAAAATAATAATTTAAATAATTTAAATTATTAATTTAATTTAAATTATAAAATTTAATTTAGACAATTCCATTGCGGGTTCATGGGTTTTGGTCCAAACCCGGGTTTTGGTTTTGGTCCGTGAACCCGCAATGGAATTGTCTACAGAAAGTGGTCATGAAATACAGCAAATTTAATTTAATTATAATAATTTATTAATTATTATTTATAATGCTTATTATTTAATAATATGAAGAATTATATAATAGAAAATACATTATTACATAACTCAAAACAATATCCGACTATTTATCAAAACTAGTATTGTAATTCCACTTCCATTCTTCTATTACATAACCTTCTTGGAAAAGACAGTTTTCACATTTTAGGACAATCTTTTATACAATAGTATATAACATAACGAATTAGTTCGTTCTGAAACAATAATTAATGTTAACAAATAGACATTTTGACCCCAGGCTTGATTATTATTGATGTACAGTTTTGATTGAGAATGTTGTAAATCCTCGTGATATTCAGTATCTTTTCCATAATCTTCAATCTGCAAATTCCTTTCCTTTTTCCATGATGCTAGCTATGTGAATTCTCAGAATTTATTTTAATCTCGCAGATTTCTCTGAGTAGCAAAGCATTGTTCCAGTATCTACAAAAGGATACCTTTCTTCCCTAACAGAAAGAAAATTGACGGGAGTAGGTGGTTTCCCTCTCATGTTGCCTGAAACATCGGCAAAGGCCCACTATTTTTGGTTCCGGCGACCGCCGTCTGCCCCTCCTTCCCTCCCCCATTCGCTCGCGCCGCTTCTCCGAGTGCCTCATCCCGGAGGGAAACAGCGCTCCGACGTCATTCCTTGTTCAGTTGACAATCACAGTTACAGTAGATACGTTCGCGCGCGAGTTTATTTATTTATTTATTAGGTCAAAAACAGTAAAAACTGTATATGACGTGTGGGGAAAGAGATTATCTGCGCACATTTTCTTGAGGCCCAGAATAATAATAAAAAATTTAAAAAAGCAAAATTCGAAAAACTAGTAAAAAGAATTTAGAAAATAATTATTATTTTAGAAAAATTAAAATTTGAAAAATGTTTGTTCCCGAGTTATAAAAAATCAATTTCAACGGTGAATGAACTGATTTGATTTTTCTGCATTGCTAACAAAATAGTAATGACCATCAATTCAACTCCTACCATTACAAGCAAAAGGAGTGCTCAACACAACGCACAGTGAAGTTACATTTACGTCCACAAGCAAAACAAGGGGCCATCTCAGCATTTGCTCAATGGATCAGGAAAACTGGACAAAAACCTGATCGAGATGGGGGTCATTGACACGGAAGCTGAAGTACATAACTTATAACAGACGTATTAAATATTTCTTTTAATGTATACAATACAAATGTAAACTAATTCATTATATATCGTTGTTTTTTTAAAATAAACATTTTTTTTCTTTTTGACGATCAGTATAGTCTCTAATTGTACAGAAACTGTTTTGCAGCAGAAAAGATTTTACATTTAACTTAAATTTGTGTACCGACTTTAATTGTTTAATGTCATCTGGCAGTGTAAAGTAACGTACATGTAACAGTATGAGCGTACAGTTTAATTTGACAGGGGCTGTTTATTAATTTACAATAAAGATTTAACTGACAAAAGGACAAAAAAAATATAAGAACAATTAACAAAACAGAGTGAGCACTGAGGATCATCTCAAGGGATCGAATATTCCTCCGATCGCCGACGAAGGTGGCAGGAAAAGGGGGGGGGGGCTCTTCGCCCACAGCAAATGCTTTGGCTGTCTCTACACGTGCGAAATACGGGAGGAAATGCAAAGAAAATACGAGGTCATCGGGGTTATCTCTCGGGGGAGAGAGAAACTAGAGAATGAAGGTTTATTTATTTACGTCAAAAACAGTTAAAAACTGTGTGTGACGAGCTATGGGGAGAAGTGAAATTTGTGCACGTTTTCATAATTCTGTGATCTCTATCCTAAATCATATTCTAGTCGAATTTTGAATACAGAAAAGAGCGGTTTTTTTTTCAAGTTTTGTTGACAAAATATTCGCTCCTATATAATAAAATATATTTTCAAAAGGTAAATTAGCTATAAATTCCTGCCCTGAACCCTCATGTTCTTCGTGAAAGAATAATACTTTTTGCCGCGATAATATGGAAAACGATAATTTGAATAACTATATTTCCCACTGAAATTCAGAAGACGTGCACAAATAATGAAGTTACATTTATGTCCAGAAGCAAAACAAGGGACCATCTCAGCATTTGCTCAAGGATCAGGGAAACTGGACGAAAAACCTGATCCAGATGGGGGCCATCAACCCAGGAACTGTGGTACAATACTTGTTACAGGTTCTTTAGAATTGTACAGTCCAAATGATAAATAATTACATTAACTATCATTGCTAAAATTAATGCTACTTTCCTTTCTGATGGTATTTTAAATGGCGTGAATTAAGAACTTGAACTAAGAGTGGTACCATCAGTTATCATTTCATATCTTAACTTTTATAAAATTGTGATTATGAAACATTTTAATTCATAAACAAAACATTGGTAACGTAAATATTTAGCAAAAAATATTAAAAAATATTGTTTTTAGTTTCTCAATGTTTAAAACATCGATATTTTAAAGAAACATTAATGTTTTAAAAATACCAATGCCGCATCCCTTCTTATAAGGTGGAACATTTATTACAACAGTGTATCTGTTTTAGAGATGTCTGAAAATTACACAAATCATTCCTGTTAGCTCTAAGTCTTTTCTATATAAACTTTTCAAGATGGCAGTGGGTCAATTGCCAACCGCATGACTTAAAAGAAATACATAAGTATTTCAAGAAATATTCCGCATGTTTTTAAATATGAAAAAAATGTTTCGATATGGCATTCAGGCAGTACTATTGTATGAAGGTTCACGGGGTCGATTCCTCGTATCTCCACGATCTCGTAAAATATTTCAGTAGTACTGAGAATTTGGGAGGGCATCCCCGTGAGCACGAGGTTTTGTTGCCTGATATTAGAGAGATTCATCTTTGGTAGGCCCTACTGATGGCTAGCGAGCACGTGGTGCAGTGATGCCCATGCTAGTGGCGTAGCGTGGGTGTCAGACGCTCGGAGAAAATTTCGCCGCCCTCTTATGCAGGTAATTCAATTTAAATGACTAAATTATACAGTAATTCTAAAGAAGAATAAAAGTACGAGTTGAATTCGTAAACGAAAATATTGTAAAACATCAAAATAAGTACTTATAAATGAAAAACATTTAACCTTCTTTACTGAAATTTACTTGCTGATTTTTTTTTATTTTAATAAATTAAAACTTGAAAAACATAGCAAATAGTCAAACATACAATTACATAAATAAAACAAACATATATAAAATATTTAATAATCACATAGTCGAATGTATACATGCACGAACAATACAATTTTTCAACAATTTAACAATCACTACACTAAGTACGAGCACTAAAATCACCATCTGATTTTAGTGCTCGTACTTAGTGTACACGATTAACGCTTCCGTGTACACGATTAACTTAATATGAATTCAGTCAATAATGGGGCGTTTAGATTACCGCTCCTACGTTTAAGATTAGATTGGTAACGGAAGTAATAGATAAGAATGTGCATACACGATGAGACACATCATGCGGAAAAAATAACAAACAAAACGAAACAAGGAAAACACCATTGTCTCATCTATTAGACGAACTTATATTTCAACATTTGCCTTCTAACTCAGTTGGTTCTGGCTACACCACGTTTTAAGGGATTTTTTGTTCTTAACCCTTTCACTGCTACGCGTTAGGAGCGCCGGCCGACGCGCTGTGCTGGGAATGAATTTTTTCTAGCAAAAATTTGCCATTTTTTTCGCGCAGCATTACATAACTTTCCCTATACTACGTATATCACTCCGTGTATACATATGTATACAGCAAAGTAAAAAGAAAGAAAAACTTGGAGATTTGAAAAATTTGGAATAATAAAGTTTCATTATATAATGTAATGTAAAAACGACGGCCGCCGCACGCCCTGTGCTGAATACTTTTTCGTGCGGTCTTCTCTTCCGCGCGCTCTCAGTTATCAAAACAACGCACACTTTCCATCCTTCTTTCAGATCCGGGATTTGGACAGGCACTGGCGAAGTTGAAAGTATTTTTTTTGTGTTTTTATTTATTTTTAATTTTGTTGTTTATTTATTTTTTGTTACCTGTTATTTTTCTTTTGTTTAATTATTGTTTCCTTCTATGAATAATTTTTCTGTGAGTGACAAATTTTGAAGAAGAGTGTTATACAGAGTCCTACATCTCATTCTGCGCACATGATGCGACTGTCACGCCTTTGTGTCCTGGCCGCGCATACAATACAGCGTCGCCATGGATGTTTTGCTGTCTTGCTGGTAATTGGAACGTCGACAGGAAAATGACCTATTAGGCGGAGCGGTCGATCTTCCGCGGAAATTCTGCCACCTGACCGTTTTTTCTCGGTTGCATACTTTGCGAAAATTTCTCGAATTAACTGTATGTGAAACTTTTCCATTGGCATTTTTTTCCAGTTCTGCATTTGTGGAGGATATGAGCGTTCAGTACAGCCATATCTAATAAATGTAAACATAATCCAAGAAATCGCACCAAAAAACAATGCCAAACGTCTGATTTATAAATCGAAAATCAAGACAAGTACCGTACACCAGGAAAGCAAAATCACAAGTGAGAAGCAGTCCCCGGAAATTCTTTGAAGTAAACACGGAGGTTGGATAGACAAAAGGGTTTTCTATTCTGGTACTGCAATAATCTTTTGACCTACGCGTGCTTGGCCGGAAACGCGCGCGGGCCCCAGGACGGCCCGCGGTGCAAGCAGCCCATGCCTTCCACAACAAGTGAAAAATCTCGCAACAGAAGCATTGAAACGCTATTTAGTAGGAACCAAAATAAAATTCGAAGTGTCCAGAACAGGACCCATGTCGTAGCGATCGCCTAATTTCGAACGCGACCGAATAATGGACGCGAGAACCCGATAGAACAGCGCGACGCACTGGTGCGTCGATAGTAATGATGGCTCGGCGAGCTCTGACGCACCGGTGCGTCGTTAGCAGTGAAAGGGTTAATTCAGCAACTGGTTTTATCCACTTTTTCGTTATCAGCGCCCGGCAATGAATTTTTCTAGCAAAAATTGGCCATTTTTTCGCGCAGCATTACATAACTTTCCCTATACTACGTATATCACTCCGTGTATACATATGTATACAGCAAAGTAAAAAGAAAGAAAAACTTGGAGATTTGAAAAATTTGGAATATTAAAGTTTCATTATATAATGTAATGTAAAAACGAAAATTTCCAAGTACATTTTGTGTAAAATCAGTATAAATCAATGGTCATCAACTTGTCAATTGGTTGTGTCGGCAATAATATGCCTTTAAATTGCCGCCCCTACCAGCCCCATTACGTTATGCCACTGGCCCACATATTAGCTCTGGCCTACTGGAAAACGGTTCCTGACAGAAGAGGAAACCAACCTCTTAAACGGATTTGTATTTCATTCCAGTCCGCGCGACGACCCGTCCCCTCGCCGGAAAGTCAGTCTTACCTTTGGTCGCGAACGTGATACATGCGAAGTACACTACGCATAGTACTACTACGTAATATAGCACTACGCATAGTACTACTAGTAGTATATCTATATCCGTTGGCAACAGTTTTGAGGTTAAGGGATTTTCGCGTATTTATCGTGACTGGTGAGCAGTTCCAAGAACCACGATCACTATAAATCATAATTCGTCAGTTTCGAGACTTTTCATTTTAATAAATTATTAGAGTTTTCTTTTACTTTTCAAAAATTAGGCTAAATATGTAGAAATATGCAATAACCGTAAAATATGGCGAAATATGCTAAAAAATTCATTAAGAATGCCCTAATGAGAAGATTCGTAAAGAGATGTGATAATGTCCCAAGTGATAATTAGCCGAAAAAATATGCATTGCGCTAAAAAACCGCATCACTTCACTCACAGTTGGAATCTGCACTATAATCCTAAAAATACATCACTTGTTTCGCAAAAATCGTCATTAGTCTCGTTAGTGTAGTGCATGCTCTATGCTCGGGATGTGGCGGTGATCATGCCCTACTGGATGGCGAGATCCGGCGCCGAACTACCGTCGAATAATCGGCGGCATTCACTCGGTATTGATCGGAGAAACCACGGAAAACTACCTATCAGAGCAGCCGGCCGCTAGAATTCTCCTCCAGTCAGCAACAGAACTCGACCTAACTCTCTGGCTAGTGTCGAAAATCCTGCCACCGTCGGGACTCGAACCCCAAGACCTCCCGGTCAGAGACTCGGCAGCAAAATCAGTTGATGCCCTAAGCCACTTCTCACAATCTAAGTGTTTTTTGATTTTACTCGCGCATGTTTTCTTGATACAAGAGCTCCCTAGTTCTGAGCCAGCGCTTAATAGCACGGCCAGTTAAGATACTTAAGTTCGATTTGGAGGCTACCAATTTACAATGCAGGCAACCTCGTACTTTCTAAACAATCATAGCATTTCTCGTGGCACGCTTTGGCGCGTTAAATTCATGCCCACAGGTGGTAAGCCTTTTTAAGCGCTGACGTTGCCAGAGTCCTCTCGCCGAACCCCCCGCTGTGGAATATCAGGAAAACTTGCGCGAATACTAATTAGAACTCGGATTATGAACAAAGTTTCGCCCATTGGGCGGGCACAAAATCTCATCGCAAGCATCAGAAAATGTGCGTATAATTGACTCAAAGACGTTAATCGCATTGGCCTCATATTAATTTGGACCCGCATCCATCGTTGCCAAGTGTCAAATGAGCCCTAATGTCCGAATAATATTTCAGTCTACATGACAGCACGAGGTGGGATAGAGAGATGTTGCCACATGCTCGAATGTCAGACACGTGATTTCGTGTGGTCGTTCTTGCATCAGATAACAACAGCAGCAGAAGCCAAATAGAAATTGCAATGACAGCACACAGCAGTGGACTGCATAGAATCTTACACACGACGCATAATCAAACAAGAAATGGCGCTCTTCTATTTTCAGTTACTTCGCGCTATAAGATTTTTTTTAAGTGTCTGCAACTCTGCAGCAGCAGCATCAGAATTTCAGGCTATTGATTGGATAACGGAATGCCCTTACCCGTATCAGCCGTTAACTGTCAAGTAGACAGAAATATTATTTACACAATAATGTATTGATATACTATATGATGCAACTTCGCTCGAAGGTTAGTGTTCATGTTCTCACGGAAGACAGTCAATGCCTTAATGGGAAGCTTGATAAGGGATAAGAGTCAACATTTTAAAAATAAATTTCAGAAAGAAATTCGTTGATCATTAATTCACAGGAGTCTTCTTATGGTAGGAGACAATCACCTCCATTCATCCGTATTTCCGAAAATTGCAAAAGTTTGAATTTTTGTCGGCGTCTTCCTCCAACTATAAATTTGCAGATATAGATTTTTCCTCCAAATAAAATTTCTTCTCAAAAATGCGTTGTTTCATTAAGATCATGTACATTTTTTGAAAACTACAGTAGGTTTTGCACAATATTGCGTGCAATATGTGCAATTAAAAAAATTATAAAAATACGATTTTCTCAAAAAACGGCCCAAACTATTTTTCTGTAAACTTTTGGTATGGATAGTACTAAATGTACTCTATGAGATGACATAAATGCCATATTGCTCTATTCTTTTGTTTTTTTCTTCAAAAATTACAAAAATTAATTTTTCCCACTTGTTTTGAAAGGTTTCTCAAAAAATTTAATATGCATATTACTAACAATTTGTAAACATTATTACATTTGTGAATGTAAGTGCTTCAAATGACTTAAAATGAAGATTCTTGAGAACTCAAAAATTTTCTGTGAAAAAGAGCTTTAAATTTCGCATTTTTAGTAGCGCTTAAATGTCATTTTCTTAAAAACGGCTCTAAATTTTTCGAAGAAAATTGCGGCAAAACATTAATTGAATGGTTTCACTACACGCAAAAGACACATCTTCATAGGTATCAAGCAATTATAATAATACTTCTAGTTGTTGCTGGGCAACAAATTTTGAATTAATGGTCATGCAAATAAACCTCGTCGGACTGCACAAACAACGGTGTATGCAGAAAACGTAAACATGAGCTTGAGGAATCTAAGCCTTCTAAGCATGTCGTCACAAAAATGGCTACCAGAAGCAAGGCTGAAATATCGAGGTGGCCTTGATAGTACTGAAGCGCAGAACCGAAAATTGAATTGAAGTTTGAAAATTGAATTGAAATTTTGAGGCCTATGGCTTTGGTTGGGAGTTATTTGACGAAAACTATGACACGTGTTGCGGGTTGCATTTGACTTGAATATTTAGATGTGTTTTTTTTAAACTAAACCTTCATATTTGTAAAGTCAAAATGCAATTCGTCACTTCTACGTGAAATTCTATTTCTTTAGAGACCTTATTTATAAAGATTGGTTGCGTATGAGAACCGCAACGGAAAGGTATACTACTGAAATAATACAGGAGACGATATTACGTAACCGTTACTAAGTGAGAGGAAGTACGTGCTATTGTTGCTCCACTAGTTCTATTCATGTCTTCAGTATTACATTTTTAGTTCTTATTGCATTTATTCATTTGTTTAAATTCGCGTTAGAGTTCGAAAATGTTGCTTTCCTCTAATAGAATATTTCGAATAGATTCATTATGTATATACAGGCTGACCGACGGGAACAGACGTTTTTCAAATGGTTAGTATGAAGCCGCTAGTGGTGGTAGGTAGGGGATTCAGGTATCAGTTCCCTTGCAATATAATGCCATTTCAGTAGCTATGGAGCAGTGGACTGTAGATCACCGTATGTTCGCTTATGACGCATATGTTAAAAATGCTGACTCGGAGCCCTCAGCGGTCTGCACGAAGACATTCGCTTGAATTAAACTTGAGGATCTTAAGTCATGCGTTTACGCTCACAAGCCCCGCACCTTGCCCGATCTGAAGAAGGCAATCAAGTGGCAGCAATTGATCGTGAGATGTTGGACCGCACACACACCGCGTTTCTGCAAAGGCTGGAAATGTGCATTCAAGCAAGTGGACACCACTTGTCTGAACATTAAATTCCATTCATATATATATTATGCATTTCAAATGCCATGTAATTCTGAAGAGTTTTGTATAATAAAATGGTTTTTTTCGTAAAATAACACATAAGTACTGCTCATTTAAAAAACGTCCGATTCCCGTCGGTCACATGTATGTATATTAGTTTAAAGATTAGGGTTTGTCGGCACTTAGCTTCCCCGTAGAGTTTATTTTCTGTTTCTGACGCCTCTATCCTGTTCGTATTCACGAATGCCAACTTCAATAATCCTTCCCCTGGTGCAAATAAACAGAACCACTTGTGAATCAACTGAATTTATAATTGTGTTGAAATATCACATTGCAAGTTGCCTCAAAGGTAAGAACTGACGTACAACAGCTGTAGGTATAAGAACTCGGTGCTGAAAATAGAAAAGCCTTCATTTAATATTTTCCTGTCTGACAAAATGCGCAACATACGTGGAGGGAGAATTATTTCTCACACACAAAACCCATTCTGCACCTTATTGCCTCATTCGCTCAAGAATCACAATTAACAGGGTCCGAAGTTATAAAACATCCAGTTCATAAATTAGTATTTTCTATCACATTTAAACTTAAACTCAACCACAAATAAAATTATCCTCAGCCAGGACAATTTTTATTCGGCTTCAATGTACTCAATGAGAAGACATAATTGCCAGATTGCTCTATTATTTTGCTTTTGTTTAATTACAAATATGTATTTTTTTACTTGTCCCTCACGTCGTTAATATTTACATTAGTGGCGATTTGTTTACATTATTATATTTACTAGTTCAAGTGCTTTAAATAATGCCAAGTAAAGTTTTTCGAAAACTCAACCGTTTTCTATGAAAACTAACTCAAAATTCCGCATTTTCAGGAACGCTCAAATGCCATTTTCTCATAAATGGCTTCTAATTTTTTCTTCAAAGTTTTGGAACGGATAGTTCCAATTGGACTCTTTAATTTGATGTAAAGTTCATTTTGCGGATTTTTTTGTTTTTTCAAAAATTACACAAATGTAGTTTTTTTGAAAGATATCTCACATCTTTTAATATGCATGTAGTGGATGCAGCGCGGTGTGAGGTCCGTTCTGCGAAGCGACTACATACAGGGTCAGATCAGGTTTCAGGGGATTGTTTCTTAGGGGCAAATGAAAGGCAATGCACTTGTGAATAAATTAAATTTAATTCTTGAAATATTGATTAGTTTTACAAGTAAATAGTTAGGCAGTAAGCCGGAGGACCAATGAATGTTTGTAATTAAAGGTTTCTTCTTTCTTGAAGTTTACACTTACAGTTTGATGACGGTACAGCAAACACCAACCCAGGTCAGACGGCTGAGTGTGTGTGCCGTCGGTAGAAATGGGCTGCGGATGTTGCGGCTGGTAGGCTGAATGTCACCACGGGCGCGTACTCGGCTGCTGGAGCGGCCCGTATTGTTGACTGGGCCAGGTGAAGTCCGATTCACGGGTGGCCCGAACGTAGATCGCGGTCTGCTGGCCGCGCTGATTGATCGTAGGAGCCTTGATAGGCAGAGCAAAGACAGCTGACTCGTTCGCAGGCTGTCTGACGAGCAGAGTAGTAATTGTAGCAGCAGTAATAGTAGTTTGACGTAGAGTGACTGCGTAGCTTGACGTAGAGTGACTGCGTAGTAGTAGCAGTGAGATTGACTGAAGAGTGACTGCGTAATAGTAGCGTTTGACATAGAAGTGTGACTGCGTAGTTTCACATAGTAGTGAACAGAGCAGTAATTGTAGCAGCAGTATAGTAGTTTGACTTAGAAGTTTGACATAGCAGTGACAGAGTTTGACATGGTAGTTTCACATAGTAGAAATGACATTGAAGTAATGACATTGAAGTGCCTGCGTAGTAGCAGCGAAATTGACTGATAGTTTGACATAAGAGTAGTGGAGTTTGACTGATAGTGGCGCGTGGGAGCAAAGTTGCCGTATTTATTGAAGCGTATGTTTCCAAAAGCAGAGGGGGAAGAGTCACGTGACAATTGCAGCTAGCCTATGAAGTACAGTGAGACGTAGTGTGCTACAAGAGATGCTCGCTATTCGTTGTTATGTTTCGAAGTGTGTCACGTGACTTATGGGCGGCACTGGCTGGGCCCGCGATGGCTGCATCTCATTAGCAAGGTTTGGTATTTTCTCACGGGAACCGCGATGCTGGTTGAGAGAAAGGGGCGGTGAGGCGGGCGCGGTCGCGGGCGCGGGCGCGGCTGCCTAGCAGATGGGCTCGTAGTCGGCGAATATTAACGCCTGTATTGGTGCGGGAGGCACGTAGCGATATTTGGAATGTTTGTAAATATGTCTGGCTGCCAAAGACTGAGAAAAGCAGGTAGAATGGCTTGACGACCGCGCCCCGCGCGCCGGAGGTGGCTAATGACCTCTAGCCCCTTTCCCGGCTTACAGTACAATGCGCGGTGCGCGGCGCTTCGGCGCTTGCGGCAAAGAGGGCTCAACGAGAATCGTTTTGTTGCCTGAACATCTGTGTTTCATTTCTTATGTTTTTGTATACAAGTGTTAGAGCCGTGAGAAACTTTGAAGGTGGGGCAGCCGAAGAATGTTGGCCGCGCGGGGGAAAGACAATTTGAGGCAGCACCCTGCTGGCGAGTTTCCTTGTAATTGTTCGCGAGATTGAACAATGCACATAACCAGCAATTTGTAAACACTATAGTGTTTGTGAGTGTATGTGCTTCAAATAACTTCAAATGGAGTTTTTTCAAAATTCAAAAATTTTTTGTGAAATTGAGCATCAAATTTCGCATTTTTAGTAGCGCTTAAACGCATTTTTCTTAAAAACGGGTACTAATTTTTAAAGGAGAATTGCCACATAGGATGAGATTTTAGTGTTCTCTAATATTTTAAAATTAATGTTTCAGTTCTAACATTAGGAAACCGAAAAATTAAGAAAATATCAAAAACATGTAGTTTGCGTGGCGAGAGATGGCAGCTGTCACGAGTATGTTGCAATTCGGAATAGCTAGCCGAGACCGAAGGAAATAGAAAACTAATACGGGAAACTCTGTGCCATTCTGTAGCACCACTAGTTTACTTTCCGTATACATACCTATATGGAGTAATATACGTAGTAAAGGGAAAGTTATGTAATGCTGCGCAAAATCGATTTCGAGATTTCAACGAAAATACAAATTTTTGGGGTCCCCTGATACCGAAAAAGTGTAGTTTTTTTTTCAAAACATCCGTCAGTCTGTCTCTCTGTCCGTCTGTGAACACCACTAGCGCCTAAACAATGATTTGGATTTTTTTCCAAAATGAAGAAACCCCTGTCGATCTGGCTCGAGTCGAAGCTTTGAGGTTTTGAAAAATATTCTTCAAAATTTGATATTTTATATGAAGCCCCCCCCCGGATATTTTCAAAATTTTCTCAAAAACGGCTCAAACTTTTTTCTTTAAATTTCTTGTAAGAGTAGAGTAAAATACATTTATTAAGGGGGCATAGGCTCTATTTTCACGGTTAACTGTGAATTTTCGAAAATTGCAAAATTTTGAATTTTTTTCGGCGTCTTCCTACAATAACAAAATTGAACAAAGAGATTTTACCTTCGCATTAAATTTGTTCTCCATAGTGAGTTATTTCATTAAGGTCATGCACATTTTTTTGAGAATTTTAGTAGCTTTCGCGCACTTTTGCCACAAAATCTGAGATTTTAACGAACATGGTATCTGCACCATTCTCTTAAGCGTCTTTTGCGCTATTCGAGGACAAACTAATAAAAATATTTGGTTCTATTTTTGAGAAAATTGTAAAAATGTTTTTGAGGCTTCATGTAAAATACCCTCAAAAATCAAATTATCCATTTGAAACTCACAAAGCCTAGATTCGTTCAGATCGATCCGGGAATATCAATTTTGGAGAAAATCGGCTGAATGGTTTAGGCTCTAGCGTTGATCACAGACAGACGGACAAACAGACTGATGTTTTGCCGTCAATCAATTTTGGGGCATCAAGGACCCCCAAAACATAAATTCTGGCTACACCACGTGTTAGGGGAAGTAATTTAATGTACATAGTAATAAAATGTGTCTACTTTTCCTTTACCAGGGCTCAGAAATAAGGGTTTTTCAAAGACATTGTAATAGTATACTAGACCCACGCACAGCACTAGTGTAGCGTTGCAAATTGAATGCAGCCATGTTGGGGGCAAGCATGTGGACACCAAGTCGTATTGGTTACGTATATCATTATTTGTGTGCCTTTTGCGGAAGGGGAAGATTCTATAAGTGGAAAAAGTAAAATAGTGAAGCAGAGCGCGGCTTACGAGTGTACTAATCGTGCGACGAAAGCCTCCGTGGTGTAATTTCACAAGTGCATCGTTTAATTATGTGATGTAACCTATTGAACATGTTGGTTACTTTTACAAATTAATACGGTGTTCGTGAATAACAAAAAAATTGATGAATTTGTTATTGCACTTAAAGAAACATTAGTTTAACTCTGAAAGTAACCACTTTTTGTAGATAACTTGCCATTTCTCCTGGGTAGATATTCCCTAAATTCGAACCTAATACAGGAATATCGAGATTTGTATAGAGGTTGATGGAATCATCAAGAACGCGTATATTTTAATACCAATTCACATGACCATTTAATCCAGGTATTTGCGTGCTCTGTACGGAACTTTCTTGTGTATCGAAAGTGTATAAAAATTACTTAAGTTTATAATTTAGTTAAGAATTCTAAAAGTTTGGCGTAATATGATTTACCCTTTTACTGAAAAAAAGATGCAAAATTATTCAAGATATACAATTTTGAATAGAGTTTGGATTAAAGGAGTACACTTTAAAAATGAGAACGAAAGTTTCCGAAAGCAGTGTCCCGACGTCTACTACAATATGATGTTTTGTGAGGGACAATATCCTCAACCTATCAAAACTACTTTCATGATAACCCTTTTAGTGTGTTCAATATAATATGAACCTACCACTGACTAAACAACCTCATGGAGTAAATACAAAGCCGTTTTTAGAGTAAAAGATTATATGCTTATTTTTTGCTTTTAAAGGTGCTGGCCAAGTTCCAAAAACTTTGTGGGCGATGTGCTTTAAACAACAGTGTTATTTGTGCTTTATAAAGCTCTAGGGTAAATATGTATGATAAAGACGTGAGATATTATGTCAGAGATACATAAACGTTTCCACTTTTTAATGTTAGTTTTGCATATATTACTTTAAACAATGAGTTTGTATTTCAATAGGTCTTCCATTCTATGTATTCAAAGCCTTGAAAATGCGGAAAAGTCTGAAAATTTTCGATGTATTTGAATTTTGCGCGTAAATTTGCCCCCAATATGGCAGCCAGCGCAAGCTTCAATTTGCAACGGAGAAGGACGGCCATTACCATTGGATTGTGGGGCCTTGGGGTCTTTTTGCCGAAAATTCTCCGTTTCCCGGATAACGATAACGTAACTTTCCCTTCTTACGAAGTGAGAGAAAGTACAACTAAACCATAGCGTTAACAGATATGTGCTGTAATCATTATATTCAACATTTTTTGAGGAGTTGGCTAAAAGTGAGAAAATTGTTCATAACTCAGTAAGATGCCAATAGATTTCAATGCTGAAAAGTTGGATTGTTGGTATGGAAACAAATAGCATCGAAGAAATTAACATACATTCAATTTTGCAGAGCGCTTTAAAGGTTGCGTATTCATAAAAATGTCAGTTTTAGTTATATTATTAATTAAATTATTATGTTACAAGACCGTAATATTTTTATAAATAATACGATCATGTAATTTTGTCTCGTGATTCGAGCTTGGAGAAAGTGAGCTCGCTGATTGATTATTATTTCGTGTTTCCGGGCGTATCATCTGCTGTTGGCATTAGTACCGTAAGTACAGTAGATGTTCAAGCTTGTAAGGGGCGGTGGTCTTCCCACGCTGGATGATGAGACCTAGCGCGGAGTTACACATCGTTTTGCTAGTTTTTCTTCATCCAGGTATCTCTCGCCAGCGGAGCACCTTCCCACCAGGGAAAAGTTCTAAGTTTTTCGTCCGGCCTCTCAATAAGTATATGTATGGTAGTGTAGAGAATGTGTGTGTGTGTGTGTGTGTGTGTGTGTGTGTGTGTAAGGAAGGGTTGAGGCTAGGACAAGCAAGAGAAAGGAAATATTTCGCGCGGCCCGTGGCCCGTTTGTGGAGTGTACTTCTCCGGCATTCCCCTGGTGTTGATCGAAGAAATCACGGAAAACTATCTATCAAAGCAGCCGGCCGCTAAAATTTTCCTCCAGAGAGCAGCTGAACTCGACCTAGCTTTGTAGCTAGTGTCGAAAATCCCCATCGTCAGGACTCGAACCCTAGAAACTCTCAGTCAAAACCACTACAGTGACATCAGCTGATGCCCTGGGTCACCCAAGCCGGTAGGTTAGTTCAAGCATATAGGAGCTAGTAGGTTCGAAAGTCGCGTGGCGCATGAATGTTTTTATTTCTGTTCGTGGAGTGGGAGACATTCCGGATTGCGCGCGTATTACACATATGATATAATCGAAGATCTTGGAGCAATAACATGCCATGCCATATTTCTGATGAAATTTAGATATTAGTGTATTTCGATGCCCCGTAGATGAATATAGATGTTGAGTTTTTATTTTAAAGATTCGCCGCGAGATGGTAGTGTAATTCATAAATTAATGTTCTTTATCCCAATGTGTAGAGTGGAATGCCTAAACCGTCACTCTGTGTTTTCTTAAAACTTACATATTGTCACATAGCATGTTATTTTCTCGAGGTCTTCGATCCTATCGTGCCCTGACAGGCAACTGTGAGTGCAGCCTGAGTGTATAATTGACGAAATGGAGCCCTACTCCCAGAACAATGGTACAAGCCCAGACATAGAATCGTGGGAATGGGTACATATATTTATCGGTACAGGGCCCAGATATGCCCACGCATGATCGGGGAGCGCACAGATGATCTTTACTGGGAATGTGCGCAGAGGAAGAAGTTACCACATAAGGCCCTAGTAGGGGTTTTAGACGCCAATAGATAGTAGCTGGGAAAAGGATGGAACAAAACCAAAAAGCTATCCCAGACTCACGAGAATAGGGATCTGACAAGTACGAGAAATGCCATTCTTTAGCACAATTCGTTACTTTCTCATATAATGGAAGTAATGGAAGTAAAATTGAAGTAATTTTATCCATATACTAATTACATCCCCTGCTCTGTAGCGGCTGCGGGACCCACCGAACCACGGGGGAAACAACGGAAATGGATTGAGGATTACACGGCCGGAGTCATTTGATTCTTGCTTGTTCGGGATGAGCCACCTCTCAGTCAATCGAGCTGACGTTTCGAGCATCATGTTGTAACCTTCTTCCCGGAGAGCCAAGAATTAAATGAAGGAATTGAATTGAATTGAATTGATGCCTTATTTTACGTGGCCAGACTCAGGCCGTGAAGCCTCCTCTTCGGTTTGACCATGCAAATTTCACTACACTCCTTTCACCAAATAGCGGAAAGAAGGTATTACTGAGGCGACAGAACAGGCGATTTGAATTTCGCTCAGAGGCTTCATTTAGGGTTGAAGATCTTTTACATGCACGTAAATCTACAAACATGGGACAGCCGAAGGAAGGCGTACTTCCCCTCCGAAGGAAGGCGTACGAAAGACTTTTTCGCCCTTAAAAATCCACGGCTTCGATTGGGTTTGAACCTGCGAACTTACACTGTCAGAAATTTCCGCATTACTTTTAATGTAAATGTACATTAAAGTAAGTATCATGTACGTAAATAAAATTTAATGTACACGTCGAGTAACTTAAAAGTATTTGTGCATTAAATGTAATGTACGTGTACAATTAAATTTACTGTATGCGTGTACATTTAATTTACTGTACATGTAAATTAAATTTGCTGCATACGTGTACATTAAATTTACTGTACATGTAAATTAAATTTAATTTACGTACATGATACTTACTTTAATGTACTTTTACATTGAAATTACTGTATGTATGAATGAAATTTACGGTACATGTACTAACTTCAATATTTAAAATATTTTCAAATAAATGTCACCCCGACCGTTCAAACCCGTCTCTCCTGGTTTACGCTCACTTGCTCTAACCACTGTCCTATTGAGAGAATCAATTCTTTGAACATGTTCTTAGACCTGATGAATTGCCCGTTGAGATTTATGAAATTGTCACATTTTTGGACGCGTTTACACTCGGAAATATGTCCCGCAGATGTAAAGAATACTAAGTTCTGATCTTGGTACTGAGTAACAAATGTATTTTCATATTTAAATTTGTTCAACGAATAGTCACCCCGACCGGGTTTCGAACCCGGGACATTTGGTTTACGCGCAAGTGCTCTAACCACTGAGCTATTGCGACATCCAATAGCTTCAGCGGGTTCTTAGGCATGATGTTTAGCCCGCTATGGTATGTATAATCTTTATGTCTACGGAACATATTTCTTTAGACGTAATATATATTAAATATGTATTAACTCTATAAAATTATGTATAATATTTATAATTGTCACTACTTCTCCACATGTTTTGGACGCATTTACGCTCGGAAATATGTTTCGTAGCCGTAAAGAGTACTAAATTTTAACATTGTTACAGTGACAATTCTTTGAAAAAATTTAAATATTTCTGGAGAATTTGAAAATATTTAACTAAAGAATTGGCGTACTATGTACATTGCTACAATTTTATTATAAAGATTTTTACAATCGAATGTAAATACGAATTTTAAACATTTATATTTTTTGTTAAAAATATACATGTTGAAAATATATTTTAAAATTTTTTATACGTAAGTTCAAATAGCGGAAGAAAATATTTCTAAAACCTACCATGATTTTAATTTAAACATTAAATTTAATATACAACACATTAATATCGGTTTAATTTACAAGGTACATAACGTTTAATGTATAGTTCTACATTAAATCTACATTGATTTTAATTTTAACATTAAATTTAATGCACAAACACATTAAAATCGCTTTAACGTACACGGTACAGTAAATTTAATGTAATGCATCTACATTGATTTTAATTTACATATTATATTTAATGTACATGCACATTAATATCTTTTTAATGTTTAATGTTAATGTACATTAAATTTAACGTGAAAAAGTGCATTAAACTATAACAGTCCAATACGCTAACCGCTACACCTTCGCCGCCGCACCACCGCCGCCGCCTTTGGAAAACTACCGAAGAGCAGCCGCCTGGGAGAGTTGTTCTCTATAGTGCGAATTTTCTAACTTTGCCCCCCAAGCCCCTACAGCTATACGATGGAATATCACATGGCATGTCGCGTCTTTCTCCATCGTACCGCTAGAAGTCGCATGTTCGCAAACACTGCTTGGTACGGTCGGGATCATGCGATATATAGCGGCACGACTGAGAACGTCGCGAAATACCGTGACATATTCCATCGTGAAGACGGGCCTTGAGGGGCAAAGGGAGATAAATCGCAGTATACAACGGCTGAACTCCACCTAGGCAGTGTCGAAAACCCGGGGCACGGCAGTGGCATTAGTTGATGCCCTGAGCCACCTCAACTAGTGCTTTATTTATTAAGGTCATAAGTTATACATCCAACTCACTGACAAGTTAACATTACTATCAAAATCTCTAACTGATTAGTTAAAACTTGAGTATCGTAAATATGTAAGTATCGTACGAAATTGGAATAGTATGTACGAAACTACGAAAAAAAGATTCAATCATGGCAGAATGTGTTTTCGAAAACCTTAGGAAAAGAACGCTGCGTGTCTGCAGCATAGGGAAGGTTATCGTGTAGACCTTTCACAGTACCCTCGCCTCCACCCGGAACACGTAGGACTTCCGAGATTCCATTTCACGGCAAGTCCGAGTAAAGGCGATTTTTTGAATCCTTCCAACTTCAGAAAAAATAGAAAAAACATGTTTTAATGCAAACATTTTCAAACATGGCTTCGTTGTACCCTGAGAAAACTTTCTGCCAGTATCGTGAGGTAGAGAAAATTTCAGTTAAATTAATAAAAAAAGTCAAATTTTCATTTGACGTATTATTAATGTTGATTATTTATGTGAATTCGATATACATAATTTATACAATGTGAACTCGATATCTCGAAGAAGCAGAAAAAAATAAAACATAACATACTTTGTTACAGTATAACATACTTTTTCGTATTATTTGTAACGATTACGTTATATTCTTGTTCAATCTGCAAAAGTGTTTTTTACCTACAAAAATATTTTCCCGGACTGGGATTCGATTCCTAAAAACTAGGATCCATGAAAGGCATTTTAAACATAAACATAAAAAATTAGAAGTTTTATTGAAAATAGAATACGCGCCATTTTTGAGTTGCTTGCTTTACTTTGTTCTTTTCGAGCAAAAAATGTTTTAAAAATTTTGAAATATTTTTGAGAAAAATTTGAAAATGTCACAGGAACTCCATGTAAAGTATCAGTAATATATCCGTTTCCCATGAGCACATACGCGACATCAGACAGATCGATCGCTGAATACATCGAATCGCATCGGAAATCGGATCAGAATCGTATTTTGGTGAAAATGCCGGTTTAGGCGCTGGTGTTGTTCAGAGACAGATGAACACATAGGGAGAAAATAGTTATTCATGCATCAAGGGTGTAATATAGGCACTAAAAATCCAGCCAACGTCCGTGGTACGTACAAAGTTTTATTTTTTGCCTAAATTTAACAGTGGCGAAACTGATTTGTTATCTGGGAACCGTAGGCTCTTTGCTCAGTGAGTGCGACAGAGAAAGAGATAGCGCGCGCCTTTTGCGCATGCGCGGCAGAGCTAGCCTGTGTCTATATTTGTGTTTTATCCACTGGCAGTCACCCCTCTCAGCTGCGGGCTCTACCAATTACTTCGCATGTAAGCAGGAGAAAAGAAATCGAAAAATAATATTTTTTAATTAAAAATTTTCTTTAATGTTTCAGTAAAAATATATTGAACAAGTGGTGCTACACAATGGCAAAGACTTTCCCGTATTAGTTTGCTGTTTCGTTTGGTCTCAGCTAGCTATTCGGACTTGACATTACTAATGACAGCTGCCATCTATCACCACCCAAACTACATTTTTTTGACATTTTATTAATTTTTCGGTTCCCTAATAGCAGAACAAAAATATTATTTTAAGGATATTAAAAAAAATTAAACCTTGTCCTAAATGGCAATTTTTGTTGAAAAATTTGGAGCCGTTTTCAAGAAAATGGCGTTTAAGCGCTACTGTAAATGCGAAATTTGAAGCTCTTATTCGCAGGAAATTTTTGAGTTTTCGAAAAACTTAATTTGAAGTCATTTGAAGCCCTTCTACTCTCAAATTTAATAGTGTTTACAAATTGTTGGAAATGTGCATCTTAACTGTATGAGGTATCTTTAAAAAAATACCTTTGTGTAATTTTTGAAAAACACAAAAATATCCCAAAATTAACTTTACGCCATATTAAATATTGCAATTAGCACTGTCCATTCGAAAACTTTAAACAAAAAAATTGAAGTCGTTTTTGAGAAAATGACGTTTGAGCGTTTCTGAAAATACGGAATTTTGAGCTAGTTTTCACAAAAAACTATTCAAATTTCGAAAAACTTTATTTGACATTATTTAAAGCAAATGTACTCATTAATATAATAATGTGAACAAATTGCCGCTAATGTAAATATTAACGACGTGCGAGACAAGTGAAAAAATTACAGTTTTGTAATTTAAAAAAAATAAAAGAATAGAGCAATACGGCGTTAATGGCATCTCACAGAGCGCATTTGGCACTATCCCAACCAAGAGTTAAAAGGAAAAATTTGTAGCCGTTTTGAGAAATTCTGGTTTTTGTAATTTTTTAAAATTTCAAATATTGGGTACAATATTGCGCAAAAACTACTAAAATTTTCAAAAAAAATACATGACCTTAATGAAAGAACTCACTTTGGACAACAAATTTTATTTGAAGGAAAAATCTCCATCTTCAATTTTGTAGTTCTAGGAAGACGCCGAAAAAATTTCAAACTTTTGCAATTTTCGAATATTCAGTTATCCGTGAAAATGAGGCCTATGTCACCTTAATAAGTGTATTTTACTCCATTCTTACAAGAAATTTAAAGAAAAAAGTTGGATTCGTTTTGGAGAAAATTTTGAAAATGTCCGGGGGCTTCATGTAAAGTACCCCCAAATTTTGAAGAAAGTTTGTCAAAATCGCGGCGCCTCAAGTGGACGCAGATTGACCCGGGAGTATTCATGTTGGAAAAAAATCGCACTTCTGGTTTGAGCGCTAGTGTTGTTCACAGATAGACGGACGGACGGACGTTTTGAAAAAAAAACACTTTTTCGGTATCAGGGGACCCCAAAATCCCCAAATTTCCGTTAAAATCTCGAAATCGATTTTCCGCAGCATTACATAATTTTTCCTATACTACGTATATTACTCCGTATGTAAGTAAAGTAAGTCCGTAAGTAAAAATGGGATACCTAATGACATATTGTGTTAAAAATAATTTGGGTATACCAAGGTTACCCTTCAGCTTCGCCACTTAATTTTAATTATTTTTGATTTACTTCTTTACTAATTAACTAAATGATAACTGGACTCGGTTTGATTTTTTATTTTTGGCTCCCATAATTCCTTTTCATAATTCCCTTCATAAAAGAACAATTGGCATAATTCAACAGTTTTCATATAACCTCAAAATTACGATCATTTGGATATAAGAAAGTTGTTCAGTGTACGAGTATATCGAATTCCGTATCGAAGGCAATAACAAGCAATAATATATCAGTTAAAAATAAACACTAAATTAGTTCCAAAAAAATTTCGACCATCCTACATGTTCGAGAAGGTAATTTGTTGCGGGACAGGAGCAAGAGTAACCCACTTTTCGGGAGCAGGAACCCACGTAACAAGTTTTTCCGCCGAAATATTGGCACTTTTTCCTGCAAGATTTCGTAACTTTTACGAAGTAGATGCGCGAAAGTATATCGACAGACTTGGGTGAGTAAAGTTACCAGTTACGGTGTCAACTTAACACAATTACCACTTGTAATCTATGAATACTGCAGCTTTGAAATCACATGATGAAACTTAAATTGGTTCTCAATAAATTAGCATGCTAATACTGAGTGCCAGAATCAACAAGAACAACAGGACTGGTCATGTGAAATTATTTTGTTTTAGGAGAAGTCTAATTTTGTATGAAGGTATTTTATTCTTGTGTTCACTTCTATTGACCAGGAGAGCTTTAAATTCGTTTTAACTTGACCAGTACCGTTTCTCATCATTGTTGCGAAAAGCTTGACATGCATTGGCATGCGGCTTCGGCGGTGTGACAGCCTAAAGGACTGTTATACCCAAGTTCATGGATGTTTAAGGGCGAAAACCTTTCGTGCGCCTTCCCTCGGAGGGGAAGTGAAGCCGGTTGTCCCATGTTGTAGATTTATTGCAAGAAAATGTCTTCAAGTCTACAAGAAACCTCTGAACAACATTTTAATTGCCAGTTTTGTGACACGAGTGATACCTTCTGCCTCTTCTCGATGGCGAAAGGAGCGTAGAAAAATTTGTGTTGTCAGGTGGAAGAGCGGGCCTGATGAACTAAGACTCGCCACGTAAAGATTTCGCGTAAGTAATCTTTGCATATGGACGATGTCACAGAGGAGGGAGACTGTTACGCGAAATGCTCTCTCAAAAACATCATCTTCCTTGCTTTTCGTCAGGCAGTCTCGGCAGAAAAAAAATTATATTCACATTTCGTGTCAGAAAGCACACAAGAAAACCAATGTACGAAACTTCTGACGCAGCAAAACAAATTTTCGGGGGTGATCACGATTACGCTCGCTTTGGGCTTCCCCATGTTTTTCGAACAGCAATAGTGTACGTTGACGGCTCCAACACGCATGTGCTATGCCTACCTTCTCGTGTGTCTCCTCGTATATTGATTAGAATTTTGCTCAGATACTTCTTTTAAGCGTGATATTTTATCCTCCGCAAATCTACAACATGCGGCGGTTCTTTTTTCATCTCAAGATAGTTTATCATTAAATTGAATTGAAATGAACCCCGTGTGACTGGACGTTGTTGTCGCAGGCGCGAGCGCAGGCGATGGGTGATTTGGCGTCGCCGGCGTCTTCGTCGTTGGAAATGCGGTACCACTCGGGCAACGAAACAGGCACAGAGCTTCTTTTAGGCTTCAGGATCTTTTGCCTGCTGTAAATCTACAACATGGGCAACGAGCGCCACTTCTCCTCTGGCTTCACTGAATTGAATTACATTGAACGTTATGTGACTGGAAGTGCGTATCGCAGGTAATTAGAATTTATCTCAGAAGCTTCTTGTAGTCTTTGGGATCTATTACCTCCAGTAAATTCACATGGGACAGATTTATTCCTCCTTCGTAGGAATGGCATTGAATTGCATTGAACCTTGTGTGAGTGGCAGCGCGGGTTCAGGTGATTAAAATTTAACTAGAGACTTATTTTAGGGTTGACGTTGAAATCTACAATATGGGACAGACAGCTTTACTTCCCTTTCGAAGGAATTGCGTCATTGAATTGCATTGAACCTTGTGTGAGTGGCAGCGCGTGTCCAGGTGATTCAAATTTAACTTACTTTAGGGTTGACTTTGAAATCTACTACATGTGACAGGCAGGTTTACTTCCCCGTCCACAGGCGTGAGTTGAACGCCGTGTGACCGCGTGTGCGCGTTTGCGGCAGGCGCGGGCGATGGGGGACGTGGCGTCGCCGTTGGCGTCGCCGTCGGGGTCGTCGCGGGCGGCGCCGCTGCGACTGCGCTGCGCGCGTGGCATCTGGAGCTGCTGCACGCACTGCGGCTACCCGCAGCGCTCCCTGTGCTGCTTCGGCTGCACCTACGCCACGCGCGCCATCTTCATCGGCTCCGGAGGCGTGGTGCGTATGCAGCGCGAGACAAACACAAAGCGCGTCACTTACTGTGCGATTTTTATAAAGCTGCCTCTCAACGCCCGCCTTCACATCTCCGCATTTCGCGACTTTCACTGCCTTGCCGCTAGATGTCGCACGATCGCGACCGTATCAAGAACTGCTTGATCATGAGATATCGAGCGGCACGACCGAGAAAGACGCGAAATGCCGTGTGACCTTAAATTACCCTAAATGTCATATTCCATCGTGAAGATGGGCCTTGAGAGGCAGCTTTGTAAAAGTCGCACTACAGGCCCGGCGAATAATGTGGGTACGGTGGATAGCTAATACCCACGTGAAAAATGTAAAATACCCATTGGGAATGGGGGATGTCAACCACCAATGATTAAACACCTAACAATGAGGATCAAAATTCATATGTGTAACTTGGTTACTTCAGATTTGGAGATTTTATTATTATTATTATTATTATTATTATTATTATTATTATTATTATTATTATTATTATTACTATAAATGTTACAAACTTCTAGGGCATGTAAGGACATCGAATATTTCTACTTTCTGGCAGTGAATATGTGCGGGAAATATCATAGAACTACGTTTCATATTTCAGTTTGTGAATTACACTCCTGATTGTTAATAACTCGTAATGTATTGGTGTTTGGCAGATCACGTTCTGATGTAGTCATACATACAGATTTCGTGTATCGTAGATTCTGTGTAAGCATCAAAAAATTCGGCACGAGTATGGTATTTTTCACGGCATGCTCATTGGGGAAAAGTGTTTAAATTTGACCCTTCCATATTCTCTAAAAGCTTGTTACATTTATTTTTCCAAGATTAATATTAATTATAATAATTATTATAATACAATGTTTGCTGAAACAGCTATGTATATTCGATCCATTTTTTATGTTCTTTTTATTGATTGGATTTAAATTAACTGGTTGCCCACTATTACCCTGATGTTAAACTGGAAGTAATGTAAAGGGATCGAAGATGCGTTCTTTCTTTGTCAATGAACGTGTGCTGGAAAATCTCACACTCATCGTGCATTTATGATTAATGAATACTCTTCATCTCCTTGACTACATCAGTACGTAACCTGTCAAACACCAATGCTTGACACGTTGCTTAGCAATCATGGGAAAGGTTATATCTCACATAACTTTTAAATAAAATATCCCACGTTAATTGGAAAAATGTCATCATTTTCGTCCCCTCTACATGACTTAGACGTTTGTAACATTTGAGGCGCTGAGTATAAATAACGACAGATCACAACCGACCTGGCATTTTCAGTTAGATATATGACGGTAAACTTCGACCATATACCTATCATCTTCTGAAAAATCAAATAGAAAAAAACTCAAACTCCACATTCAAAAGTGTAAGTGAACGTGAACGGAAATAATAAAAGTCGTTTTTTCCCAAACTAACTTCGATTGGAATTTGCCGTTAATATTCTGAGCGCCTCATTTCTTATAAGACATTCTGTATTGATGTAATAATGCACGAAGCGTGACCAGAAAGCTTCAGCAGACGCTTCAACCGCAGCCGCAGTGTCAGTTCCGCGGAAGCGCACTTCCGTGGTTCACTGACGTCATTAAAACCGGACTGAGTTGAGTTTTCACGTGTTGGTGAACGTTCAAAACCTTTAAGGCAATTTGTGACCCCTCCGACTCTGAAGTGCGTTCTGTAATACCGTTTTTGAACGCAAATAATGATGAGCAAGCTGAAATTCTTCGTCAACTTGTAGAAATTCGTGATGAAAACGTAGTAAGTGATTGAAAATCCACCACGAGGCTGGTGAGAACCATGTCATTCCAAAGAAACAATATATGTATACAGTGTGAATATTTAAAGTCCAACTACGAAACTGAGTTTAGTTTCGTAATAAGAGTTATTAGAACACATGAATTCCAATTATGTTTACAACAATGCTTCCTGTTTACAACATCAGTTGTTACATTTCCCGAACTGAATATGTAAGGTATTTAAATGAAACTTATTGCACTTCGAAATTTTTACAAAGTGGATGAAATCTCGTTCGATATTCACATGGTAATATTTGATTACGTAAAAAACGATTTTGTTCTTATTTCGTAACTAACATTTTCGAAGTCGGTTAACGTACTGTGCGTACCACATGTGGGACTACTGTGGTAAATCTGCTGTGTCTGTCACGAGGAAAGACCATGGTTAATGTCTTCCTTTGTGCATTAAAATAGATATGGGATACAATGTACTACAGCAAGTCGTACGCGTTCCTAGTCCTGCCTTTGGAAGGTCTTTCTTCTCAGTCTGAGTCTAACGAAACTGAAACACAGCGCTAGGAAGGGAACCCAGGAAATGAGGCGATATCATTAGATAATACGCGGTTTTACGCCGGTCGGTGTTTGACAACTGTACTTCAGGGTTAATTTGGACTACTGATGTTACAGTTCTGTTCTTATCGACTTTTCGTGACCAATTAGAGCAATAAGAAGTAATTCTATGTGAATCAGTCCTTTTTATCTCTTAATATTGTTTTGTACTGTATCGTTTGATTTCGGAGGTAGTAATGGAGTTCTCTTTGAATCTCGCAAAAAAAATTATGGAATTATATTCAGATCAAATTCTAATCCTGATTTACCAATTTTTTTTACTGATTTACCAATTGCACCAAGTTTTAAAAATTATACTTTTAGAATAATTTCAAAAGAATAATATAGAACTTATTACAAGTAAAATGTTGAAATACGCAAAAAATATCCCGGTTTTCCTGGAATAACGAACAATATGTACTATAACTGGAAATATGGACAATCATATAGGTTTCAATTTACTTCAAAGAGTCTAATTCGTTATTATAAGACAAAGGTTTGGTCGTAACTGATGAAAAACCAAGTATGTAATTACATACAAGTCCTTACTCTATTCATTAAATTATATTCAACTATTAATATAAGGAATAAAACCTATCAAAACTGATTTTGTTTTCAGATGGCAGGTCTTACCTATTTCCTGATTCTTCTTTTCCTTCTCATTTGCCCAGGCAAAGGTAAGTGATGTTGATTATTTAGTAATTTTTGCAAAGGAGACTTGAAAAAGAATGCAATGGAAAAGAATACAAAAGGAATACACCTATCCAGCAGTGAAAGTTTGTCACGTGAGGAGAGGAAGAAAAGTTCTTCTTGTATATTGCTGTCTCGCATAATACTTACCTACTCATAGTAGAGTAGGTAAGTAGTATGTAATGCTGCGTTAAAAGACAGCCATATTTTTCTGTAGAAAAAGTCGTATTGTATGTCCCTGACAGAAACTATAGCTAATTCTTGTTCTTATACGTAGTAAATTACTTCCTTTTTATTACGTTATATAGTCAGAATCCATGTTTTGTGTGTCATTGATACCGAAAAATTGATTTATGACACAACTTTTGCCCGTACGTGAACAAGAGTATAACATTAAGAGCCACTAGCATTCATTGGTAAGTCCAATGCCAGATACTCTAAGAACATATTTGAACAAAGCTATGCATGAAGAAAATAAAGTATGAAATAAATTTTTAACACATGATTATACTTTTAAAACTGTTTACACCGTCGGCGACGCCACTTTCAACTACTTACAAAGTAATTTAATAAGTGACAATTGAGTCATAAATCATGTACAGCTCATGTAGATTCTACACTTGCGACAAATTCTGTTTATTAGTGGATGTAGCTTTTGACTTTAATTTTTGTTGCAGACTATATTCAAGGGAACGTCTACGTCACAGGCTTTTTGGTGCTGGGCATCATCTACCTTCCGATGGGTCTAACGCTCATATACTCTGCGCAGAAGGTAAGCATCAGAAAAGTGTTTAACATTATCACCAGACAGTTCAAAACGGAATGACGCACGGCAACAATATGTTGTATGTTCAACAGAGACTGGTTGTAGCAGAGAGGAAACACTTGATCTTTCTCTATAGTTATAGTTTGATTTTTCTCGATAGTTAGATCTTGTCTTTCCTATATAGTTGTAGTGCATTTTTGATAAGATTATTATAAATCATTTCAGTTTACAAGTTACTTTCCCGCCTCTTTTTCCTTAACTAGCTCATTTATATAGCAGGTTGTTTCTTGTCCATTTCTAATCAAATCAAAATATAGAGTGAGAATTGGCAGTATTTGTATTCAGCTAGGGCAAGTGGGGAGGTCAAAGATGGTCGCCTTGTATCAACGAACATTTGGTGGGAAATCTTATACAGCAATGTGACGTATCGGCCACTATGCTACTAATTGGTAGGCTACTCATCCTGCTCTGGTGTTTGGCAGGTTCCAGCCCTCTCACGAGACGAGCTCCCCACTGGCAACAACCATATTGCTATTTTTTTTACTTATTTGCTTGGCTTTCACTGCATCAGAACTTGATTTTAGACCCCTACAGATCGTTCAAATTTAGAATTACAAATGAATAAACAAAAATCCTGTTTTACACAGTCCAGAACATCTTAAGACACAAAGTCCAGTCAAAACAATAAAAAACGAAATTAAAACAAATTGGATTTGTCATCAATCACAGTTAGCAAATTTCATAAACGTTTATTAACTAGAAATAATTTAAAACTATATCAGAGCACATATTTTAACATACATCCATTACTGCCACGTTTGAAGCCATGATTTGAAATAAGTCCCGGTGAATATTCCTCTCCCTTGGTCTTCTTTATTGTGACATTGGTTACCCTGCGACTGGGGAGCGTCGAGTTAATCTGGGAAGAATTTGCAGAAATTTTTAGAACCACATGGCCGAGAGATAAGTTTTTCTGCTACTGTTGGCCTAGAGTATCGCAACGTGACACCTGCATGCTCAGATTTTACGTTGTTCTTTCTTGGGTTAACTTTAAAACAATTCTTAACGGCTGAGGTAGCTCAAAGCATCAACTGATGTCACTGCAATGCCTCTGATCGGAAAGTCAGCGGGTTCGAGTCCAGACGGTGACAGAATTTTTGACTAGCTAGACAGCTAGGTGAACCGTTATCTAGAGGAAAAGTCTAGTGACCAGCTGCTCTGATCGGTGGTTTCTCCGATCAGTAACAAACGGGTGCCGGAGCAGTACCCTCACAAAGGGCCTCAGATCGCGGTTGTTCTTTCCTTCCCCTTCTTTGTTCACACATGACGGGAACGTAGAGCTCGTCCCGGCTGCAGCGGTGACCGCTGGGGGAAGATTCCCTGTTGGTAGAAAACCCGCATTCGGCGCCAGACCTCATCATCCAGCGGGGGAAGAGCATCGCCACCTTCCGTGACAAAGAATTTGCCCTACACATACGGGAGAAATGACCGTTGACGCGCCCGACCGAAACTCGAAATAATCATTGAAACAATTCTTACGAATTATATTGATTGGATTGTTAGTTAATGCATTGTTTTACGTGGCGAGACTCGGGTCATCAGGACCGCTCTTATTCACCATGCAAATTTCGCTTACTTCCTTTCACCATCTAGCGATGAACATGCAGTAAATCTGCTACATGGGACAGCATCGATCGGTCGAAGTAAGAATAAGAGACCCCCAAATTAACCAAGGCCCGAGGGTCCCCGGTGCTGTTAAAACGGCCCTGGTACGGCACACCCCGATACGCTAACCGTTATACCACCGAATGAACCCGCATTGAATTGGACGACTGCCTTTTGCAGAGGAACCCTCACGTGCTGCTGCCGTGGATCGTGCTCAACTTCTTCTTCGCCCTGTGCGAGTTCCTGGTGGTGTGAAACAATTTCAATGATTGACTTGCGTTTTGGACGATGCCTGTTGCAGAGGAACCCTCACGTGCTGCTGCCGTGGATCGTGCTCAACTTCTTCTTCGCCCTGTGCGAGGTCCTGGTGGTGTGAAACAATTTCAATGATTGACTTGCGTTTTGGACGATGCCTGTTGCAGAGGAACCCTCACGTGCTGCTGCCGTGGATCGTGCTCAACTTCTTCTTCGCCCTGTGCGAGGTCCTGGTGGTGTGAAACAATTTCAATGATTGACTTGCGTTTTGGACGATGCCTGTTGCAGAGGAACCCTCACGTGCTGCTGCCGTGGATCGTGCTCAACTTTTTCTTCGCCCTGTGCGAGGTCCTGGTGGTGTGAAACAATTTCAATGATTGACTTACGTTTTGGACGATGCCTGTTGCAGAGGAACCCTCACGTGCTGCTGCCGTGGATCGTGCTCAACTTCTTCTTCGCCCTGTGCGAGTTCCTGGTGGTGTGAAACAATTTCAATGATTGACTTGCGTTTTGGACGATGCCTGTTGCAGAGGAACCCTCACGTGCTGCTGCCGTGGATCGTGCTCAACTTCTTCTTCGCCCTGTGCGAGGTCCTGGTGGTGTGAAACAATTTCAATGATTGACTTACGTTTTGGGCAATGTCCACTGAGCCCGCCTGCCTGTTGCAGAGGAACCCTCACGTGCTGCTGCCGTGGATCGTGCTCAACTTTTTCTTCGCCCTGTGCGAGTTCCTGGTGGTGTGAAACAATTTCAATGATTGACTTGCGTTTTGGACGATGCCTGTTGCAGAGGAACCCTCACGTGCTGCTGCCGTGGATCGTGCTCAACTTCTTCTTCGCCCTGTGCGAGGTCCTGGTGGTGTGAAACAATTTCAATGATTGACTTGCGTTTTGGACGATGCCTGTTGCAGAGGAACCCTCACGTGCTGCTGCCGTGGATCGTGCTCAACTTCTTCTTCGCCCTGTGCGAGTTCCTGGTGGTGTGAAACAATTTCAATGATTGACTTGCGTTTTGGACGATGCCTTTTGCAGAGGAACCCTCACGTGCTGCTGCCGTGGATCGTGCTCAACTTCTTCTTCGCCCTGTGCGAGGTCCCGGTGGTGTGAAACAATTTCAATGATTGACTTACGTTTGGGCAATGTCCACTGAGCCCGCCTGCCTGTTGCAGAGGAACCCTCACGTGCTGCTGCCGTGGATCGTGCTCAACTTCTTCTTCGCCCTGTGCGAGGTCCTGGTGGTGTGAAACAATTTCAATGATTGACTTACGTTTGGGCAATGTCCACTGAGCCCGCCTGCCTGTTGCAGAGGAACCCTCACGTGCTGCTGCCGTGGATCGTGCTCAACTTCTTCTTCGCCCTGTGCGAGGTCCTGGTGGTGTGAAACAATTTCAATGATTGACTTGCGTTTTGGACGATGCCTGTTGCAGAGGAACCCTCACGTGCTGCTGCCGTGGATCGTGCTCAACTTTTTCTTCGCCCTGTGCGAGGTCCTGGTGGTGTGAAACAATTTCAATGATTGACTTACGTTTTGGACGATGCCTGTTGCAGAGGAACCCTCACGTGCTGCTGCCGTGGATCGTGCTCAACTTCTTCTTCGCCCTGTGCGAGGTCCTGGTGGTGTGAAACAATTTCAATGATTGACTTGCGTTTTGGACGATGCCTGTTGCAGAGGAACCCTCACGTGCTGCTGCCGTGGATCGTGCTCAACTTTTTCTTCGCCCTGTGCGAGTTCCTGGTGGTGTGAAACAATTTCAATGATTGACTTGCGTTTTGGACGATGCCTGTTGCAGAGGAACCCTCACGTGCTGCTGCCGTGGATCGTGCTCAACTTCTTCTTCGCCCTGTGCGAGGTCCTGGTGGTGTGAAACAATTTCAATGATTGACTTACGTTTTGGGCAATGTCCACTGAGCCCGCCTGCCTGTTGCAGAGGAACCCTCACGTGCTGCTGCCGTGGATCGTGCTCAACTTTTTCTTCGCCCTGTGCGAGTTCCTGGTGGTGTGAAACAATTTCAATGATTGACTTGCGTTTTGGACGATGCCTGTTGCAGAGGAACCCTCACGTGCTGCTGCCGTGGATCGTGCTCAACTTCTTCTTCGCCCTGTGCGAGGTCCTGGTGGTGTGAAACAATTTCAATGATTGACTTGCGTTTTGGACGATGCCTGTTGCAGAGGAACCCTCACGTGCTGCTGCCGTGGATCGTGCTCAACTTCTTCTTCGCCCTGTGCGAGTTCCTGGTGGTGTGAAACAATTTCAATGATTGACTTGCGTTTTGGACGATGCCTTTTGCAGAGGAACCCTCACGTGCTGCTGCCGTGGATCGTGCTCAACTTCTTCTTCGCCCTGTGCGAGGTCCCGGTGGTGTGAAACAATTTCAATGATTGACTTACGTTTGGGCAATGTCCACTGAGCCCGCCTGCCTGTTGCAGAGGAACCCTCACGTGCTGCTGCCGTGGATCGTGCTCAACTTCTTCTTCGCCCTGTGCGAGGTCCTGGTGGTGTGAAACAATTTCAATGATTGACTTACGTTTGGGCAATGTCCACTGAGCCCGCCTGCCTGTTGCAGAGGAACCCTCACGTGCTGCTGCCGTGGATCGTGCTCAACTTCTTCTTCGCCCTGTGCGAGGTCCTGGTGGTGTGAAACAATTTCAATGATTGACTTGCGTTTTGGACGATGCCTGTTGCAGAGGAACCCTCACGTGCTGCTGCCGTGGATCGTGCTCAACTTTTTCTTCGCCCTGTGCGAGGTCCTGGTGGTGTGAAACAATTTCAATGATTGACTTACGTTTTGGACGATGCCTGTTGCAGAGGAACCCTCACGTGCTGCTGCCGTGGATCGTGCTCAACTTCTTCTTCGCCCTGTGCGAGGTCCTGGTGGTGTGAAACAATTTCAATGATTGACTTGCGTTTTGGACGATGCCTGTTGCAGAGGAACCCTCACGTGCTGCTGCCGTGGATCGTGCTCAACTTTTTCTTCGCCCTGTGCGAGTTCCTGGTGGTGTGAAACAATTTCAATGATTGACTTGCGTTTTGGACGATGCCTGTTGCAGAGGAACCCTCACGTGCTGCTGCCGTGGATCGTGCTCAACTTCTTCTTCGCCCTATGCGAGGTCCTGGGGGTGGTCCTAGCGCCCGTCTACGCCGCCAAGGACGACTCGCTGTGCGGCAAGACACGCGTTGCCCTCGCCGTCTTCGTGCTGCAGGTGGTGATCGTAGGTGAGCCCCGTTATTCACCTACAAGAAGATTCCGAAATTTGCGTTGATCATTTTTAAAATAAGAACCGTTTGCGCATAGCAACCGCGCAGGCTGTCAAGTGATGCCCGCTTTAGGTCATCCACTCTTGCCCAGTCTCCAACTACGCAGTCAGTTGATTTCATGTCTCTGCCACTATTGGTTCTATCGTAACACTGTTTTGTTAGTCGCCATGTTAATAAATAAACCCGCCGATTGTGAAGTGCGCTCGGTTATTCGGTTTTTAAACGCAAAACAGGTAAGTCCCGCCGAAATTCAGCGGCAGCTTGTTTATGGTGAAGGTGTAGTAAATGACAGTAATGTGCGTAAAAAGTGTAGGCATTTTAGAGGTAGTTGGAGAAAGACGCCGAATTCAAACTTACGCAATTTTTGAAACTTCAGAGTTAACCGTGAAAATAGTACCTATGCCACCTTAATAAGTGTTTTTTACTCTATCCTTACAAGAAATTCAAAGAAAAAAAGTAGAGCCGTTTTTGAGAAAATTTTGAAAATGTACGGGAAGTTTCATGCAAAGTACCCCCAAAATTAAAATATCCGTTTCAAATTCAAGGGGCCATGATATCAGCCAGATCGATCGGGAGGTATCAGTTTTGGAGAAAATCATCTGAACGGTTTAGTCGCTAGCGTTGTTCAGAGACAGACGGACGGATGAACAGACGTTTTGCTTTCAATTGGGTTTTTGGTACCAAGGACACACAAAACAGGGATTCTGGTTGCACCACATGATAGGAGATTTGTTTTCTTAATTTAGCAACTGGATGAATCCACTTTTTCGTTACCAGAGCTCTGTAATAAGAGGTTTTCTGCCGAAAATCCGCCGTTTTTTCGCGCAGCATTACATAACTTTCCCTATACTATACGTTCGTATAGTATTCGTAGACGTTTTGAGAAATTTTTAGTACAATTCGGACGATTTTAACCCAGACTTTTTCAAAAATGACTTATATACTACGTGCGTATATTCGGAGTAATGTAGGTAGTGTAGGGAAAGTTAGGTGATGCTGCGCGAAAAAATTGTGAATTTTCGGCAGAAAAAAAATTCGTTGCCGGGCCGTAATAACGAAACTAGTGGTGCTTCCAACGCACATATTTTCTCGCTCTGCTTCTATACGGTCCTTATTGCTATTCCACTTCACAAACCAGCAAAAGCGTATTATACCAGCAAACGTTTTCCGTACCGAGACCCGACATCCGAAACTCAAAGTCAACGAACCGGCACTTATACCACTACGCAACACCAACACCGCCGGTGTCGAAAAGAGCCATGAAAGAATAGAACCGACCTATAAAACGGTAAATGCATGATTAAGAAACAATTGATACGATGGTACATACGCTTTACAAATACAAGAAGAGAAGTAAAAAAATGTTAAAAGTAAAAAATTTTAACAAATATATACAGACATTTCCAGTACATTTATCGCAATTACTTATATTTTAGTCAAAACGTAATTGTATCGATTTTATCATTAGGAGCCGGTAATTTTCAATATGCGAAAAACGTCTTTCAAACATGACCAAGAAAGGCAGCGGTGAACCGCTTTACGAAGTATCCGTAAGGCGAGAAAGTAATAACAATTTTTGGAACCGTTAGGGATATGTAAGTACATCGCATGCCTTCTGGTTACATTGTATTACAATTTAACGTTAAAATGCTCATAATTTTACTTAAATTGGTTCATACAGATATACACTAGACAACGGTTGATTTGACATGTCATACGCTTCAGAAATCGAGAAACAGAGTTGAAAAATTGTTTAAAAGATGCAGTTAAGGAAAACACAGACAAGTCGTGTCTATTTATCTGCATTGATTCTATTCGTGAGTAGAAGTACTTCAAATGATTTTCAATAAAGTATCTACACTCTTCAATGTTTCTTTCCTGCAACATCACATTCATCAAATTAAAATCCCCCTCGAGGGATCGAACTCGGCACCTTCCTTATTGAAGATCTCAACCCGAAGGTGCTTTAACCAGCCGCGCTACGGGACCCGCATGCAGACCAGCTCCTTATATTTTAGTCAAAACGTAATTGTATCAGTTCTATCATTAGGAAGCCGGTAATTGTCAACATGCGAAAAATTTGTCTTTCAAAAAACATGACCAAGAAAGGCAGCGGTGAAGGGTTTACTCCAAATAATTTATCCGCTGATCGGCATTTGAAAAATAACTACTGCGAGAAAGTATGTGCCATTCTATAGCACCACTAGTTTATTTATATACTTACCGTCCCTTATTACACACGTGCAGAAATTTTAAAGAAAAAATTTGGAGCGGTTTTTGAGAAAACATTTTTGTAAATTTGAATCGCAATTTACGCAAAAACTACCCGTTTTTCCAAAAAAGGGTCCATGACCTTATTTGAAGTGCTAATTTTGTACAACCGACTTTGTCTAAGGCAAAAACCTCTATCTTCAATTTTGCAGATTTTAAACAGCAAAATTTGCAATTTTTGCAGTTTTCGACAAATTGGGCCTATCAACGGAAATGATATCTACGTCATTCCCTTCAACGTTCTTCGCACTATTCAACAACAAAATATAATCAAAAAATTTGGAGCCATTTTCTTTTAACTTAAAAAATCTCAAAATGGGCTTCATGTAAAGTACCCTCAAATACTAAAATATCGGTTTCAAATTCAAGAGGCATTGAGACGAGTAAAAGCAATCGGGGAATATCAATTTTGAAGAAAATCGGCCGAACGGTTTAGGCACTAGTGTTGACCACAAACGGACAGACGGACGGAATGCCGTCAATCGATTTTGCAGTATGAAGAAGCAACAAATCTTGGATTTTGACTACACCACGAGATAGAGGATTTTTTTCTAAATTTAGCAACAGGTTTTATCCACTTTTTCGTTACAAGACCCCTCCTATAAGAGGTTTACTAGCGAAAATTCCCCGTGTTCCGCCGCACGATTACATAACTTTCTCTTCTTACGAAGTATTCGTTAGGCAAGAAAGTAAAAATGCATAAATCCAGTTGCTAAATTAAGAAAAAAAATCCTCTAACACGTGGTGTAGCCAGAATCCCTGTTTTGTAAGTCTTTGATACCGAAAAACCAATTGAAAGCAAAACGCCCCTACGTCCGTCTGTCCATCCGTCTGTCCGGTGTTTGTGAACAATACTAGCGCCTAAATTAAGCGTTCGATTTTTTCAAAATTGAAGAAACGCCTGGCCTGACCATCCTAATATTTGATGTCTCTCTGGCGTCGTTAATATTTCCATTTGTGAGTACAAGAGCTGCAAATTTGTTTAGTTCATATTGTGTGTTTTTTAATGTTTTTGTTGTTTTTTTAGGGTGTAGGTGCTATTGCATAGCCATCGTGACGCAGTTCCGGCACAAGATGCTGGCGGCGGAGGCGGCGGCGAAGATGTCGGCCCCCAGCCGGCCCTACACCTTCTGAGGCGAAGGGCGGCCGGAGCAGCCCGGCGACCCTTCACAAGGGCCGGCGCGGGCGGAAGCGCGAGAACGCTCTCTCGCCGAAAATCATCGCGTGGAAGGAAAATGGAAGCGTAGGCTTCCGTGGCCGGAGTCAGCAGCTACTTGGTTGACCGGGAGACGCTTCGTACCAGTGGCAACGTTCAGGCGTCATGCTGAGACCTGCAGCCATGAGTATTTCGCCCTGAGGCCGCAGTATGATGGCCGAAGCGTTGGCATCTGTACCTAGGACGCGGCGTCTCCCGGACAGCCACGTTGTTGCAAGTGGAAGTATACTACAGCATGACACGAATGTGAAAAGGACATTTGTTTACATAATTATAATACCTAGTTTAATAGTATTTGATTTTATAAATAAACTGACGAAGCCCCGCTGTACCGCGAGAGTGGAGAGTTCTTGATTCGTTATCTCAACTCCAACAAGCTAGAATATGCTACATAGAGTGGCTGACGCTACGGTTTCAGCGCTCTTGGTGGACGCTCTCCGAAGTAAAGGCCGCCGTGGTGTTTGCAAGACTGATGCCTGACAGTGGCCTGCAGAACTGTTGTACTGAATCGACGTGTAGTTTGTATCAGATCTTATTTCTATATAGTTGTCTTTTCGTTTATCTGTATTTAAATTATATTTGTGGTTAGAATAATAATACCTTCAGTGTGTTCGGGATATATCTGTAAAAATAGGAGTCATCAAATCACAAATTATAATTTTTCAAGTTTTCCGCCGTCTTTGTGATTTATTTGTTTCCTTCTTATTACAAGAACATTCATTTTGAGGGGTTATGCTAACTACAATAACAATTCAACAGCTTCCAATCTTATGACAATAGCCAATGCAGGAAGCAACGTGTTTTTAAAGTTCCTCAATTCTTTCTCCTTACATATTGTGATTTCGTTTTTTAATAATTGTTTCTTGGTCGTGAAACACGGAGTATGACGATTTATATTACGCGTGGCCCGCGCCTACCCGGTCTTAACCAGTGCCAAACGGAATACTCTGTTCCTGCAGAGGGCGCTGCTTTGACTGAAAGAGACATGGCTTCAGTTTGCTGCAAAGATGGAGCCGCTTCAGCCACTCTATGTAGTATATTCTCGCTCGTTGGTCAACCCGAAATTTTGATTAGACCTCTTTACGTTCTCCTTCTGCCTTTTTTTACCATCTTCCCTTTCTTCTCTGCTTTCTTTCTTATGTTTTATTATCCATCCTTTTCTTCTCCTTCTACTTTTTCTATTATTTTATCACTCCATCCACCTCCCTTTTCTGCTTATCCTCCTTCGTATAAAGTCTCAGCCAATATGTGAATGTGGCATGACAATCTCAGGGATCGCCGCAATGTGAATGCGGCATAGCCTCCTCTAGTCTAGCCGGTACAGTAGCTAGTAAAGGAGGCTATGATCTAAAGCATGAACCCCAACCGGGTGGCGTGACAAAACAATTGACAGGCGACGGCGTTTCGCGATACTGAATATTATTACCCGTCAGCTGACTTTCAGTAAAATTCTTATCATCAATATGTCATACGATCCATAGGACGCCCCACGAAAGGCAAGTTTGACTAGAAGACACAAGGATTTAAGCAGTCTAAGAGGCCGTGACGGAAGAAGGAAATATTACGAATGCCATAGACATGCAATTTATGACAGTATTTTGACGGAGTGCAGACCAATAAATTAAAGACACTGTGTAATAAGTTAACATTAACTGCGAAAAACAATTTTATAAATCAATAGTTTCAGAGACCGTAAAGGAGCTAAATATAGTGATATAGGACGCCGGATGATGAGAGACAATTGGGTGTGGTTTAAATGAAGTGTCAATTAAAAACATTCTTGATTTTTGTAAAAACAAGAAAAATGTAGATTAAATTTGGAAAGGTGAACGAACGCGAACTATGGTTCACATTGAAAATAAAATGATATTGTGTCGTATGAAGATGACGTTTGTCATTTGTTGGATGTGCGCTGAAGAGCGATCACCAACAATACTCTCAGTCAGTCGAGGTTGGAACTCTGGTCAGAGCAGTCGGTGATAGACATACCCCTGAATTGTTTTTTAGTAATTCGGAAGTGTATTTTTTTATTTTGTAAAACCTCGATAATGGTAGCAGAGAAGAAAATGGTGTGGTACTTGAAGGAGCGGCTTGTCTGGTGATTCTGGAGCGGCGACGTGCTCGGCAGTTTTCCCAGGGAAGTAATAATGAACTTTAGTTGAATAACTACAGAAGAAATAAAATATCGCAAGGCCAAGAATGTACTATAATAGAGTAATAGCAATGGCCATTTGCAGGATTTAAATGTGCACAGTATGAATGAATCGTTTTGCTGCAAGAATGTGTGATGCGAATGTCATGTGATAATGTGTTGTTAAGTAAATATCTTGTGTTTTTGTTATTGTAAATGTTCGGATGGAGTATTCGTTTTGTTGGTGCAGTAGAAACGCTCGGCAACGGAAGGGTTATAGAATGTCAATCAATCTAGCCGACGGTGTTGGCATTAAACTTTCGAAATGTAAAGGACTCGTTATTTTTTACTTTCTCGCCTTACGAATACTTCGTAAGAAGAGAAAGTTATGTAATCGTGCGCCTAAAAACGGATAATGTTCGCCAGAAAAACTCTTATAGCTGGAGTATGGTGAGGAAAAAGCGGATGAAACGTGTTTCTAAATTTAGGAAACTAGTGGTGCTATAGAATGGCACAGACTTTCTCGCAGAACTTAGTTTTCTAATCTCTACATTTTGAACCAGTTTTTCTGTTATGAATGATAATCTTGGGCGCCCAAAGAACATTTTGTTTCACATTCTCTGGATTTTTCAGCTTCCTAATGCTAGAAATGAAACCACCAAACGCTATTACTATTATACAAGTAAACGTCAAGCAGAGCCATTTTGGTTGCAGTCGTTAATCAGCGAGAATTGGCACAGCTTTTAGGAGGGAAGCTGCGCCAGTTCGAGTCCTGGTCGGGGTATATTATTGGTCAAAATTCTCTTATCTCAGGAAATAATTGATAATACTAAAAACTTTATTGAAAACCATGTGAAGCCATTTGAATTACAAATATTGATAATTACGATAAATGAACTGTAAGTGTCTGTATATATTTTTTCGAGTTTTTAACATTCAACAATTTTTCACGTCTTCTTGGATTTGTAAACCGTATTTTACCATCGTATCAGTTGTTTGTTTATCATGCATTTACCATTTTATAGCTCGGTTCGATTCTTTTTATGCCTCTGTTCGACCTCTACGGAGCTAGTTTGGAGTAGTGGAATAAGTGCCGGTTCTTTAACTTTGAGGATTAGATTTTGGGTCTCGGAACGGAAAAAAGTTTTCTGGTAGAAAAGAGTACGACCTAATAACAAAAAATTCCCAGATCAGCAATACTAATGTTGATCGATCCCCTATGGGGCGACTTCGTGAACCGAATTCTAATATCCACGGAGGATATTAGCGAGGAGAACATATTAATAAATTATCATATTGTGAAGGAAAAATATTTATGATTTTTTGTAATTGGTGATTAGACAGGGACCAAGTACGGAAGTTTTGGAATAATTGGTGATTTTACGATTTTCCGCAGTTGGCGGTCCGAACAGGGGCGTTAAATAATGTTTTGTGGAATTAATTTAATTTAATAGGTGTTATTAAAGGATATTCCACAATATTCACAACATTAAGGGTTTTATTTTAGAAAGAAATTTTAGATTTCTTTCAGTGAGTTTCAATATCAGTATGTCTTGCGGCACTACATCAAACGCTTTAGCAAAGTCAACAACTGTGCATGCACTCTTCCTCCAAATCAATTACTTTACACAAGTCCTGAGTAAGGGAAATAATCTGACTTTCACAAGAAAAGCCATTTCTAAAGCCATGCTGTCCATGAAAAAAACATTGTCTGATCCAAATGTTTTCTAATCGAATTAGATAATAATTTTTCAAACAATTTACAGACTACTAACATACGACTAAGTAGCATGTAATTTTGCACTTCACATTTTTCTCCACTTTTGAAAATTGGCACTATTAAAGCAGATTTCCAATTATCTGGTACAAGTTCATTGTTAGTCGATATACTGAAAAGTCTGACCAAATATGGTATTATTGTTTGCCCAACTATCTTTGATATGTCGGATGAAATGCATCCGGACCGCAAGACTTACAGTTTTTCATTTTCTTCAAATGTGAACGTATCTCCGTCTGATCAATTTTGAATACATGATCCACATTGCTGTGCCCTATAATAATTTGGTTAGCTTTTTGTTTGTAAACAGAACAGAAATAATTATTAAATTCATTGGTTTTCTCTTCATCATCTACAATGTCTGCATTATGCCATCTTATAGGAGGTGTGTCCTCCTGTTTACCTCGTCGGTGAAGCACATAGTTAAAAAATTTTGCCGAAGCGTTTTCGTTATCATCTGATTCTTGCGCAGTTTTCTTTTTATTTCCTACCTCTTTTATCATTTCTCGGAATTTCTGTAAATGTGCCTCGCTGCGATGCCTTTCATTATACGGTTTTCTCATTTTTCTTTTCAATTTGCGAATTTATGAGTTATAATACTCTGAGTCTGAATTATTTTTTATTTTACTTACAGGTAACAAAACATTGCTCAGTTTCCTTAATGATTTCTTTGGGTTTCTTACATCATATGTCTTCCAACCCCCTCCCACCTTTTCGAAAACCGCATAGTTCAGTTACAGAAAATGCTGCAATTTATTTATGTCAGCTTTTCTATATTGCCATACTCTATTACCGATTTTACTATTCCCCCTGAAAATGTTAGCATTTATTTCAAGAACTACAGCACTGTGGTTACTTATTCCCTGAATAACATCGCAGTCAAATAATGTCTGTTGGACATATTATCGGACAAAATACCTAACATAGAATTTTGACGTGTTGGCTTGCCAACTACTTGAGTCATTCCTGCATCCCAAACTAGTTTATTTATTATTAACTGTATTTTTCTATCGCATACATCACCTTGCCAATTAATATCGCTTAGATTTAAGTCACCACCAATAATATCCATTCACGCGGCGTGACCCAGAGAACTGTCGCTGCCCGTCCCGACGGCTGTTCACGAGCTGAACCTCGAGACGTCGCCTCCAACCCAGCTGGCGTATACCTGCGTGGAGAAAGAAACTCCATTCACGTCGCTCCGCCCTGGGCCTCGCGGGACGACCACGAGCTGAAGAGAAGCGAACGACCTCTGAAGGACGACGTTTTACATTTTCGAGCCAGCCTGAGCTCGCAACTACCCTTGTGGCGAAAAACTTATTTAACCAGAACATTAAATTCTGAAAATCATTAAAAGTTTCTAAATTGTATTATTTCGAAGAACGGTTCGTGGCCGCACTCAGGCCTACAAGAGAACCAGCGTAACATTTTTCAAACTATTAGTTGTAAGACTTATTGTAATTGGTATTTATTTTTTGGGAAACACGAGCTCATGATTGACGTTTTCTTGAGAAAGATAACGTGTTTTTTGACAAAGTAATTTTAATTTTGAAATTAAATCTTAATTTTGTTCATCCTCATTTAACTTCTTTTCTTTCATTCGTACGCAACGTCACGCCCACCATCCATCAGTTCTATTTCAGCCGACCCATCTGTCATCTGAGCTAGCCTGGCAGGCAAGGCCGCCGACCACGGCGAGTCGGTGAGAGGGTGGCGTCGCAGTATATATATATATATATATATATATATATATATATATATATATATATATATATAACTGGATGTTGGTATGTATATAAGAACTAAACTCCGACACCGTTGGACCGATCTCCATGAAAGATGCCAGTTCTAGTGTTTTTTCACCCAGAAGGTTTATGTGTTGTTAATTTTGTTGTAACTCCACTACATGGCACTGTGGAACAAAACTACATATTCACGTTAAATGCAACCTGCAACACACTCGGCAGCCTTTTTGAACCTATATCGTTAAACAACTCCTAAACGAGGCGTTTTAGGGCTTTAAAAACTAAAATTTTGGGGACGAAGGTCTCAAAGAAACGTTTCTCAGCCGTAATCTACAGAATGCTCTTCTTGAACATTCTATTACATTTTTGTTGGTCCAACGCTTCCCGTTATTATCTCACATGCTCAGAGACGTGCAGAATCTGCAAATAAATGTGAATGAGAGGGACAGAGAGCGGCAGAGACAGACAGAGACAGGGTGAGAGTCAGAGACAGTGAGAAAAGGAGATGGGAGGGGAAAGAGGGAGATAAAGGGCAGAACAACGTCTGCCGGGTTTTCCTAGTACTTTCTAATTGCTGATGCCGCCGTAGCCGCTGACGAGAACGCTGCCTCCCCCGCTGTCTGCGCTGCTGCTGCTTCTCCCGTTGTCTCCACCGCTGCCTTCACCGTTGCCGTCGCTGTATCCGTCCCCGTTGTCGCCATCGTCACCTTCACCGTCGTCGCCGAAACCAAAGTTTCCTCCTTTGAGGAATGCCCTCCCTCCCTCTCTACTGTTATCTGAGAGAAGGGCAACACCGCTGGACGACCATCTTGTCAATGGTTTCGCCCAGGAGGACTGCAAAAGCCAGCAATTCTGGTGAAGAGCCCACTGAACCGATTAAAAATGTACACTTGATAAATTCTTTTCGTAAAGTTGGCCGTTCTGGAAGGTAGTCTCTTTCTCGGTAGATGTATATTTGGCTTGCAGAAACCTGCAGTTCGCTGCATATACACGTGGTGAACGATGGTACACGGGGTACTAGCGTGTGTGTGTGTGTGTGGAAGAATCTTTATTACAAAATATATCAGAGTAATGAAATTTTCGAAATAAAATAATTTTATTTGTGTGAAACGTTTCGAAGTATTGTGTGAAGTTTGAAGAAACGTTTTGAAGTATAGGGCCATATAGGGCATAATTGCCGTAAATTAGGCATCACATATTTCCATTAAAAATGGATTTGTTACAGGCTTCAATGTTGCCTCAGTTATAAAAGTTTGCACTAAGTGTGACACAGTTTCTTTCTTTTCGTTAGCTTTGACACTACGAGAAGTAGGTGCAAGGTGCTGCCTCATTTGAAACGTTTTAGAACATTTAATCTGCATAAAGTTTGCGGCAAAATTTTGACGCAAATTAATGTCAGATTTATTTATTTATTTATTTACGTCAAAAACAGTTTAAAACTGCGTATGACGAGCTATGGGGAGAAGTGAATTTTGGGCACGTTTTCATAATTCTGTGGTCTCTATCCTAAACCATATTCTAGTCGAATTTTGAATACAGAAAAGAGAGTTTTTTTTCGAGTTTTGTTGACAAAATATTCGCTCCTATATAATAAAATATATTTTCAAAGGTAAATTAGCTATAAATTTCTGCCCTGAACCCTCATGTTCTTCATGAAAGATAATACTTTTTGCCGCGATAATATGAAAAACGATAATTTGAATAACTATATTTCCCACTGAAATTCAGAAGAGGTGCACAAATAATGAAGTTACATTTATGTCCAGAAGCAAAACAAGGGACCATCTCAGCATTTGCTCAAGGATCAGGGAAACTGGACGAAAAACCTGATCGAGATGGGGGCCATCAACCCAGAAACTGTGGTACAATACTTGTTACAGGTTCTTTAGAATTATACAGTCCAAATGATAAATAATTACATTAACTATCATTGTTAAAATTAATTCTACTTTCCTTTTTGATGCTCGGTATAGTCTCGAATTGTATAGAAACAGTTATGCAGCAGAAAAGATTTTACTTGGGACTTAAACTTTTCTATTGAATTTAATCGTTTAATGTCTTCTGGCAAAGTGTTGTAGAGTAATGTACATGAATTGTATGTGAATTTTTGTAGTGAGCTGTTGATACTGCCACCTGGTGAATATGATTACTACGTCGTGTGTTATACTTATAGACATCGGCGTTTGCTGAAAATATATTCCCGTCCTTAAGTAAGTCATTTTTGACAAAAACTACTGATTCGTAAATCAGGAGACAAGGTAATGGTAAAATTCCTAGATTAATAAAGAGTGACTTACAAGAATCACGTGGGTTGGATTTGCTTATTATTCGTACAATTCTTTTTTGTAATCTGAAAGTCTGTGAACTATAAGATGTGTTTCCCCAAAATATTATGCCATATCTCAGGCGGGAGTGAACATTGGCAAAATATACACAACGAGCTGTATGAAGGCTGACGGAATTTGAAAGAATTCTGAACGCGTAGCATAATGAGCTTAATTTTGTGTTCAATTCATTTAAGTGGGCATTCCATTTGAGGTTTGACTGAATTGATAGACCTAAAAATTTTGTTACATTAACATCAGTCAATGGCACACCGTTCATTTTCAATGGAGTACAGAATTTTTTATTTGATATGGAAAACTGCATTGAAACTGTTTTATTTTCATTTACTTTTAATTTGTTATTACGGAACCAATTTGAAACGTCTGATATTCTACTATTTACGGTTTCTTTGTTGCAAAGAATATTTGTATCATCCGCAAAGAGAACTGTTCTTCCGTTTCGAATCGCTAAGGGCATGTCATTTACGTATAATAGGAAGAGAATAGGGCCTAAAATCGATCCTTGCGGGACTCCTCGTACAATTGGCAAAGAACCGGAAAGGTGTGTACATAAAGTTCCATCATTCCAGTAAGGTATTTCTACTCTCTGAGATCGTTGTTTAAGGTACGAACATAGCCTATCTAGAGCAATACCACGGATTCCATACGAAGGTAATTTTGAAAGTAAAATGTTATGATCAATGACGTCAAAAGCTTTTGAAAGATCTAAAAATATTCCAATAGTTGCTTCGTTTTGATCCAATGATGAGGCAACATCCTTAAGAAAAGAAAAAATGGCTGTTTCCGTAGATTTTGATTTCCGGAATCCATGTTGGCAATTTGAAAACGCGTCGTGTTTATTGAGAAAGGTTTCCATTCGTACATAAAAAAGTCTCTCTAAGATTTTTGAAAAAACTGACAAAAGAGAAATTGGCCGATAATTTTGAACTTCATTTTTGTTGCCTTTTTTGAAGAGCGGCTTAATCTTAGCTGTTTTAAAAATATCTGGAAAAATTCCGGTGCATAAGGATGCATTAAATATGTGAGTTAACGGGTGTATAATGGCTGGCGCGCACGTCTTTAACAAACAATCCGGAAATTCATCTAAACCGGCCGAATATTTATTTTTTAATTCACCGATTATTTTGAGAATTTCATAGGAAGAGGTTTCGGAAACGAACATAGTGTCTAAGACTTTTAGGGAAACGTCAGATGTTGAATTTTGTGGCTGAAAACCCTTAGTGAGATCGACAGCAATTCTCGAAAAGTATTGGTTAAAGAGACTAGCCACTGTTGCCGGATCGTTCACATCTCTATCGTTATCTTTTAAAACAACATTCTCTACAAGGTTTCTAGTTGGTTTGGTCGCATTTTTTACTATATCCCACATTGATTTTGTTTTGTTATTTGAGTTCAAAATATCCTGATCGTGTTTCATGATTTTAGCCTGCCTTATGACTTTTCTTAACAATGATTTGTATTTTTTAAAGTACAGGAGGAAATCTTGAGATACGTTATGATGCTTAGAAATGAAAGAAAGAATTCGTTTGTTTTTACATGATGTTCTAATCCCTTGTGTTATCCAAGAATTGTTTTTGCGTGAATTATTTAATTTTCTTTCCTGAAGAGGAAAGCAAGTGTTAAAATGAAATGAAAGCGTTGAAAAAAAAGAATAATATTTATCGTTTGTATCAATAGTATTATAAACTGCGTCCCATGACTCCTGCAGCAAGTAATCAATGAATAATTTTATTTTACTTTTAGAAAACACTCTACTCATACGTGTATTATTTATTGTGTCATTGTTCGCATTTCGTATAATGGTAAGAATTTGTGCATCGTGGTCACTGTATCCTAAATCTTTTGTTTCAATTTCATGTCGAGTAGCGGTTTTGTTAATTATAATTTGATCGATTGCCTTCTTTGAATTTACTGTGATCCGTGTAGGTACTTTTATTGTAATATCTAAATTGAAGGAATTAATTAAGTTAAGAAACTGCTCTTTCTCGCAAGATTCGACCAGAAAATCAATGTTAAAATCTCCACATACAACAATGGATTCAAAAGAGCGATTGATGACTTTGATAAGTGTTATCTCTAGTTTTTCTAAGAACAAAATGTAATCTGCAGCTCTCTTTGTTGGAGGCCTGTAGATGCAAAGCAATATCATTTTTAGCACAGGAAGATGTACAACAGAAATTTCAAAAACATTTTCAACGGAATACTCATTGAATTCCGTCAAGGAGATAGAATCAATATTATTTTTAACGTAAATACAAGAACCTCCATATGCAGGACTTTTATGAGATTCTCTTTTTCTACAATAATAGCCTGCGAGGTAAAAGTTTGGAATTTGGAAAATGCTAAGTTCATTAGGAGATAACCAATGTTCTGTAAAGCAAAGAACATCCATTTGATTTAAATCGCTCTGTAGAGCTGCCTCGATAAACTCAGTTTTATTTGAAAGGGATTGAACATTATGGTGCAATATCTTAATTTTTTGCAAGTACCTACACGAATGTTTTTCTGCTGCATCTGACTGTAGTTGCTATATATTTACTCCATTTTTACCTCGAGTGCGTGGTCGAAGGTTGTAATGTGTCCCAGCAGTCACAGGTTGTGAGGAAATAGAGGCGTCATTGGTAGTGGGAATGGAAGAAACGGGAGTAGGTTCACAGGAGGGGGTAAGAGGGTTCAGAATAAGGGTGGGGGGTGGGGAACGTAAGGAAGGTGAAAGGGATGGATTTTTGGCAGGAGGCTGCGTAGGACTGGAGTTGATGTATTGTGCAAGCTTTTCACCGACTGCATGTTTTCCAGCAAGGTTCATGTGGAGACCGTGCCGGGTGAAGTGTTTTACTGAGAGGAAATTCATTTCAAAAAGTGTTACATCTGTTTCTCTCAGTTGCAGTTTTAGTTGTTGGTTTGCGTGCTTAATCTCGCTGCAGAGTGTTGGCCTGTTGTACCAGAAGGGCAGAGTCGAGACTACAATGTTAGTATTTTGGGCGGCACATTGTAATTTGTTTACATGTTGCTCAGGTGTAAAGTTACCGCCCAAATTAATGTCATTCTGCCCTCCGATGATAAAGACTGTGTCCTGATTGGTCATTGTCTTCGTGTGAGTGTCCAACTCTGCAGTCACGTCTGCAAACCTCCCGTTACGTTTAAAAATAGACGAGACTGAGTAGTTGGGGGGTAACTTCCTACTGAGAATGGAGGAAAGATGGCGACCATGGCTCTCAGCTAAAATAAGTACCTGTTTTTTAGGCTCAGTAGGAATGGCTTTGTTTTCAAGTGGGCTAGGATGCGAAGCTTTACGTGTTTTGGTTTTGACACGCTTCCTAGCCTGTTTGCGTTGGTTTGTGCATGTATTTGTCGATGGAAGGGAAGGGTTGTGAGGATCAGGAAGGCGAGGAAAATCTGTTTCATAATCTAAAACACTAAATCTGTTTTGAATTGCGACTGGATGTGGTGTCCGTGTCTTATGTGCAGTCACGGGTGCACGGTTGGGGAAATTCGCAGTGTTGCCTACTTGTGCCCAACCGTCATTGTAGAGAACGACCTCTTCCAGCCTTCGGATATGTTTATCTAAATTACTGTTTACGTGTGTGAAGGCTTTCAGAAGGTCGGCTTTGAGGGTGTAGAGAGTAAAAAGAGTAGAACGAACAGTAGCCATGTCACGAATGCGTGTTAAAGTACGTGATAAAATTGGAATAAATACAAGAAAACTCAGATAAAAGCAACAGTCTCCTAGCTTAATATTTTAAAAGTGTAAGATTTATGTGTATTCGATAAATTAAAAATTAAGATTCGATACAAGAAAGAGAAGGTATGCTAACTACAAAATCTATTGAAAACTAGTACTTACGAAATTTGGCAATGCGGTTGCGTATTTTCGTTCACTAAAGCTGCAACTGTTTAATACAATGTCGACTATACTTTACCGTAAATAGATAAAGATATTAGATGAAATTTGTCTTCAAAATATTGAATAAGATTTGAAACAAATTCAAAACAACTCGATACACCGTCCTCGTAACGTTCAAATTAACTGAATAATCACTCGCCACAAAAATAAAATAAACTGAATAGTCACTCGTCACAAAAATAGAATAAATATTTCAGTAATTAAGTTAAAACAGTGATATAAAATCGAAAATAAACTGATCTGTTTATAGATTTTGACACTTGATCACCAACTTGTAATTCTGAAGTTCGTTAAGGTTCAGTAATATTTAAAATTCGTTAGCTGTTGGTTCGTCTTGGTTAGAGCAAAAAACCAGCCAAAATTATATTTCCAGCCAACCTGCAACAAGTAATGAAAGCACTTAAACACACAAAATGCAGTCAGATCGCTAAAAATAGTAGATAAATCGCAAAAAATCAAGAGCACAACCAGATGCGTCAGTCTCAAAAGATGGCGTCAACCAACTGTCAACATGTAAGACAATCGCACTTTCCTAAAATGTATTTAGCTAAACGTTCAAGTTTAAACTATTTGTGCAGAAATTAGATAGGCTCGAATTTGAAATTTGGACGTAGAAAATAGGTTTAGTACGTACTTGTTTTGGTGTACTACTTCCTAGTAGATAAAATTATTCTTTTTACACACACAGCGATGCTACTAGTACTTCAAACGAAATTAAATGAAAAAATATGAAATACTCCATGATTTTTTTCAATAACATTAAAAATAATAAAGGAAAAATTCTGAAAGTAGAGAAAATGTTTGGAAAGAATATAAATACTTCCACATACAATAATTACTTAAAACAACGCGCCAAACAGTTTCTACAAACATTTCTTGAACCTCAGAATAATCTAAAAATTGCAAAGAAATTATTAATAGTAGCTCAAAAATAATTATTTTCCCTTCAGTAAAAATTAAAGTTTTGTTTAGCGTTTCATATCTATTTCAATGACGTTGGTTTATCCTTTTCTGAGTTTCAGTATTTCAAATTATATAATTTCTGCAGTAACATTAGATTTGAGCAATAAACATTTCGAAAACACCACCAGTAGATATATTTTTTAATTGATCAATTTTTACAATATAGTCTACTTACTTCATTACAGCAATTGCAATACATTATATTTCCATCCGTCCTCCACAAAATCGTTGTTTCCATATCCTTTGTTTGACAAGTGTTCCACACGAAGCCTTAGAAGAAGCTATTTTATACTTAACTATACAATTAAGACCCTTGTGTTAATCCTCTGTTGCACGCAAGCAGACTGAGAACCTGCTCTTGACTATTTTCCTCTACCATTGTCAGTTATCAAAGGACATTGAGTTTTGGCTTCGTGTATCTTCCGTATCCTTTGCGACGTATCATATAGCGCGTAATTCGTTTCGCGATCGTTGCTCATCGCACGTGTACTCGCGTCGCAACTACACGTAATGTACAAGAAAGATAAAATGTAAAGAATAACAATAAGAGCCAAAGAGAACTGCGTACTAACAGTATCTAAGATCAATATACTATTTATACAAAATATGCGTCAGTTTTAATATTCGCAAATTATGCAGAGAAATAAAAAGAAAGTTCTTAAACGTGCTAGATAGTTGTCTAAATATGCAGTATTAATTTTAAAAAACGTCCAAATATGGATTATGCATGATTTTTTCCAAAAACTACCAAAACATGCAAACATGCACGGAAAAAGTAAGCATTTTCAAACTAGATTTTCATGAAACATATTTACAGTTTATATTTAAAGTTTGAAATCTCTACGAAGCTTAAATAAAAACATGCATTTGCATGGAAATCCTGCCTCTACTTAAAACGCAGTAATATAACAAGATTTAATATCCGAAGGTCCATGGAACATCTCTATCACGCCGCCTTCTACCGATGCAAAAATTAATTAAGGTGTAAGAGATCCGGCGCGAGCTCTGCAGAGTTAAAATTGTAAATTAAATACTTAATAAAATTGTACATTAAGTACTTCGATCAGTGTACCAAACGCTAACATATTTTACCGCGAACTAATTTGTGCTTGATTGATGTTTCTGGACACATCTACTGTAGCCATTACTTATATTAGTATAGTGAATGTTTTGTCAGGATAGAAGTCGCGGTGTTCCTCTTCTGCTGGTTGGTGAGATCCGCCGCCTACCTACACGTCCACTAGGTTTCCCCTCCAGGTATTTCCGCCAGCGGGGCCATCCCAAAATGCCCGACATGTTAGGTAGTGTAGTACATGTATGTGTAATTGTAAGTAAGGGGAGAGGTTAGGACAATGAAGAAAGAAAGATCGCGCGCTTTCCATGGCCCGTTTGTTAGGATACTGCACCGGTATTCGCTTGGCGTTGATCGGAGAAGCCACGAAAAACTACCGAACAGAGCAGCCGGCCTCTAGAATTCTACTCCGGATAGCGGTTGAACTCGACCTACGCAGCTAGTGTCGAAATTACGTCATCGGGACTCGAACTCTAGGACCGCCCGATCAGAGTCGCTGCAGAGATAAAGTTAATGCTAGCTCTGAGTTAGCTGTTTGTGCTTGATGTGTTGTGGTTTGCGTGTGGGCCTAATTTTCCAAATATGCCTCAATCGGGAAACGTTTGCTTTTCATCTTAATCTCCTTGATGCAGATCAGGGTGGTAGTAATTTTCTATCCAACAGTAATACATACACTTACGGAGTTTTGGGTCGATATTTTTTCTATAAACGCAAAAACCGTTATATTTCCTTAGCGTGTTATCTAAAGAGATGATAAAAGATTTTAAGAAATAATAATATATATATGTACAGATTTTTAAAATTTTTTATAAGGGAACACATTCTTTTGTACTGGGGCCCAGATTTTCTATACGGGACCTTTTGACTCCTTCTCATGGAAAAGAAAACAGGAACCAATATTCTGTTTATAAAAAGCTTACGAAATTACTGTTTATAAAAAGTTTTACGAAAAGCTACGAACTTCCGAAGTTGGGTAATCATACTTATATGTGTAGTACTTGTATACGATGATTCTCTTTGCAACATAGATCGTGAAATGCTTTCTGTTCGACAGTCAACATTTTTGGTATTCTTTATAGATGAGACTAAGAATCGTGGCAGCTGAAATGCCACGTTCATAAGCTATAATACAGACTTGAACACGACCTTCAAAAATTATTTTTGAACTTTCATTTTTTGGCTCATTTCCTTTGAAGGTGTTTTCATAGGGCGCCCTAAATAGGACATCTTCAATCGGTTCTCTCCCCCACTTAAATTGCTTGGCCCATAATTTTACTGAAGGCGCATCATCACCATATACTACAACATTCATCCTCTAGTCGATCTCCTTAGGTTGCTTCTCATTTGTGAAGAAGTTTATCATCTAACGATGTTCGAAATCTCTTAATTTTCTCTGTTGAGCCGCACGGCACTGCACTTGCCATCTTCTCACATCAAGAGCTTACGGCAGACTGATTTTTAACTTAAACCGAAGCGTACCAACAAGCGTACGTTCCAACCTGCCTGTGCACGCTCAGCTCTCCAAGAATGGCGAAAGTTACCGAGGTAGATAACTCATTGAACGTCCCTCCTATTTCCACAGGCGCAACTAATGTGTTACAAGTATGCTCAAATAATTCAAGAACGAATGTGGTGTTGAAGCTCCACTAGTTTCGCAGCATTACACAACTTTCTCAGCATTATGTATGGAAGAAAGTAAACATTCAATTGGAGAAATATTCTTCACACGAAGTACTTTCTTATTTAAAATAATCGGAATGAATTCATAATGGAAAGCATAAGAAAGTAGTTGTTCGCACCTGCAAATGAGTCAGCTAGCGTCGCTGGCTACGCTCCCTGAAGTCACGGAAGTTCGAGACATCGCGGGTTCCTGGATGGATGACCGTCGGGAATTGATTGTTAATGATTTCGAGCGCGGCAACGGCGAAGATCATTGGTCCCGTAAGCGTAGTACATGTTTCCCTCAGCCTGTGGACGATATCTTCCCCCGCTAGATGGTGAGATCCGGCGCCGACGTACCGTAGACGAGCGAGTTTTACCCAAGCAAGTATCTACCACCAGCGGGGCAACGCCCCTGCCGGGAAAAGCCCTTCATTATTTTTGTAAGGAATCCTGCTTGCTTATTATTCACAAACCCACGACAATGCCGAGGGTCGAATTCACTACAGCAAATAAAAAAAATCGTTCATAACATCTATGTAAACTAGTCATTTTTAAAGAATGACTTACTAAAAGAATGAGAATTTATTTAATAAATCCGCACCGCTTTAGCATGTCATTCCTTACAAAACCTTGAAAGAACCCGTTTGCACGGATTTCTTGTGTTATTTATAAGATGGATTAGGGTACCCGTGCGAGAACTCTCGCATGCTATACCCCATCCTCTTTCTTATTTTTCCATTTCCATATTAAGCCTGTAATGTATATTTTTCTTCAAGACCCTCTTATCCTCCGTCACTTGTTCTATATGTCACATTGTAATAGATAACAATGCAGTATACCCTCGTCAATACAAACTATTCTTATTTAACTTTATTATCAAGCACAGAGATACACCCGTGTAATCAATCGTATAGAATATCAAATAATTAGTAATTTCACATACAGTTGCAGATTCTACAGGCTCTGTACAGGTGGGGTAGAATCGAGGAGCGTCGAACCAGCAAAAATGTAATAGAATGGTCAAGAAAATCTCATCCTGCACAATTCGATGTGAAGAACGAGGTCTTCGGCCTCGAAATTTTAGTTTTGAAGGTCCTAGAACGCTTCGTTTAGAAGTTATTTAACAATATAGATTCAAAAACTCTTACGTGAATTGCGGATTGCATTTTACATTAATATTTAGACGCGATTTTTTAAACAAATCCTTTTATGTCAAAAGAGCAATTCGTCACGTCTCCTTGAAATTCTCTTTCTTTAGAGACCTAATTTATAAAGATTAGTTGCGTGTGAGAGCCGCAAAAGGAAGGTATACCACTGAAATAATATAGGAGACGATAAGCAATTCAACCTTGATGGAGTGGACAACGTAGTCCAGTCGGTAGGTAGGCTGAAAAAGGGAGATTACATGGGAAAATGTCATAAAAACTTTTCTTTGGGCATGTTCAATGAACCCAGGCGAATGGCGGAAACAGCCGATCATTGAAGGGGCGTAGACTTTTGGTAAATAATAAACTATTTGTTTTTATATTGTATATTATTGTGGTGCAGACCTAAACATTATTTTTTAAATAATTGCATATTTCTAATACCAATTAATAAATATTTAAATCAATTTTGCCAAATCAAGGAAGGTAACAAACGAAAACTGTAGGCCTGGGAGGAAATGGTTCTCATGGATCCACCACTGACTCGTGCACTAATTAAAACTCCCAGTTTTTGACCTCTCAGACCCTGCACTGACTCTGTGAGACTTCCGAAACCGGCGTTTTTCTCACTTGCGTTGGTTTTTTCTCAATAGCTCTTTAACCTTTGTGAGTTGCATAATGATTTTGTTTGTAAATATTACTCCCCACCTATCCCTCAAGGGATGTCTTACCCCCGTGTATTTTTCCCCCATAATTGCCCAGTAATAATGTATACCAAGTTTTGTTGAAATGACATTGTTCCTGCGTTGAAGAGTAAGCTGGAACACGAACACACACATACAGTGTACTCAATTACACGAACACCACATATATCAATTTAGTTTTGTGTATTAATATTTTGGGCAGTAGACACATTTATGAAGCAATGTTTACACTGATGATAAGGTAAATCATAGTATTACATCTAATAATAATTATATTAATAAAATATCACAATGTATGTTTTTTTCAAAAAGCTGTAGCCTGCTTGATGATTGGTTTTCAAAAAATGTTTTATACAAAAGTAGGAGGAAATTTTATCCTCTTTAAAAATGGATCTGAATCATTTTTCTACAAGACTTAAGGTTAAAAAGCTATAGAGAAAAAATTGAAACCTGTCACAAAAAATACCGTTTTTTTGGGCTTCCCAGCATTAACACAGGGTGTGGGAAGTCAAATACTTGGGATTTTAACTATTGCCTATACCACATTCCTAAAGAAAAAGTTTTTATGACCTTTTCCCAGGTAACTTTTTAAAAAAATTTGTTTTGAGAACTGGTATTTTTGAAAAATCACTCCTCTTGTGTTAGGGACCATGAATCATGAATAAGTTACTTTACAATCACAAAATACAATTTTGTACACACACATTGAAAATCAACCCTATACTTACATATTAATAAGCACTCTTTACTCTAGTCGACAAATGTTCACAAAAAATTGGCCTTGAACAGGAGGAATTGACCTGCAGTCACAGCGTTTTATCACTCATAACTAATTGGCAAGATCACCTAAGATTTACCGCAGGCCTACTTTCAACTGCACACTTACAATACTGTTTCTACTGTATGTAACTGAGAAAGTTTATGTTCCAACCTGAATGAACATTGTGAGTATTAGGAACAAGGGATTCTATCTCTTCTCTCTGTGATTACAAAACTACTTCAATTTGTTTATGAAACATTCACAAATCATTACTGACTCTTCTAAATAATGTCTTGAATTATAAGGCATCAATAAATTTAATAATATTGAAGGGTAAAGCATTCATGATAATTGAAATTTTATTTTGTTCATGTGTTAGTTTGCTTTTCCCTCAGTCAAAAGAGAAATGCCAAGTTTAACATTTGCTTAATTAATAATTTCTTTTTTAGTAAAAGATTCAGTTGAGTCAATAGAACTTCCAAAGTAAACTGTTCTTTGAAACAGCAACACTTCCCATTCTACAGAATTATACTTTCCCTTAAGAAAAATAGATGTTTTCTCATGGATATCAATCGTCTGCACAAAGCATATTGTAAAATCAATCCACATAAAGTTTAAATGTGCCTTTAAAATGTAGTAAAGGCATTAGGAACAAGTTCTTCTTGTTACATGGGCTAGGAAAATAAGAAAACTTTACTTTTTTCAATATTTTACTTAATAATGCACTAAATTGTTTACCCTTTTTTTGCCAGGCAATACAAAGTGAACACAAGGTTGAATTTCATTCATCTGTACCATCATCAATAATAAATTGAATTTAGAGCATCCATTGGGAATTATACCCAAGGCTTTCCACTAATGAGCTGACGAATGAGAAACTCGAGGTCCTCCAGCTTGTCAAATAATTTGACAACTATTTCTAAAAGGCAGTTCAAATTTGTAGCAATTTTATTATAGACTCATTCTATGCTCATTCTTATTGTTTTCGTTAATTTACACAGGCACATCCACAAAAGGCATCAATTGCACTATAGCCATTATTGTGGAGTTTACATGGTTGCATCAAATTTTATTAAATACAATTATGCTAATCAATTTAAACAGTATAATTTAGCCCTTGACCAGACTATTATTCAAATGCAACACTTAACTATTGTATTCCTTTACTTCTTGATTTGTTCTATATACTTTATTTACAGTTCTCAGTAAGGTTTCAATGGAACAATACTCTTTAATAGAATGAGTTCTTAATTCACTCAGTAAAATTTACTCTATTTAATAGAGGAAGTTGTGGGCAAGGGTTGACACGCATGAATTAATAAAACATGACACTGGACCCAGATAACTGAAGAAATTGAAGGATAACAGAGTATTTTCATGTCTTTCATATTTATTTCATACATGAACTTTAAAATGACCCAATTTTTGTAATGATAAATTAAAAGTTACCATGACTTTTGACATTCAGATAATCAGTCTAGTGATTTCAATAAATCAAAAAAATCTTTGAAAACTTAGTTGGTAAAAACTTCATAGTATCACTTGATAAAAGCAATAAAAATGCCAATTTTATTTGTATAAGTCTATTTATTTACAATTCTTGGTAAAGTTTCAAAAGAAAAAGTGCAGAAATGAATTGATATTTTTACCCAATACTGTAAGAGACTGCTGGCCCTCAGTGGGACACCATTGGCAGAAGTTACTTCTCAAAGACAACTGCATTCCTTGAGAGAAGGAATCACAAAATCTTCTGTTCAGAATAAATACTCTAGAATTAGGATTGCAATTGTAAATGTGTTTTCCGAAGTGTATGGAAAAGCCTTGTTACATGAGCTTTAATGGACTCCTTCCAATGATTAAATGCAATATTACAAATTAAACCAGTATGGAGACAAAAGCTGATTCTTTGTGATAACTATGTGGCTAAAGAAGGATATAATTTAATTGCAATATTATATATTACTGATACATGTGCAAGACATGCAATAGCAACATCTTGCAATCTCTGGTATAAAAAAACAACAGCAAATTGAGAATATTGTATTCCACCTGCTGTATACAAGATAAATAAGCTCAACAAAAAACACCATTAAGTCTCATTAATGCATTGTTCTTTTTTTACATTGTGGCATAATGTTGAATGATAAACAGACAACTGTTACATATTATTTATTTCATTGAGTGCCAGCTTTCTTGAAAATATTCTTTTCCATGTACATCACAACTCAAGACACACCCAAATAAACATGACCATACAGTGAATAGAGAAAGAAACATTTTCCCATACTCAGTTTTGCTGAGAAGAATATAGCAAATTTGTTATGAGATTCTTGATGAAATCATTAATTTTGGAGAAGTGTAAATGAATTGAATTCATGGAGAATTTTCTATCATGGCAGTCTTTATTACTTATTATGAGTTATTTCATGTTTGATTTTATGAACCACATTTTTCCTTTATGCAGTTCTCATGTAATGCAGACATCAACCAAATGAGAAGGAAAAATATCTACCTTGTCCACAAATTATCATCCTAGAAGTAACACTTTACAAAGAGTTTAAATGTCATTTTCAATGATTAATAAGCAACTCAAATTTAAAATTAGTTGAATGGGCTTTCAATGTGTTGAAAAAAAAGGATCCAGGATATTTGGTGCTGGCATGAACTTATTACCATCCACGCAAATCTCTTAACAGTCTTTCATAGATTTCGAGCATGTCAGAGCCTCAAAGGGCAGAAGGCAAAGATGAGAATATTTGCAAGATAACTGGCACTAAGAGTACAAAAGCAATGCAGAACAAAGGGGTCGTAAGAGGAGCATCACATTGTGGAACCACCACCCAACACAAGTGGCCACACTGCGAGGGTGTATAGTACAGCTATCTAAGGGAACACACTGCAACAGAACAGCACACTAGTAGTCTTCACGACCATCAAAATACAAGAATAAACAGAGCTACTGAGACATGGCTATATGTCTGTTTGCACGCACCATACAAAAACACTTTTGTCATTTGTGCATAGACGCCAAGAAGAAAAAGCTGTGGCAGGTATGGACCATCTTCACAAAGGTCTGACAGTCGGTGAAGCAATCACTGACCATGCTGCATCATACTTCCCATTAATACACAATGAGAAGTCCACAAACAAGAAAAATCTTACAAAGACAGCAAATTTAACAGCCAATAGTTCCTTTCTTTTCAAATTAAGGTACATAAAATGAATAAGGGTAACATGAATGTTCACATAAAACTGATTTCATTTTTTCTTTGATTCACTTTAAAAATTTTTGGGTAGCCTCCTCTTGTATAAACTTTGCAGAAGTACACCACTTTGAACACATCTGCATTTATTAAGGAACTTCTGTTACACTTGTGAAAGTTATAAAAAAATGCTCAATCTTATTTTCAAAGAAATCAAATACGGTTTTATCCATACTTGTGAAAGTTATAAAACAATGCTTAATCTTATTTTCAAAGAAATCAAATACGGTTTTATCCACTTCCTTTAATCAATAAGAAATGGACAAATGAGAAGAGAGTAAAATAATACACAACTGTGCAATGCTGTATACACAAAGGTCAATATTAAAACCTTCAGAGAGTTAGCATTCACACCAATGCTCAATACATCATTCTTAATAAAATAAAATAAACACATTTTTGCAATACAAAAAAAATTGCATTCAATGAAACTTGATTCTTTCTGCCTTTAGTAATAAATGCACAAAACTATTTTTTTATTAGTTCAGAGGATTCAGATTTAAACATGATATTCAAGCGGAGTTTAAGAAAATGTAATTTAAAAACAATTTAGATAATTGCACTTTAAAATAATTTGTGTAAGATAACAATAACCAAATTCTGGCTGGCATATCACTGAGGTCAGAATCAATTTGTAGAATATTCATTAGAACAACTTTGTAGAAATTAAAGTTCTTTCTTTTATTACAGTTTTTCACTAAGTATTTATATCAAATTTCTTTCCATTATAGCAGCATATAAAAAGTAAAACAGAGTCAAAATTAATGAAGTTTCATTTAAAAAATAAGTATGTAATAAATATAAAATTCAAAATATAAGCACCATTGAAATACTCAAACCACTCAATGAATGGGAATATTGATATTACAAAGCACCATTATAAAATTGCAGCAATTTTCTAACCCATGGGGACAAGTAGGGGTCCTCAATGAATCCAATGAGATTAATGAAACTAATTGGCTGGGAAGAGGAAACTGAGTATATTGTCAGGACAAAAACACAAACTTGAATACCTTCTTCTACAACCTCCGGATAATATTAAGCAGACCACCCACTCACCTCTTATGCTATTCACATACTGTACTGTATCTCCAAGATACGTTCAATATCTGAAAAGTATCTGCCTTATCCGGAAAGGCTTTCTTGATTCCAACCATCCCTGACAATATCCCAATAGAAGCCACCGTATTGGGTATCGAGAGAAACATTTCATGATAAGAGACGTCATCCAAAAAAATAAATAAAACAAGAATAAAGAATTGGAAAGTTAGTTCAACAGATACTCTGTATCTTATCCTTACATCTAATTAAATTTAATCATTAGCACATAAGAACATTCTTCTACTGTATACAAAGAAATCTGATATAAATTTAAAATAGTAACTTTGTAATAAAAGATCTGCTTATTTTAGTGGTATTTGTAAATCAAAAACAAAGTCAGAAAAGAATCAAGTTTTAGTTGCTGTGTATTCTTGCTAAAATGAACTGAACCAACCCAAATCATTTCACAGCATTATTTAGTTAAACTTAAATGAATGAAAAAGTAAAATGAATTAAGTATAATGCTGCAAAATGACTTTCACAGAAGACAAATTCTTATTTTAAAAATAAGGAGAATATTACATATGTCTGATGTAGATTCTCATTCATTCAAAGCCATTATCTTCAGTAAATGGGTTAACATACAAGCAGCTCTTGATCTTGGTCTGGTTCAGTTCTGCTGATACATTATCATTTTTTGCTTGTAACAAAGTTAGCTCAAGCATTACAGCTCACCACAATCTGTGGAATGTCATGGAATGTAATTTAGCAACCAAATGAGAAACCAGTCTGATATACACATCATGTCATATCATGTCAGCACCATTGTAAATCATATAATATTTTGTCATTGCAGTCAAATAATTCAAGATGAAAAATTATTTAAATGATCCAGATTTTACATAACATGTTTGACAGTGCCTCAAGCATCAAAAATTAAATGCTCTGAAGACTGTAAAGAAGCATGTCAAAACAAAAAATAAATATGGTCATTTTCATTAGATCTTGCATATTTGACACATACATTTCAATATCTCCACAGATATTGTTTGACATTCATCAACAAATAAATTAATTTCATTTTCCTTTCTTTCATTCTAATTCTTGAATACCACAGTGTATGCAAATGGTAGACAAGAAAGTAATCAATAATGATTAAATAATACTGTGATTGCTATGTTAAAGAACACAACACAACCTGAAAGAAAATGACTGATGCCACCTCAAAAAATCCTATATGCTCGCAGCAGCAGGATTGCTTTGGATGTTGCTAGGAGGCAGGATAGTGCTCTTGACTCAGCCCCTGCATGCAAGCAGACGGCACAGCCAAATGGTGAGAACAGAACACAAAACAAAACTGTCTGCAGCTACTATGACAGAATAGTGATCTGGGTATTATATGCATATATAACAAGAAGCACACCCGCTCTTTGGGTGAGGTCTCCAGAACATTACGAGGGCACAGGCCGCAGCTGGTCGGAGCTGGCAGTGCGGCTACGAAGAGCTGCCATACCACTGGCTGCCCTCTGAAACATGCAACACAATTGTTTGTTTTCTGTTATTTTTTTGTAGTTTGTTTTTTGTTTGTATGTTTCTCTCTTTCATTATTTATAAGAGCATGGTGTATCGAATCTGTCATACATTGTCACTCATACAATGAGCTGTTTATCAACTTGTATAAAATGAATATACAAGATTATTATTGCAAAAGGCTCTTCACATAACCAAGAATTGAGGCCCCCATAAAAGTATTGAAATTCAGAACATATGTATTCAAAATTAATATGAAAATACAATATAATTTTCGCAATCTAAAATTAAAATTGTGCTTAGAAAATTGCCACAGGCCCTTAAGCACATGCTTAAGCACTACTTTTGCTTTAATCCTGCCCCCCAAGTACATCAATTAAATTGCTTTTGAGATGGTAAACAACTAAGTACCTTTTTAGCTGTAATCTGAATATGAAACTTCAATTAATAATAGATGTTTGCAGATTTACTTCAATTTTCTGAAAAGTTTTGTAAAAGCTGTAAAAATAAACATCTTCTGATATCACTGTCTCATTTATGCTAACAATAACTATTAAGTTCCTTGGCATTACTATACTAACATTAGTTAGTATACTAACATATAGTTAGTTAGTATACTATACTAACATTAGTTATAGCTCATCTTTGGAAAAACCGCACAACTGCACATGCTGTGTTTTTGATTGCATATGCATGAAAGTAGAGAAGGGACACATTATAGTAAATGAAATCAATCTTTCTTTGAACTCTCCTTTTCAAAGACAATATCACTGACATCAACTCTTTTCACACTATCATATTTTTGAGTGAGAGAGTAAATTAGCTTTTATGTTAATTTCTTTAATGGAAACTTGCTCCTACTGGGCAATAGTAAAGGATAGCTTCACAATTCCTGTGGTAAGCCCAGTCCTAAGCTGTTTTTCAAAGTTATAAAACTGTATAGCCTCCCTCCTACACTCAAACATACAGGCAAAAGAACAAAATACATTATTGTGAATGTAACTTCCAATGAAGGGATCATTTAATACTTACAAGGTTATACTGTGATTTGAATCCCAATCAAATACCAGATCTTATTCTATTAACATTCTTATTTTATGGAATCTATGATAGCAAAATATTGATTATGGAAATCAAAAGAGAAAAGAAAGGCAAAATATTTAAAATGCACCAAGATAAAGACAAATTATAGTGACTGAAGTAATTATAAAGACAAACATCACAATAGAAATTGCAGAGTAAAAAAACTAAAATAAAAACTGTGAATAGTAAATAAGTAGCATGTTTTTTAGTCATGTTTCTGTACCAATCTTATGCTTATGCAAGCTCTTGAGTTGAGCTCTTCACATTTACACCTTTTGTTAGGGATTAAAAAAAAAAAAAAAATCCTGTACGTTGTAGTTTTCCTTTAAAAATATGTATATTATACTTATAGTTTCAAGACATTATTTTACTTTATTCTACAAATTTTTGTTTTTGCATATTTGAAAAAAGAAAATCTTAAGTTGTGGAATGACTATAACATACCTGGTCAATGTTTTGGTTACTAAGAACGGACAGGGAGCTTGCGCGTCTCATGCTGAAACAAGCCAGACAACACATGTGATATACAGAAAATATACAAAATTGCATGTAACAAGACATGCAACTGAAATCACCATCAACTATTTCATTCTGTCCTTACACTTGACAGCACATTTCACCTAGAAACAAGAATGACACATTGCATTTAATTAATATTGAACTTCCTGATACATCAGTAAAGGTGTGCCATGAGAAGTTGATGCTTCTTTGCACTTAAAAGACAATACACCTGTTGTCAAATTCTCCAACCGCAAAAACAGATATTGTGGGGAATTCATAAAAGATAAAAACACAAGACAATTACTCCTGACTGCAACAACACAAAAGCTGAAAATAATCTGCAAATATTGTTATGTTTTGCAAAGATGAATGATTATTTCTAAATGACTAAAATGGGCAACAAAGAGCTACAAAAACCACAATTATTCCAATTGAAAGCGTAGGCCTAAAAGAGATTAACTAGTAAAACCTATGACAACATGTGCAAAATAAAACTGAATCTAAACAATAAATAAATATAGTTTTCAGTAGAGCCCTCAAAATGAAAATAAACTTGTGTATGTATTAAGATTATTATACAGAAGACCATAGATATTTCAACTAATCATTTTTCCTCAAAACTAATAGCTACCAACAGGAACCACAATTATTCACAATAAGACTTCAAAATGTTTACAACAAATCTTTCAGAATTTGAACTTCTCATGGCATATCTTTCAAACCATACTACACTTTCATACACTGCCTCACATTGCATGCCCATACCCCTCTAAGATGATACTTACCTGATACGATGAGAATGACAAGAGGCCTGAGATCTATGAATAGGTTTTTAGCGGGTAAACAAATCCTACAAGGCTACTGCTTTCACTTTATAAAAGAAGCGAGCGGAGAACCCATTACTTCCTTTATTAGCAAAAACTATTTTTCGATAATGCATGGGAAATGTAACAAAACCAAAAACTTCTAGTATATGGCAAACAAAATAACAATCACAAGCTTTATTTTTAAACAAACTCAAAAATGGAGAAAAAAGAAATGAGAAATACAGATTAGTTATTCTTTCAACTAAAACTAAGTTGAGAATGTTAGCACCTTCTCTAAAAATATTTTTCAATGAGAGAAAAGCCTTAACAGTCAATTCTACAATTTAATTTACAACAAACGAAACATTTATCTTTTCTTAGAGTGACCCATTTTTTCCCCTCTCTCAACCAAATATGACAAGCCAATTATAATAGTTTTGTTGTTTCTCCTTTACAACACAATAAAACAAGTAAATAAAAAAGAAGAAAAATCTCTATTGAAATCCTACGCTCATGTTTGTTTCAAAAACAAATAAACCAAAAATAAGTCAGGTCCTTTGCTGTCTCTACAATTCTGCCAACTTGCCAAAAGGATGAAGCAAAAGCTTCTCACAATAGTGCTCATAAGAGGATCTCTTTCTGTCCAACTTCTACTTTTCACGAGTTGCATTAGAACATACATAAATTACTTATTTATGGTTCACTACTAATTTTTGAAGCAATCAGACACATTTTCAATTGTCAGAATTTTGTCAGAAGTAAATCAAATATTCTTATTAACCCCAGAATTTTCATTACTATATTAACACTGCAACAGCAATCAAATATACATGCTGGTATAATATGCTACAAAAATTTAATTCTTTACAGAAATGATTAAGTCTACAAATTGGACAGGAAGAGACATCACAAAGAAATTACATTAACACAAAATATCAACAACATGCTAATTACGTGCAGTTTTCACACGACAGGTGTCAATCACCACACCCTGATTCATCAGGCACACAATACATGCGTTAAGTGCAGAGTTAAATGTATCAGAACACAAAGAGCTTATTCCAAACCACAGGTGCATATGTACAAAATTGTTACTTGTAATACCACACAGAGCAAATGGAATACAATAACTATGTACAATCAACCACACTACTAGCACCAAAGAGAAGTAATCAATTGTAAATACTAAGGAGATAAGTTTGTCTGCAATGAATAGTCAATTTTTTGTAAAGGACTGTTGAATTGCACAGAATCACTTGTGTGTTTGGGAAAAAAATATATTATTATGAAAAGTAATTTCTGATACGTAATATGAGCACAAAGTTTCTCTTGTTCAGTTTATTCAAAACAAAAAGAAATTACTAAATGACAAAACAATCCTAGTATTCGTAGATAAATTGTATACTTCGAGATGTTTTTCATGGGAGAAATTATTAATAAAAATGTACATATATTCAAATTCTATATTATCACAAACATTCCACAGAACACCCAAACTAACTTGAAGTATTCAACAATAAAAGACGTGAGAATTCACTATTATTTTCATGTCACAAGCACACGATGTATATTACAAACTTAGCAAATGCCAACAGATCAAAGAAATGTCTACAGGCTTCAGAATCAACTCTGAAGTTCTTTGAATGTGTCCACCCTCACCACATAAAACCATACACCATATAAATTGACATTAAAAAAATAATAAGTTTTCTTTTCAGCAACTGAGAGAACAATGTGAAATTGCACTATTTCAAAACGCATTTCCAGATACATGAAAGAAATTATTGAAAATTTTGGTGAAAGCTTTAAAAAAGTATTTTAAAGCAAATTTATTTTATATTTTGTAGAAAGCTTTAAAAAACGGTTCTCTCAAAAACATGCTTTCATAATTTTGGAACAACCCAGAGCAATCACTATCAATACCAAGAAACACCAAGTACCTTTTTGTTAATTGAACCTTGAAAAGTGAGCCTCTACAACCACAAAACCTTTCCCCTTCAATAACTACTCTTCCTTAGGTCACCCATTGTTATATTTCAACACTTTCTTTACATCTTTAATTGTCAATTAAATGTGTAACAGTGTCATAATAAGGGATTCAATTTGTCTCAATGTGAATACAAATAGTATGTTTGCTGCAAACTGTTGTCATGAAGTGAACATAATGAACAAACTTTTTTTTTTTCCTTCACTGAGTAATTCAGTAGCTCTATGAAGGTAAACTGACAATATTTATTATCAATGAGAAACTTATTGTCTAGTCCAAATGGAAGTTCTGTTACAATTCTCCAATAAAAATTGTAGTTCATATGTGGTAATTCAAAGCAATTAATATTAGACATTTCTTTAGATTGTTAATGGTTTCTTAAAACAATATTCATTAACTTGAGGGGTGAAAAAATTGATTCTGAATCTAATTTTGACAAATAATCACAAAAATCTAGCATAATGTGCGAGAGTTCTCAGATTATATTAAAAGGTTTCTTTATGATTTTTTAAAATAAGTTTTCTCAATAAACCACATTTCACTGATGTACAACAGGCAGGAAATGCATACTATCCGCTTTATTAATGGCACCCAGCTCAAAACAGAACATTTCTAAATCTTCAAAACATGTCTCAAATCATAGATTAGAGACTTGGGTAAAAGCTGAAATGAATTTCTTGAACTTTTCTCCAGAACTCCCTCCTCAAAAATTGCAATTATATTTCAAACAAGCAAAAGATACAATGTTATATTTCTTATTACAATGCACATCTATCAGAACATGTTTCAAATATTCACATACTTAACAATAAATACTTTTTTGCATGTACTATTTTCATTTCAGACTTTTAGAATGTTGCATTTTTACCAAGTGCCATCTTTAGTCAGCACAAGATACGAATATTCACAGCACGCCATTTTGGCAAAGCTGTCAAAGAGCACCACGACAGAAATTGGAAATGTCTCGTCAGTAGCAGGGGAGTGGCAAAGGGACAAACACGTACCTGTTTGCGCAGCTGTCAGGCAGCACTCCAGGTTGTGGCTCCGATCGCGTGAGCTTCATCATCAACTTGGCACTCGACCTTCTGAGCGAAGCCCGCAGTTTAGAGAAAGAAGCGCTGCGTCTTAGCTTCCCGCACTATGAACAAGGCAGAGGACATGGGGGATACAGGCTGCAGGACTCAGGAAGGAGGGAATTTGTACCCACTCTGCACCAGCTAGTCTGCAATGATGATTCGGAAGGTCCACCGTGTGTTCATACACACGAGTTTCACTGTGATCCGGTTTCCCTGAGAGTAAGCATTGATCTTGCAATGAGATGTAATGGATAGTTACAAAATTGGTGTTCTTCTAATTCATGACTCTCCCTCTTTAATTCAAAATAAGTTTCAGTTTTGTGATTGCTCAGCACTTGAAAACAAAATTGGTTTCCCTTTTGTGAAGGTAAAACATAGACACAGTCATTGGTTCTCTCAATTAATCATTCAAAAGTGTTTGCACCACACAAATAGGTATTGAATTTTAAAAATAGTCTAGGCTTCCTGTTCCACAAATAAATCCTGAGAGATTCATGGCTACTTTCGTACCAAGAATTTTCTTAAAATGAAAATCAAGTGAATAAAAAGATAGTGAGAGAATTTCCGAAAGACTGAGTTTTCATTTGTTAATTAAGATTTTAGATAAGGGTGTAACCAAGAGGACATTATTACAATCAAGTCAGTTTCTGTTAATAAAAATATTGGAAATAGTTGTAAGGGGATGAACTTTTCTCTTCATAGATGAAAATTAAAGCCATAATAAAAAAAAATTACATTCAGAGAAGCAGAAATGTCAAATGTTAAAAAAATGGCATTTAGAGAGAATAAAGGATTATCAGTTTTAACCCTTACATTTCTTTGCAAGAACAATTTGTGCCCAAAAGGAGTGTTAGAGGTAAATGTTGTGTAATGGTAATTTTGGTGCCGAAAACACAAACAATAAGACACTATGAAATATTTACCTGAGGCATCACTTACATATAAAAGCAACCTTGTCTATTTCTGGGGATCACATTACCAGGCTTACTTCCAAAAACATTGATTTTGAACACCCTTGATTTTTTTTTCTCTCTTGAATGTGCATGAGAATGTGTGCAAAAAAAATGTGCTTGGCAAAGAACACATGTGCATATAATTCCCAATATTTAAATATCTTGTCTCTGTGGTTCCAAAAACTTTCCCAGCTCAAGCAAGAATTAGAGATGCAGTGTGTGAGTATTATTTCTCATTAAACCAGTGACTATATTTTATAAATTTATGTGGAAAATTAAATCTGAAACTAGTTATGTTAAAAATTACTATTGCAATTGGCAATGTATCGTGAACTTGTTTCTTCACAACCTTGGATTATCTCATCTTTTTTGGTTTTTTCTTTAACATTTAATATTTTCATAGTTACTCATAATTTAAAAGGGAATATACAATGGAAATGAAATTTTGCATTCACATACACTCAAATTGGAACAGAAAATCTGAGCAATATGTTATACATGCTAAACCCTTAATGCAGTAAACATCAAATCTACTATATAAAGTTATTTCTTATGTTTTTCACATAAAGGATTCTTGCTGCATCATGGGCAAATCTTTCCTTTCTTCTTGGGTCATTATTCACAAACAGCTCTGAAAACAGTCCTAGGCAATCCAAACGATGTTCCAAGTAAATTTATATAAGTACTGAGATGTAGAAGATAAAAAAATGTTAGAAGATTTTTAAAATGACACTGCATCTTTTTTAATCAATCCACTGTATAAGAGTAAGAAACTTAGAGGAAAGATGCTTCAAGAACATCTCGCTCAGAAATAAATGTTCTTAAATGTTCTTGTTTATTTTGAGTGTGTTTTAATGTATCTGTACCTGTAAAGAACTGGATTTTCATAAAACACAAAATCTAAATGTAAAATACACCCAGCTAGTACACTTTAAAGGCACTTCGTAGCAAAGCATCAAAGAGAAGCTGTCATCGTAAAGCTAACACAATGAAGTCACTGTGTTAAGCTGCAATTGTCCTATGCACAAGAGAGCAGAAAAACCGCTGTTCATGTCCACACATGAACATTGTCCGACTGCAATAATAGAAAACCAGCTCCCCTCACAAGAAATTGGGACAAAACAAATCACCACATAATATAGAATTGCAGTGAAAGAAAAGGAAGGTAAGCAAACATTTTAGATTAAATCCAGCAAAGTTGTGAATACTCAGAATTTCTGCTATCTGCTGACTTTCAAGCATTCAAAGTTTAAGTCAATCGTAACATCCACATATTGTGCTTTCCACAGAGATGCACAAGTCATGAAGTCTGACCATGTCGTTTCCAGCTCCCAAACGCGTGTAACCATGGCACCAGAAAAAGCAACTAATACCACAAGAGAGTGTAACAGACACCCATGCGTACAATATGCCCAAAGCAGATCAGCAATAAGCAACATTCCAGTGCAAAAACACAGCAACACAGACATGTGAGACAGCAGGAAAGTCATAAGTGACATAGGAAACAGGACTTGGCAACAGTGGCAGTGAAAAAAAAAAAAAAGTGTAAAAATAACCAAAATATGGATCACAGAATATTTTATTGCAATTAAAAAGTTTTAGTTGTACAGTGATTTTTTAACAACTCCAAATTACACAGTTAAACAAAAACAAAAGTTTTGATAAATTCTGGGAGAAATGTTTAACTTAAAAGTATTTTTTGAGGAATATATTTAGTGATGTTGCACTAAGATGACTAAGAAAAGTTTTGATTTTACCCTGTACTATAATGTCTAAAATCATTACATTAAAAACAGAATGATTGCAACACAGAAACTGTAATAAATGTGAGAAACACAAGGAAGAAAGTTCAATAAATATGTCATATAAACAACAGTCATTTAGCCTTATGGCAATAATCTATGTTTGATTGGCTATAAAATAATAGCAATCAGTTTAAAACTTACCACAAACATAACTCTCTACAGGCATTTAACATTTAAGAGGCCCTACATTATTAAAACCACAGAACCTCAATATATGCTCAAGTTATCTCACCAAAAATGCCACATGAGAGAATTCAGAGAGGCATAAAATAATTATAATTTGGATTATCTACCTACACAAGGCAATGAAAAGGCTGCTTTTTTTTTATCTAAGATACACTCACTATTTTATATTTTATAAGAATAAATCTTCAGCAAAGAAAATAAATCAACAAAAATCTGTTACAATATTTTTTTGTAGTAACTTTAACAAAATTGTAATATTTTGTTCATCAAAAGAATTTCTATCTACTTACTTCCTGCAATAGAAAAAAGTGAAAATTGTAGTTAGAAGCATATCCTACACGAGCTGAAATTTCAACCATGAAAACTGAAAAGATGAAAAATAGTGAAAACCACTATTAGATGAAGCGATCATTTAGAAGAAATAAAGGGGAATGAACCAAATTAATTTTAACCCTTTAATAAATAGCTTAAAGGGGCAGAAAATCACTGACACCTACAGAACCTGACAGAATCCAATTTCTTCATTACAGAAATGTAGAATACCTTTACTGTTAAACATAGTGTCTCTCTGCCATTGCTGTTCAACTTTGAGAATATGTAGCATATACAATGAAGAAAAAAAGATGATGATATTTAACAAGGCACTGAAAACATTTCATTCTACTTACTGAAAATATCTGGAAGACTAATCAAGTTTTATATTTGACAACTTCAACTCTAAAAAGTGGACACTTCACAATTCCTATCATAACTCTTTTGTAGAAATGTGCTACAAAATTAACAGTGAAAATCCATTTGATCAAATCACTTTTTAGGTACCTTTCACAAATGCAAGTTCATGCCTTACTGTTTAATGCTATACTCAGAACAAATCTAGTTAACTAATTCTACTAATTATTTTGAAACAGTGTGCCAGCTCAACAAATTGGCAAGCTTCCATATGAGATTACAGGGGCTAAAGGAATCATAGAAAAGCATGTAGAATTTTGTAAGAGATATAGAAAATTAATATTTCTAAATACAATTGAAAAGAACAATAATTTCTGATAACAATGTGGATGATTAAGGTAATGGCAAGTTCAGGATATAAATCATAGTGCATGAAGAAGAGCCTAAAGAAGAATCATTACCAAATTATGAAATATGTACCATTTCCACAATTGTTTATCAAAACTTTAATGTTTCTTCCCTAAACTTTTCTATATTTTTTTAACTTCAGAATTTAATCACAGAATGAGTTAAAAACTGACACATGGTGACAATTTCTTCAAATGATTGAAGGAATTTTTATTCAGATAGTTTTCAAAGGGAAGGAGACATTTAATTTGCATTAAAAAGTGGCCATGAGAAAAACTCCACCAACATGCTTCACTGCTTTGCTCATGAGAGATCTCTATGCAAAAAGAGTTAGATGAGCAAGAGGAGAAGTTTCACAGCTATAATTACTTAAGCTCCTAGTTAATTTGAAAGATAAATACACAAAAAACAAGAGAAGGTTGTATGGATTTCATACAATTATAACAACACTAGGCAGCAAAGAAATGAAAAACCCACTGATAAATCAAGAAATGATCTGCAAACTCTGTTCTTGAATGAAACAAATTTTCATCACCGATGAATTAAATTGTAAGTAAAATTAAAAGCTTCACTGCTTAAGGAAAACTGGAATGATTGCTCTGAAATGCCGGATGTAAACTGGTACTAAAAGTACAGTGCAAAAAGGTTTACTTATTAACACACAAACTTTCTTGATTAAATAAATAATTATAATAATTCTGAACCCTGTTACAGGAAGCATTAATAGTTTACATTCATAATTATTATAATCATATTTACACTGTCCCTCAACCCCATTCTGTGTATTACTATAGATTTCATATTATCATATCCACAATATTAAAATCTTCTAGTTATGTAACAAATTAGAAAATTTCTGAAAGGAATCTATCCTCTATCCCTTTTCATTGAAATAAATACAATTTTTATTTAACAGACACAATTGTGTTGAGTTTTACAATGACATAAATGTTAACTTTTACAGTGTGTGAGAGATAAATTACATTATTAAAGCTGAAAGCAGTATAATTTTAATATCTGTACAAATTCAAATGACATCAACAACTTCTTGGCCTAATTAAACAGAATGACAAAACGTTGAATAAATAACAATTCACAACTGGTTATGACAGACGACAAGAATACTTCCCAACATCATTAAATAACGAAAGAAGCATTGGATCCACAAAAACTTTCAAAAACCTAAAAATACATGTACCTAAATATTGTTTCATTAATACTTTTTTTTTTCAATGTACCAAATACTGGCAAGGAAACTCTTACAATAAACTTTCTTTTTCCTAAATATACTACGAAGTGAACCGACAACTTTGTCAGCTATTCATATCACTTGAATCTTTCAGCTGTTAACATTATCTAGTATCCTAACACTAAGAACAATTGTGTTTTAAATTTTCTCTCATTTTATTATTCGTTACTTATATTCCAGTTTATTAGTTTTGCAATTTAATTGGTGCATAATTTGTTAAATTTTGCCAATCCTTAAGAGCTCTGTAACAGGGTTTTTTATGTCTGAATAGACATTAAATAATTAGATAATAAAGAACAGAAATCATGACCCCTGCAATTAACAAGAACTCTTGCAGTGTTTGAGGCCAACAAGCAAGGGCAGGTTCATGTGAAAGGCCAGGAGAACCAAGTACATGGCACCTCATGGTTAGGAAAAGTGTTCTCACTGCAGGCAGGACGTAAGTCAGTCAGTAGGTTGAAATCAAGATTACATCAGCACACTCATTATTTCCCACATCTTCCTCTTTAAATATATATATATATAAAAAAAGTCACTCTCAACTCTTCCAATTGCAACAAGTCTCTCTTCACTGGCACACTGCATTCGATGAAAGAATGGGGAAGGCCCTGTAAAGGTGTCTGCAATTGCACATGGCCCCATTGTTTGGTAGCAGTGGCGGCAGTGTAAGACCCATTGGCTCAAGAATGCAGTCCGAGCACGTTCATCAGTTTGGTTTTCAGTCCCCCTTGCCTGCCATCAGGATCGCTGCCACTGCGTGATGACGCATCGCTGTTTCGCGCGACATAGCCCACGGGTGCAGGTGACTGTCAGAACGAAAACAAAAACAGAATATGCAAACTGAGCAGAAGCTGACTGCCTCATTAGAGAGGGACCCAGACGTAAACAATTAAGATGTACAGACCCAGCATGCATCCCTGGACAGCCAACAATGACCAGGAGAATTGACTGAATTTATAAAATAAAGAACACGTAGTTAATAATCATTTTTTGACCCTACCACCCTCTTTACTTTTGAATCTTCTCAAAATAAATGATGAGAAAAATTAACAATAAATGATAATAATTTGTTATTGCAATTCTATTCTAACTTCTGGAATATATTGCCCGAATTTAATAGAAACAATCATGATAATGACATGAAATGCAAAATTTTTGAAGGTCCTCACAATGTCATCTTTAATTTAAACATATGCCTCTTGAGGAAGTAATTAAATAAATTTCAAGAGGATAATCAGTAAAAGTTAATAATGAAAAATCTTTAAATTTAATGCTGAGGCTATTGAGCAAGAGAAAGAAGTGTAGGCAACTGCAAAGTACGATAATGCAAGTTAATGCCAGTTCTCAGCATTTTAGTCTTCGAATTTATGTAAGCACTTGATAATATTGATTGTATGAAGGCACTTGATAATAATTTTTTTGAACTCGTGCTATCAGTTATTGATATCATCATAATTTGTGACACTGCTTACATGATTGAATTTTCCTACACATTGTATGATTAGACAGAATAAAAAGAAACATTAATGTAAACATTTAGTAAAACTTTTCCATGGGCCCTATGTATCAATTAGCAATGAGGAAAACTACAAATCAGCATCTTCAAAGGTTGAAAAAATAGCTCACTGGAACATCACACGTGACAGGATATTATATTTAAATCGTTTTAATTAATGAAAAGATTTCTTCTCTCTCACTTGATGCATTTCATATTTTGTATATCCTTGCATTAATATCTGTCCTTTTTACTTTTTTACTCTGTCCAAGATTCATGCAACTACTAATTTCTCTCAAAAATTAATACACACAAAATTCTTTAATCTATTACCAATGTATTGTTAGCATAATAATAGAATCGACGTTTCTTTTTCAAAATTTGCGGATTGCACCAAAATTACCAATTTCCCCAAATATCACCCAAGTCTGACACAAAAATATTAGAAAGATGTACACAGTAACTGGCATCAGGAAACAGCTGAATTTGATACATACTGGCTGTTGCTAGGTCCCTCTCTTTTAGGCAGACTACACAGGGAAATTATGGTGGAAAGTGAATCTACCAAGCTATTAACAAATAAATATCACATGAAAAGGCAAAGTGGTTCATATCCTTAATCAGTAATAGCTGTGAAATTTATGTGAAATTCTTTCACATAAAACTTTTTTAATAAGAAAACAAGCGTCCAATAACTCTTGATATTATTTTAATTTTCTCAGGAGATTACAACTTTCCTATCATCATGGATAACTATAGCTAGATGATAAGAAGAAATATTGAAAATCGGTAACAGTTAACTCCCAAAATTCTTTATGCAGATTAAGTAATAGCAGTATTAGGGCACAAACAAATTATAAATATCGATTGTTGCAAAAATAATTTGCATATTATTCGGAATATGTTTGTTCTCAGATTGGACAGATGTACTAGATAAATAATTTGATCCTATATTCTTTGAGTCTTTTCTACTAAACAGACTTATAATTTTTGTTTAAAGAGCTCACTATCCTGAAAATTAAGCATTTGATGAAATTATTATTGCCCAAAGCACACAAAGTAAGAGTAGTCAAAGCTCAACTTCTTTGAAGCTGGTATTATTTTTTGCACATCTTAATGATTGAATGCAGGCAGAACGTACACTCCCACTGACTTCCATTAACAATGCACACTCTTATTTGGTTTAAAATGAATGCTTCATTATTGAAATTACTAATGCTTATTTCACCAAGTTTCCAAGACAGGTATTGCAAATAAAAAGTATACAAATTTTAACAGTGGAATAAAAATGTTTTGCAACATCTCTTCCAATAAAAACTGACATACTGATGAATTACAGTCAAATACATTAAATCTGAGAGAATGACTTTGTGATGTCACACTTACTAGTACCAAGGAAATAAATTAACCCTCTATCCGTCACGAACGTGAAACAAACACAAACAATCTTGCTGTCTCAGGTTCACATAAAGATACTAAAATAAAAGCCTCGTTTCAACAAATCGCACATTTATTTTTTCCTAGATCCATTAACAATTCAGAAATACTTTTGTGATTATTATTTGTACATATGTTAATATATTTTTGATCAGTAGTTGTTAAACATGTGATCCAAATCACTTCAACATGTTCTAAACATACAAATTTCTCATTATTTATGAACCATTGTTTTGCCACTCTTTATGTTTTAATGTTTTGCCAATCAAAAACATGGAATGAATCAATGTACCAAACTGCTCTTTTTCCATGTCCAAATTCACCAATCTTCCAATCAAGACCAAAATTTTTTACAGTGACACGAGTGGTTGCACTGTACATCCCAGATTCAAAGATCACACCAAGCCGAAACAAAATCACAAAATAATCAAATTCTGTAACAGTAGTTCCTAAAAATTGGAGAAGAACCCACTACGAAATTTTACACCAAAGCTCTTATTACATCCAAAAATATCCACAATTCGTGGTGTGAGTTTATCTGACAGATACAGTGCAATCAACTGCAGGTTACATAAATATATAAATTAGAAACCTCACCCTTCACCACGTCAATAAAGTTTTTGTTTGTATTACCAACAATTTGTTGAATCAATATTTACCCTACAACCATAAAACTGAATAAAAATGTATTTTTTCGAAACAATGGAGCAAATGTATTTTTTCAAAACATGAATTCATTATTCATGCTACTACATTTTGGTGTGAGCAAATGTTTTAGCTTTAAAATACAAGACCATTTATATAACGTTCTTCAACTTAATCATGTTCATATTTCTCTTTTAATTCTTTTTCATAATTAGCTAATATCCTCAATTAAATGCAACTAAGCTTTTTAACCCCCCTCCCCCCGTTTGCAACTACTTTGTAGAACTATACCAACAAAACAGAGACAATTTTGTCTGTAGACATTTCTTAATATCATTTTAGCTGCAATGAAATTGCTGAAATTTTAATGAATTATGAAAACAAAGGATAAATTGGCATTTCAAATTACACTGAGCCTACATATAAAATAAAATTCCACTTCCCGTAAAAAACTTTTTTTTTTGTTTATTGCCAAAGGGAATTTCTAAAAAATTTTGAGAAATATGTTTAATGCACAAATAGTCTAAAACAATTAATTTCTTTCGCAAAAATAATATTAACTGTTCTCATGCAAAGTAACAACTTAAATGAAAAGATGAGTTCGATATTGTAACATATAATACAATTTTTACATCTTGTAATAATATTGAAAACACATTTAAACAAACTTTTCAGCAGCTGTTAAACTCAAACTGATTTTAAAAATCTTCTTCAATTTCTCTAAAATTTGTCTAATTCAGTTTGGGTGTTAATTAAGATTACACTGATGAAAGCAAAGTCTTTGCATGAAAAGTGAGTTTAAGCTAGGTTGTTACATTAGGAAATTTTGCCACTTTTTGAGCATGCGAAGGAAAATGGGAAAGCACTGGTGAAAGAAGGAAATCAATGACATCCAACTGACTTGTTCCTAACTAGAAAAACAGCAATATACACTGCAAAAATTATCTATGTACACTGTACACAAGATAATAGGCCTAAAACGAGGAAAGAAAGAAAGACTGCAATTCCTAAACTGTTCATTCTTTAATTAATTCAGTTCACAAGCACAGAAAACCTCGGCAACAACTTCCCACAAATCACAAATCTTGAGCAAGTGAATGATCTTGAAGAGAAAATAGTATTTCAAGATTTTCAATGTCACTGGTCCACTGAGAATTTTACTACCACTTGAATATGAAATTGATGGGGTTTCAAAAATTATTTGTTCATGGAATGATATGCACATCAGCCAACACCTGACCTACAATTTGCATTCAAAAAATGTATCTAAAACTTCATCTCCTTCTCTGTAATGTCACAAACACACATTTCAAGAATATTTGCTTAAAACAGTAAAAACCTTTCAAAAAATCGTGCAAAGCTATTATAACAAAGTGGATAACTAATATTTAATCAGAATCTTAATCTATACTTTAAATCAGTCTACCAACTACAGACATTCAATGGGCTGTCAAGAGCACTGCTATTTTCTTTTTATGTCTGAATTTCATTAAAAAGTTCACTAGAGAGGATACTGTGAAAATAGTGTGACAGTGAGAGTGAGAGTGTGTGTGTGTGAGTGTATGTGTGTGTGTGTGTGTGTGTGTGTGTGTGTGTGTGTATATAAGTATGTTTTCTTTACTGAAGGTTTTTTGAGCAGTTCTGCAGCCTGTGCCAGAGCCCCTGCCCAGAAAATGAGTGGTTACACGGGACGGGAAGAGGGGTTACAAAGTGCCACGCACAGTCCTTTCCATACCCAGCACTGGGGGGAGATTCCCGGCAAACATAGCCACACATGCAGCATTCCACACATCTACGTGGAGTCAGTGCTCTCTGTACACTAGCGAACTAGAACCCAACTCCTCAATGTGCAAGGCAAGACAAGCCTGAAATAATTTCAAATTACTTTAGAAATTACTTGAAGTGCCTAATAAAACCTGCCACTAATCAATAGACTGGAATAACTGAGGGTTTGGTCCATCAAGAGTGAATTTTTGTCTGTCACTTCCTGACAACTGCTTTAAAAAAATATTTCTAATGAAATTTTACACATAATTTTTCAGACTTTCAAAATTCATTCACATATTTTTTTATATGGAATTTAATGCCATCATATGTCTACACCACAAACTTATTGATAAAAATCACAATCATACTGATTGCAGACATTTTAGAAAACAAAAATACCAGTAGTAATCATAGCAAAATGTACCATAATTTAAAATTTGTCAATAATTTTTTGAGAACTTACAGATTACTAAGATTCTACAACATATTTCAGCCTCATAAATCAGAATATTTTATTAAGATTCAGAGGGATGTAAGGAGAACAGCTTAATTATCAAAACTGAACTAGGTGGCCATTTCTCTAACAGAAGAAATATTCCACAGAAATATGATGCAAAAGTGAAATTACATACACACACTTGCTGGACCACTGTCAGAAATCCAAATCAATAAATAGTGTCCTAAATAAGACTCACCCAGTCATCAAACATGAAGAGCAACTGAAATAAACATTAGAATTGTTTAAACTTCATTTCCCACAACTACATAAGAAATATTTTTACTTTCCAATTAAATTAAATTTGCAATTGACACTCCTTCCAAACAACAAAGCACAGAGGTGCAAAGGGAGCCTTTGCACCTGTTTCAACATAGTGATTGGTGGTTCTCATGGAAATGCTAGGGATACCTCACAAATTTTAATTAATCTGTAATCCACTGTAATTTTAATTAATCATATTTTATTGAGTTAACTGAAAATTGTTTTCTTTTCCCCTCTTTTTGTTCAAGTCAAAAAAATTAAAAGAACAGCTCAAAGCAAACTTATTGTGCACTAAATTGTTTCCATAAAACACCTAATATTCACTGTCTGCAAAGGGAAATCAATTTGTGTACCGTTTGATCAATGAATTTCCAAAACACCTAGGTGGTTTAATCTTTAACTCAGCATACACAAAACAAACTTCATACATATCCAATTTTACTTCTTTTCCTTGTAATATAAGTTTATATGATTGTTGATTTTAATGAGAGAATTTACTTTTTATCAGCAAGAATAACACTTAATATACCACCAGCATTATTATGTCGTTCATCATATTTCTGTTTTATCTCCATTTGGCACTTCTTTTCCTACATTCCTCTTATTTCAAGTTTCCACAGAAAGCAGGAAATATAAACACTAATACACAAGCTCACTGAGAGCAATAATGTACATATTTTTAAGCAAAGGAGCTACGTTCTAGTTCACACTCATTATAACCAATTCCCAAATGTACAGCAGATAACAACAACCATATGCAGAATTAACATCAGACTTCTAGTGACTAGAAAGCACATACAGACATTGCACAGTATGAAAAAACTCAAACATCTATGTACACAACCAATATCAACAACAAAAACAAAACAAAAGCCAAGAAAATACTGAATTCAAACCAATGAACTTACCCACCATCTGAGACCCAGGGTGACAAACACTTGTTAGTATAAGCATTTCCTCTTCTTTCACAACACCAAATCACAAAAAAAAAAAAAAATCAAACTCACTTCCTTTCAGTCACGACCCCACTACATTGGAACTAACACAACTATGTTTTAAAACAATAATGTGAACTGCAGACAATGCCTTTTTTTTGTTATTAGTAAACACACTAATATCATACAAGCCTAAGTAATGTTGCACGCACTGTATTTTCACAGCAAATTTTGTACATTCTATTCTATCATTTGAAATTAAATTTGTTGGAACTCAGAACAGCCACAAAAAAATAAAATAAAATGCAGCATAATACACTAAAAACTGTTAGCACCAGGCAGTCAAGGAATGTCTAGGAGCAACATATGTCAAAGACCACACTGTAAGATTCAGTGCATTTCACTATTATGCAACTACACATCAGATATTGTAATTAACTGGCACACACATTAGTTTTGTGTTCTTGTTTTTGTTTTGTTTTTTCTTCAAACAGAACAAAATGTAAAAAGGCATCTCACAACATAAACATTTAAATCATAGGATTAAAATTCAAGCATAAACACAAACAGTATTGAAAATTGACATTCTGTGATATATATTAAAACCCATAAATGGCTTGTCTTTTATTGAATCATTGCACAAATGCATACCATGAAACAACTGTGAAAGTACCAATTCTTTTATTTCTTAACACTAACCTAGAGTAATTGTAGCTTAAGAGTCTCTGCAAGGCATAACCAATTGAATCCTATCATTACACTACAGCAAGAATGAAATCTTCACATACTGAAATTTCAATGGACTCGTAAATCCAGTTTTAAATTTTTTTAAAATCATACTATCACATGATTTCCTATAGTGGCAAATCTCATAATTTCAGACACTTAGGCAGGTTTTGTACTCACTTCAAGGCATGCAATCCAGTTTTCTAGAAACACCTGCTTAAGGGGTAAGAAATTGGAACCAAGACTGTTAGGTAGCAAAAAACACTAATCTCGTACACAACAAATGAACGTAGAGCACAGCATTAACTACAGGAAAAACACTGAAGAACTTTTGTGTGAACTATTAAGAAAAAAAAATTAGAGAGAAACCACTTAAACATAACTCACTAATGAGTAAGTCTGGGACCGCCGACATGGTCATACTTCATTAAAACAAGTGACCTCAACTGCATAAAGACATGACAAAAATGAGTCTCCCATTTTTATTATCTTATTTGACATACAGACAAAAATAAATAAATTTTAAAAAATAAAACAAAAAATTATTTAAAGGAAATTCTTTGTTTCAATTCACTAATATTACTTTCTCTATTGTTCAAAGAAGTCTCACAATAAATTTTTCAATAAAAAAAATTAACTAGTTTAATGTTATAATGATTTTTAATATTTTCCTTATGAAAATACTTAAAAATATCATTTTTAATTCTTTCAATAATTACTCAATGAAAACATTAAATTTTCTTCAATACAAATATAAAACTTGTGATATAGTCAGCGAAGCAAACAAGGCAATTGTATTTCTGTTAACAAATATTACTTCTGATTTCTGCATCTGGTAATAATACCACCAACCAGTGGTATTAATGCCAAGTAAACAGAGCATCCATCACCAAAACACATTAAAAAACAATGGCCACTTATGAAGATATTTTTCAGCTCCAACACACACTCAACCACCACCATGTTTCACAGGGTGGCCACTCATATCCTGGAACAAATTTCCCTAACTGCCCAGTTTTTTTTGTTTGTTTTTTTCCTCTCTCTTTCTTTCTTCTTCGCTAATAAGATTTGTAGAATATTTCAAACTATTTAAAAAAAATATTAAAGCAAGCCTGCTACTAATTTGTCAGTTCTGTGATTTCACTGCGATAATGTACATATTCTAAAACAAATTCTCAACAAATAAAAATTGAGTAACTATTTTTTGCTGGCTGGATTTTTTTGAAGAATAATACCTAGTTATATAAAACTGTCTCAAAATTTTTCTTGACTTCTAAAGATTCTTCTATAAATTCCTGTCTTTTCCAGGGCAATGAAAATCCCTGATTTCTTGTGGTTTTCCATATTTCCCAAAAAGTGGCTACCCTGTTTTAAAACACGCATCCAACCAAAATAGTATATGAAAGTTATTATTGAAAGATAATAACATGCAACCACTCCCAATGGTACCAGTGAAATTTATGAGAGGTCTACAATGACCAGGCAGAGGGAATCAATGACCAATAGTTTTAATTTTAGAAAAGGTCTTAGTACTTAAATAACAACAGATCAGGACTCAACAAACATTCTGAAATACCAGAAATACAAGGAAAAATAAAAGATCCCCAGTTATTTAAACAATACTAATGGCTGGTTCTTCTTGGATTTTATGTAATTCTTAACTAATTACTACAGTATATAGTATATTTTTGGGAACCAGTATTTGATAAATATAATTCAATGTCATAAAAAGAGTTTACTTCTTTATTATGCAAAATAATAATAATTATAATTATAATAATAACGACAATTCTCTCATTTAAATATGTAAGAAATTTCAAATTTTGTTTTAGCACTGGAACATTTTGCCTTTCTTTCATAATATAATGACTTTCAATCGTCAGTAAAAAGAGACAGGTAGTTGACGTTTCAAGAAAAAATTTTGATCAATTGATTTTTGGCAGTTATATAAACAGTTTTGGTTGCTTGGCTTCAAAAGTACATGCAAGAAAAATTGCAGCAATGAACAAATCAGTTGGTCATTAAGTACAATAAAACACAGAAACTTCAGAAATGAACATACGTTTTGGAGGATAATTAATGCAGAAGCATACTGTTGATTGCACACCAAGCCCTGAACAGAACAAGTCAAATGGTGTTGAAGAAAATTCTTAATCTTAAACCATGAGAAACAACACCCAGGAAAAAATTGCACTGATCTGGAAGATATCCTTATTTTGTTTTTCACTTTTAAGTCAAGAAGCATTTATTGTTGAAATGGACATACACAATGTACAGTATCTGCTGCCTCTTGACTGTCAAGATAGGACCCAGTTACCTTTTAATTACTTCAAATTGAACATTTCATTTTCAATAGTTTTCATTTCTTTTCTCCACAAATTATAGTCTTCATTTTACAAAACATTAATTCTACTGAAAAGCTTTTGAAAAATTTGTTCAAGTCTCTCTATAGCAATCTCTTTCCTAGTCTTCATTCAATGGCCCACTTTGACACTGATTGAACAACTGAAGTTTCTTTGGAAGGGGAAAAAAAGAAAAGTTTTATGAATGTGTGCACATGTGCATCTCAAATTTCAAGTTTACTGGTAAAAAAGTATAAAGATATAATTTAAAAGATAAAATCAAACAGAAAAACTTGGGATTACTCCATTTCAAGGATAAATAATTTTGATATTTTAATTTTATAGATAATTTTCTTTTTTAAACTGTATAGAAAACATTTCAGATTCCACATCTCAATTTATTAGATCATGATTTAACTGATAACCCACATAAGGTAATTGATAATTTTGTATAGTATGGCAAATCTACTCTACACTTGTTCTCCTTATATTAGAGTTGGTATTTGTATTTTTATTTTATAATCAACAAAAAGTGACTGAGAAAACTACAGTGCCAACCAAAAGAATAAGGACACACCTCTCTGAATCCACAATTGGTTGGTATAAGTTAAATAATTTTTCTACTGAGCATTTTTTAAACATCAAAAATTGATATTCTTTTCAGTTTGCCGATTAAAGAAAATCTCTCAGTACTCTTTCATTCTTTTAGTTAGCAATCTGTTGTTTTATGGAAATACTTTTGGTTGGTGGCACTTTTTGGGCTTAATTTAATATGGCAAAAAGATAACAACACTAAACAAATGTATAGTAACACCTTAAAGAAATGTCTTGGAGAGGGGTGTTCTTATTCTTTTGGTTGGCACTGTACTCACTATGAGCAAAATAGTCAAGAAATAAGGTTTGAAATGTAAATATAACTATGCAACTGGACCAAAATAAAAATGAGAAATGAAATTAAAATAAATAAAAAATTTAAAAAATTAAAATCTTCACAGATCTTGTTTTGCAAGAAATGAAAAGGCAGGGCAATAACATTTCAATGAAATGAAACATTTGTTGCTCATTTTACTCTCTTACTATCTGTACTAGTTAACAAGCATTAAGCATTATAAAGTTAAGTGTGAATATAAAAACACTTAAATTTTGGATATTAGTCCAAATGAAGAATAGACATTTGCTAATGTAATAGTTGAACAAAAACAATTGTGGTCTTGGAAATATCAATATTACATGGAGAGAAAAAAAGAAGAAAAAGTTTTTTTTGGAAAGCAAAACGAAGAGAGAAAAGCAAACATAAAAACTGAATCCAAGTTGGAAGTTTCTGCAAATAAATAAAGAAGTGGTAAAAGGATGAAAAAAGTTTGCAAGAAAAAAGCTATTATGCTATAGCAGATGCTAGTACTATCATTGCAAGACGTACAAATAAAAATGCTATTCTTATTTCAATACAACATAGACAATTTTATAGATGGCAAAACTTTGCACTGTCAATTTCTATGATCATGAAAAAATTTGCAAGGTAGATGTAAAATGAATAAATGAAAAAAAATTGTTCTGGGTTGGCCATGTCAAATGCCTTTTAAAATAAATGTCATTCTTTACAGTACAATTTGCCTCTTGCGACTTCTTTAACTGAAATTATTAATTAGAATTCTATTAATATTTTTTGAAAAATTAACTTACAATTTATTTCTTTGAAATAAATTTTCCGACAATAAGAAACAAAAAACTAATACTTTACCACGATAGCCTATTTTGTACATTCTTTATCCTTCAGAAGAGCAACTATTTTATAATGGAAGATAACGAAGAGAATAAGATTAGGAGAGGAATACAGTTTTTAATAAAAAGAGAAATAAAACTGCAAAATGATCTGGAATGCATAATAAAGACTAAAAAGTTTACAGCATATGCAATTGATAGTAAACACTTGACTATTAGATACTAAAAGTTGTGAATAATATTATCTTTCCAAGTACTGAAAATAGAGAAGAACTCTAAGCAATGAATAAAGAGTAATATACACATTACAGTAACAATGGAATAGGTTTCTCATCTAACATGCAATATTTGCATCGGAAGTACATTTTTTTGCTGAACCCTTTATCAACCATGAAGAACCTGAACAGAAACTAGTGAATGCTAGTGCTTTACTAGTGAATGCAAAGCTAACAATGAAACGGCAAAAGATGAAAAAATAACATTAATTAACTTACAAGCCATGAAAAAAATTAGCAAAAGAAGAAAGTAATTGTGAATAGGAGGAAAAAACTCTTATGGCCTAAGTTAATGTCATTTAACATCATTTCTTTAAATTGAATTATTATTATTTTAACTTCATTAACTATATTTAAATAAGTTTCCTTCCTGCAACAATGGAAACATAAGTACAGTCAAACGTCACTCCAACTTTTATCTCACAGCAGCACTGACAATATTTCTACTCATATTTACAGAAAAAGAGAAGGAAAGAAATTAAAAGAACAAAAAATTAAAATGGTGTACCAACAGGATGTACAACACTTGTATGACGTATGACTTACCACTTGGCAAAAACAAACAAAAATAACAGATTGCTTTAATAAATTTCAATTCCCTAATACTATGAAAACTCTCATTTACTTGTAAGACTTGTCTTTAGATTTTCAATTTTCTACCACAATTAATAGTGGAATAGAGGAAAAATGAAATGGGTTACAAGCATTATTTACACTTTGCAAAGATGGACTGTGCTTGAAAATTCATCACAAAAAAGAAATTTCTGCTACACAAAAGCAAATAAATTTTTTAGCACGCTCTCGCAGTTTGTAACACAGCAAATGGGCCCACAGGCCTGCACCTAACTTTACAAAACTGCACCTAACTTTACAAAATTCCTGTAAGACAACTACAGCTTATTTAAAATGTCACTAGTCTCTACAAAAAAACACTTAATCCAATTTAAAACTTATTCCAATTTAAATGCACAATTGTCTATAAATCAGTAAAACCAGTTTTAAGGAAAAAAACCAATAAACTTAATTTCTAAACACTCAAAAAAATATTGACAAAATTGTTTTTGTTCTGTTACTTATAAAACAATACTACATATTAATCACATTTTCTTTCAAAAAAAAAAAAAAATTAGTTACAATTTTAATTTCTGTGGTATACCTCCTCAATGAATGCCTCTTGCCAAATCCCAAACTAATTGACGACTTCTTCTCCCACCGATTTTTTTGATTGCATACATAATCAACCAGAGAACTTGAAGAAATTTAAATTCACAATATAATTTGACCCTAGTTCCAAAAACGCAGGTTTGTATCTGACTTCAACGGTAATGTCCAAAGAGTTCCAAAACTCAATTTGATAGTTTGTAAATTGATGGCTGTTTGAAATAATTTTTTAGGAATGTTTTAATAGACGTCTCGTGTATTTAAAATAAGATGCAAAAAAGTGTGAAAATCTCACAATCTGATAATGCAATTATGTTTCACGTTAATTTTCGGGGGGGGAATTACAAGAAAAATTGTTTAGAATTTCTTTTTGCTTCCCTTCTTGAGTAAAGGTAAATACCCAAAATACCTTTAACCAATATGTGAAAATGCAAATTAGAATTTTCAATTCTAGGCAACTTTCTCACAAGCTTTCAGAGATTTTGCTAGCATGTTCTGTGTGGGGAAAAGAAAAAAGAAAAAGGGGAAGAAAAAAAAAACGAAAAAAAACGAAAGAAAAACTTACTGTTGCAAAAACTATGTTAAGTAAGTGGTATTTCTTGTTAGTCTCATTTTAAGTGCTATTACTTTTACCCTCATTACAATTTTCATGTAACCTTCATTTCCACACAATGCTTTAGTTGTTGTCTATGTTGTCAGCACTTTTTAAGTCATCTATTGTGATTCTTAAATACTACTAAGTTTTCACTTTATGACTTTTATCCCTCTTGTTTTAGTATTGCACTCTCTTGTTTCCGCCAATTGTCAATTCAAGCTTTAAAAAAATATTTCAATTTATTTTATGTTGAATTTAAATGCAATTATATGTAACGGGATCTGTTTAATTTTTCCTTACAAAAGTTTTATGACATGAGATTCAGTAATGTAACTGACAAGTATTACAATAAAGCTAATTTATTAAACTACGAATACATACAAGTGATAACATCACAGATTCATTATCGGCTGTGTGCAGAAACCCTAGCAAGCATAAGCACACTTTTCCTCTCTCTCTTCTTCCCTTTAAACTGGGTCAGCACGTCACAAACACACAACACAAAACATGCCATCAACATCTCTGCTACTTCCCCTGAGACCCAAATGCCGTCTCCAAATTCAGACCACACGATTGGTGTGTGCCAGTGTCAAGTGTTCAGCCCAAAGCACTCACCTCCTCACCGTCGTAGCTGACGGCCTCGAGTGATTCGCGACTGCCTCGACGGCTAGCACGTTCTCCGCGACTGCCACTGCTGCGCCGTCGGTCTGGTAGCGTCCCATCACTTCCACCACCTCCCAGCAGTTGAGAGACTTTGGCTTGCTTTACAATTTCCAGCGCCTGTCACATGATAAACGTGTGCATTTTGAGAACAAACTACACAATTTGCTGTGGTTAAGTTGTCCCACAATATATCTCATGAGATATCTGTGAGATTTGTGGAGATAATGTTTCCATGCTTGGACACTAGGAAGATGCAACAAATGCAGTATCATACTCCTAGTGCTTTGTACCCAAAGAATTGTTTAAAAAGAAGCTATAAGACAGAAACCCAACAATATCTACAAATATGAAAGAATTTCCATGTCCCCACTCAATTTTGAACTTCAACCATTCAATCTGCAAACTTGTAATAACACTCAATTCGAGGATTTTTAAATGACAGAAATAATTCATCAACTCTATTCTAAGAAACAATTTCCCTGCTAAAATAGCAAAATCTGATAAAACTTGAAGCATTGTGCTTCAACTTTCAATAATGATCTACTGACAAAACAGAAGGCGATTTGTATAAATTGAAAATGAACTATGAATGGTTTTGCTTCATTTGTAATGGATCCAATAAAAATTACTCAAGAGCTCCATTTCAAATTGAAAAGTTTTTGTATTTTCAATGTCAAATATTTTTGAATTATTTTTGATGAACATACTATGTTTTGTCAATGATTTATGACTGGAAGTAGAATTAACATGCTTCACAAAACTTTTCCAATGTACGCAACATTTTAGGGGACAATATTATTCATTGAAATCTATTTTGCATACATACTAATGTCACATACAATTTGTTCATTGCTTCCCTCACAATGACACATGTCCGTAAAAAAAAAACTGCTCCCTTACGATGCCACTTGATTATGTAAAGACTGTAGTAAGTTCTGTTGGGCTTTTGCTTAACTGAGGTGGCAACACTTCTTAGAACATTCTGATAGCTTTTGGAATGGCACCTACTGTTTATTGAAAATTATAATTCAGTTTTAGAATTGCCCTACATATGTCAGAGAGTAATTTGAGATCTCTTTCAACATACTGACTCTATGCTATTAGGCATGCTATTTTCCTATAATCTCACCCCACTCTTAACATTTATTAATAAAATTTTAAATATAGGATTAGTTAAAGAAAATACCTGGAAATAGAATTTTATGCAAAGCACAATATAGCCCTAAATTATGAAACTAAACAGGGAGATTAATGGTAATATATCAATTATAAAAGTTTGGTACTATTTGAATGTTTAAAAAACAATTTTCTAATAATTTTTGTAATTCGTTAAGATTGTATGTAACTCAGGGAGAAACATAACATTAAAATTATTATGACTTTTCCCTAAAATTTTACTTGAAAAATCAAAATGATTTTTGTTTTCCATTTTGATTATAACAAATCTGGTTGCCATTTAAACAAATTTTACTAATAAACATTGCAAATGCTACTCTACAGACTAAGCATAACATTCATCATTTTATTATTTTTCAATACACATGCAAGAATTGAACATCAGGTCTAAAGAACAAGTACTTCCACCCAGAGTTAAATTCATAACTTACTTGTCTGAATAAATATCAATTAGGGCAATCCAACAGTAGAGAAGACATCTTAACTAAATAACAATTAGCTGTAGTCTTTGGATTGTAAAATATGAACGAGATGTTTTTGCCACATTCCTACTACTAAGCTACTCATATTTGAATTATGAATATTTATACAAATATCAATTACTACTTTCTGAGTAAATTGGTGGAAAAAACTCTTCCACCTAATACACATACCTAATTTGTAAAATCTTACCTTTCTAAAGCCCACTGATGTCCCTGGAGTTTAATGAACTTCAATGAATAGATATAAGTGTGAAACACTACTTCAACAAGTTTATTTCAAGAATGTTATCTTTGAAACTGAAAGTCCAAAACTTACAGTATGTTTCCTCACAGAAAAGAAAAAAAAATGTTTCAGAGAATTTATTTCCATTATTTATGCTAAGTATATTGTCAATTTACACCCAGCACAAATTAAGTGAAAATTTCACAAAGTTAAGATAGTAGGACCATGCTGACTTTCCTGAAAATTCGCATTCATTGGTAGTATCCTTATAAAAGCTACATACAGAGAATGCTGTAGAAAATTGATATTTGATACAAGAGTGTACATTAATTGTAAATATAAATTATAATATTATTTGTGATTACTTCAGTGTAATTCATTAAGAGAGAAAATTGTGTGTATGTTTTTCTACTAACTCCCAAATGTTGCATTAACATGTCATTTTTCTCCAGCCGAAGAATTCACCAACTGAAAATCAGTTAACACCTCTCAAAAGGTAAACTTATCAACAAAAATGATAATATAAAATCATCTCTTTTTCATGAAAATTCCATTTGGCACATACTAACACACCACATTTCCTGCCTCTGGTTGTTTCTATGTAATAAACAAGTTATCTCTGAAAGAAAATTGGAATGACAAATTGTAAGAGAGTAAATTAGCACAGACATCAACAAGAAAAATATCAAGAGGAGAATTCTTACAAAAGAAGAAATTTTCTTTGATGTTTATCAGGACAAATGTCAAAGAGGAGCTGTAGCATAAAAACACCATGAAACAACGCTGATAAGATTTCTTTTCAAAGATATTTTGTCTGGTTAAATCAAAGTCATGTCATAAAAGTGAAACCTGCCGTTATGCCTTGCATCGACTCTAAATGTGCCTTAACTAGTACGCTTTGCAACACTTACTTCATGAATCTCCTTACCTTCAACTCCAACCATTAAGAGCAAGATTCAAAGGCATGCAAAACACTGGAGAGTGTTATATCCTGCATCACCAATCATGGGATTCTCACCATGCATTTATGACCACAGCACTCATCTCACCTCTTTACGCGAACGCAGGGCACAGTCCTCCAAGGTCTCTGCAGCTTCGTACTTGCCCTGGCGCCGGTACAGAGCACCAAGGTTCTTCAGTGTGGTGGTAACGGTAGGGCTGTCTACTTTCGCTGCCTTGTGCCAACCACCATATTCACCATATGGCGCATTCTCCTTGTTACGGTGCTTGTTCTCCTCACGCTCTTCCGCAACCTGCCAGATGGGTTTGTTGTCCCCTGCACATTAATAGAGCATGCACCCATTAGACTCAAAGAAAGCAAGTAAACTGATCTGAATAAATTTACTGAATACTCTAAATGCCATGCAATTCAGCATCTTTATACAAGAGAAGCCGGTTTCCCATTTATATACAAAAGTTGCATCTCCTAATTGCTCATATCATATATAAAATTCAATATAATCATTCCTATTTTAGTAAGTTCACTTTTTTTTGTGTTATTTCTAAAATGATCCTTCAAACATCTTACCTAAAACAAATTCCATTTACCTGATCATATTCTATGCAGTAGTACTGATGTAATAAAAGACTTGTTTCAGAAGAATTTAAAAAATTCAATTTTCCCTATTACCTTTCTTATTTATAACAAAATCATTCCTAAGTTTTACTATTATTTTGTATTCTTAAATTTGTTTGCATAAAAGTTCTCCTTGGTGTTCACCAGAATAAATATCTTTTTTCCCCCAAACATACAATACTGATCTCTTTTAGAGAGATTTTGCTATGATTTCAATTACAAAACACAAAAATTAAAGAATTTTTTCTATTTAATTTTGAGATAAATAAGCTTTTACCAAAAGTATCAAACACTTACTGCCACTTCCAAACATTATTTATTTACCATGTCTCCAACCCTAGCATTAATGCCACATCTTTCTAGTAATGATGTTACAAAACACAGACAAAACCAGAAAAACTAAAGCAAAAAGAATAATGAAACAAATAATAACTAAGTCTGAAAATTTGTTATCATCACAGAGAAAGGGTGAGAAATAATCTTCATCAATAAAAAGGGGATGCAAAAATAAACTTCAAGTTTTGCCACTAAATTCCATTTCAAATTAACACCACACATGTTAATGAAAATGTTTAGAATTGTAAGAAGAAAATGGTCATGCATTGTAGCAAATATGTTTTTATCATAAAATTGTCTTTTAGTAACATTTCTCAAGAGCCTGTATCCCGAAAATTTGCTATTTTTTTTGGGAGTGTCAACTGCAGCCTTCTTAAAGAATAAATATTTTTACTCAAATACAATAACCTAACACTAGTAACAGAAAAAAGTGATCAAAATTATACATATGAGGATATCCATTCCAGAACTATTGACGATTTGAATAATAGGGAGACCAGCTATGGCAGCAAAAGCAACATATTCAGCCAAAAATTTCTCACTGATTTATAAAACAATTTTGAATCTATAGCAAGGGCTATATTAATTTTGTGTTGTCACTTTCAAAACAATATTCTCATAGGCTTCTGAGGTAGGTATGTTAAAAATAAAGTAGGAATTGTAATACAAAAATCTCTCTGCACAGGCATTAGCTCTGTCTCAACCTTATAAAATGTGATCAACCCTATCAATGAAGCCCTGTTAACAGGGAGACACCAAGAAGACGCAGCTCCAATTCTTGAACTCAGCTATCCTTCCTGCTATAAAAGCACTCAAGTTGTGAAACTATTTAAAATAAAGAGTACCAAGGATTTGAAATTTTTCTGTAATGCAATAAAGCAGTTACATTGAATATTCACTGCTTCAAATCAAACATTCATTTCAAACCAAAGAGCAATCAAAGGCAAGTCAAATGTAAGGAAGTAAGACAATTTTCCAACTTGCAAAGCAGTTCTTTGAATGTATATACACAAATTATGGTTGGAAATGTGGTTTAGTCTTCAGTGTGCATGAGTTTATTCATAAGTACCATAAGCACTATCCTGACGAAAAGCAAAAGTACTATGGTTTCCTTTAATTATTATTTTCTTTTTTCCAATAAAAATGTCATGAACAGGGAATGTTCTCTTGCCATTCAGAAATTTACTGAAACAGAATTTCATAAACTTGTCAAGAATTTAAAAGAGGGGCATACAAACAGTTCCTAGTCATAAATTTTATTCTAAAAAACTTGCTCCCAATTTCAGTTTAGCAAGTTCATCCTTTTCATACAACTATAACAGTTGTGTGTTAAAAGTGTACATTAATTTTTGATTTCTACAGATTTGTTCAGTCCCTTGCTTCTTTGTGTAATGATTGTAATGATTCCTGTTACTGCATGAGACAGGAAATAATCAATTCCTACATTGTGTTGAACAATTTTCTACACAAGTCTAATATTAATTGTCATAATAATTATTTTTGTTGTTCCCAAGTTGACTCGTGATATTGCAGTTGCTTTAAATTGCTGCTGTAATTAAAGCATTTATGCTACCAATTATTCTTAAAAGCAAATACCCACATACAAATACGGATGTAAATTACGTTTTTTTCTTATACCAGGCTAGTAGTTAGATGTGGAATTCAATACATTTCCTACCTTTCCTGGAGACTATCAAAAGTTTCACTTTCTTAACAGCAGCCCAAATAAATTATATAATTAAGGTTTCATAATTTTCTGATATAAATTATTTTGTAAGACAAGCATTTAATAATAAATTTGGAAAAAATATTTCAATTGGGCAAATTTTCATCAATTAAGTGTAGCAATAAAACTTGTAAGCTTGCTTTATCATGCCTCTTCACAATGTTTCTTTCATTAAATTTGATCAAAAGGAGTTCTTACCCAATATTTTGTATTTTATTATCAATTTCATATCAAGGGCTATTATGTATGAAACAAAAAAGCAGTAGCAAGACACCAGAATCGAAGCTTTCTCTGTAGAACTAGTTTAGAGTGTATAATGGCTTAGAAATGACAATCATACTAGGCCTAAGCTGCCCAACAGAAAACAATATCATGCCAAAACAATTACAATTTGGAAAAGAACCCCAGAGCTACACATTTTCAGAAAAATCAACTGTGAGATTTTGAAGGCCAATAAAGAAACTTCATTGATCTCAACCTGAAAACCACATTTTTGGACAAATAACATGCACCTTAATTTTAAGCAAATATGTTTTGATTCATCAAAGTAAAAATAGCAAGTTTTTACTATGTACAGTACTTGTTTCAGAATGAATTCAAGAAATTTAGGAAGAACATACAAATCATTCATATTTGACAATGTTGATGGCAGAAGAATATACATTTAAATTTCAAATATTAAATGGAAGCACAATACACGAATTTCAGGTAGATAGAATTTAGTTGTAATTTTCAGGGAAGAAAATGCATGTTATATGCCTGCAAATAAGGTTTTTAATATTGAAGATGGATCATTGTAATAAGGGGAAGACAAAAAAATATTTTCATTGTCAAAAGGACTTCCTTCAAACATTAATAAATTTTGTTAGAATGCTATTAAATATATCTTTAATTTAGATAATAATGCAAAGAATTTGCATTCACCTTTTTAGATTTTAAACAGAAAAATTCATCAAATATTTTGAAGCAATTATGGGATAGGTCATTATCAAATACAAAACAATGGACAATGCGCAGTGTACAGGTTGCCTTTGTAAGACACACTTAAGAATTTGTTCAAACCAACATTTTATTCTGAAACCATTTCAAAAAGTTAATAAATTTAAATTATCCCTTGGGGCCTTCTAAAAACAATTTTAATGTGCTGTCAAACAATTACATCCTGCACACAAATGTTTCTTGGGAACATTCACAGGGATAAGTTATTAAAGCAAAACAAAAGTATAAAAAAGCAAACAAAAGAATCACACAGGTTAAAAGGCTTGTATTTGGTCAAAAGCAGCCAGCATACACTTTTAACAAAAAACAACATGCAGAAAATAAAATTTTCTCAACAAATTACATCAACGAAAATAAAAGCACACTAATAAAATACTTTTACACAAAAATAAATTAACTAACACATACTAATAAAAGCTATCCTAAGCACTAGCTGCACCAGAATAAAGTTTTCAGTGAACAAATGACAAGCTCTGCATGGTGCAAAAAAAATCACAAACACCAAGAACTTAAAAAGTCCCTTTACAGTTACTTTTAAAAGGTAAACTATTTTCCTTTGATAAAAAAAAAACAACACATTTGAAATGAATTCCATATCTTGGAGACATAAAATCTCATCTTCACAGACACTCAAATGATGAATCTTTAACAAAATCCCACCCAAATGTAAATAGTAAAAAACATGCAAAGGGTGATGCATGATAGTTTGTGGAAGAAAGGTATCAATCATCAATTGGACACCAGTGATTCCACACCAAAACTTTTGAAGGCAAGAAGACAGGAAGAAAATTTAAGAACATTTTTAGTAATGCATAGAACTAATATTTTTGCAATTCTTTATACTGAGGTGAGATTGGTAACTACTTTAAAAAGCAATACACTGCTGGTAAATTTGAACTCTCTCATTAGAACTCAATATTCAAATCATCAAAGGTTTAGTAGTGGTTAGTACTTATAAAATGCAATTAAATGCAAAACTAGTTACATTTACAGCCACAAATCAAATGAAGGTGGAATATTTAATTGAGGATGACAACGATGCTTTCATTGCTACTTAGCACCACTGATCTGCAATTTATCACAATATTAATTCGTAAAAGGAAATTGTAATCTTCAATGTTCAATTTTCGATGACAATTACAAATGCAAATATAGAAATATTTCATTTCTTATTAAAACTTACATTAACAATGATTGATACCTAAGTCTTCAAAAATTGGCCCCAAACGTTCATAGGCTGCAGTAAAAACTAAACCCATACAGTATAATATTGCACTTTAACTTGAAACTGCAATTAAATTTGACCAAATATCACATTTTAGGAACATAGCTGCACAAATGTCTTGTTTCAATTAAAAATATAACTTGTACAAAAGTCAAATGGAACCTCGATTATCCTCCATCTGGCCACGCAAATTTCAGCTTCACAAATTACAAGCATCAACTGTTCATTATGAAAAACAAAATTCCTTCCCCTTATGATACATTTTCTTAGTTATTTAATGCTTCCTTTATCGCAAAAACAGGTCTGTACAGAAAAACTATGTCAGTGAGAACTATATTAACCAAGATTTGAAGCAAAAATTATTTCTTTTTTTAGTTCTCTTGAAATGTAAAAGCTTACATTTCTCTCTCTTTTCTTTTTTTATTTTCTTAACATCTTCTCCATGTTAAAGCATTTCTTATGGAACTCAATTCACATTTTTAGTTCAAAAATGTTCAGATTTTGATGGTAGTCATCAACTAATTATTCAGATCCACAGGTGACAGATAATCAAGGTTCTGCTACTATGTGTGCATTTCACATAATATGGTTCACAGGATGGTATGATGATATCAAACTTCGGCACAGTTTTCAGTCATGTTGTCTTCTTCGGGTCTACCGACTGAGCACCTAAAAATGACATTATATGTCAATGTCTTCTGGCTCAAGTGTGAATTATGAAATTATTAGAAAATTAATTATTAACAAAATATTTTCTGGGCATTTTTCAATTTCTCTATGCCGTTTTAAAATACAAAATTTGACAAGGTAAAAAAACAAAACACCAATTACAAAAAAACAACAACAAAAAACAAACCTCTTGCACTCACTTCACTTGAAGTAAAATGTGAACTCAAGGTAGTAAATGATTCTTTAATTCCTTAATATGAGATTTTATTATATAGCACACTGTATACTATGTATACACTGTGTCTGGGGAGGAAACGTCCAAACTTCGAAAATAAGCTCTAACACAATTCTAAGCATATTTTGTTTAATAAACTACGTGGATATTGGGAATGGTTGAGCCGCAATAAGCACTCAAAAGTTGGTTTGAAAAATTGATTTCTAGGCAAAACTTTGCATTATAGAAGCATAGAAACACTTGACAAACATGTAAAATGTTTATTATTTGCAAAAGAAATGAATATATTTGTTCAGACAGAAAAATTAAGCGAGAAATAACACAGCAGTCGAATTGTGTAAATTGGGTGCTTTTTTATTTCCCGCTTAATTTTTCTGTCTGAACAAATATATTCATTTCTTTAGTGAATAATAAACAATTTACATATTTCTGGAGTGATTCTATTCTTCCATAATACAAACTTATGCCTAGAAATAATTTTTTCAAACCAACTTTTCAGTGCTTATTGCGGCTCAACCATTCCGAATATCCACGAAGTATATTGGACAAAATATGCTAAGAATTGTCTTAGAGAGCTTATGTTTGAAGTTTCAACGTTTCCTCCCTGGACATCCTGTATTTACTTTCAAAAGGTCAATAGCGAACTATAAATGAATGTTCAAATCAATAAAAAATGTGATTTTAATTACATTACAATAAAATTTCATCCAATTTTACAAAAAACAAAGGGGGGCAAAACAGCAAAAATTTACAAACATTTTCAAATGGTCCCATAACATGTTTATTTAAGAACTGTGCATCATTCTGACATTCTCCCTCACAGCAAATGCAGCTCATTTGCCCTACATTTCCTAAATTTCCCTGGACACCTGGCTCGCAGCTCCACCCCTTCCAACCTTCTTAGTTGTGCAAATACTTCTTTTTGCATCAATTATCAACACTCCATTTTTCTACTGCAATGAACAAGTGCTCTTTCTCAAGCTGCATGCATGTGGATTCAGACTTGAGGGAGTCAACTATAAGACCCAAAGTACACATAATCTTTGCACAAACGGTTTCTGAGTTTTAACAAATGCTTGGATCCGATCCACTGAGTGGCTTCTGGGCAGCAGAATTGTTCTGCACATAAGCATATTTGCTAAAATTCCATAATCAATTGTCAAAAGGAAGCTTGTAAACTGGGTCTATTGGTCAGCCCCAAAATGAGAGTTTAAAATTTCCTATAAAAACTCCAAGGTCAAGAAAATTATATTTGAAAAAAGCCATCACCAAAAGAATCTAGCTAGTCAGAGGACTTTTGTAATTTATTGTGTGGCAACATCTCTCTAGCAATTGACAGATATTTACGAAATTTGGAAAAGAGGATTTTGAAGGTTTTTTGTGAAGTAATGCCATATGATGCAAACAACTGGGACCACAATTTAGCTAGCATTTCATACATCACCTTCGTCCCCATCCTGAGCACCACAACAAGCACAGTTCTTGAACAGACACCCTGCTTTAAAGTAGCAAACTTAACACTTAGGGGGAACTTAACACTGAAGCGGAAGGGAGGGGGGTCTGAGGCAGCGTCTGCATAATGTAAGGGTTCAAGGATGCATTACAAGGGGGAGAGGGGGTATTGAAAATACTCAAAATTTGCGTTATGTAATTTATGGATGGCCCCTTAAATGAATTCCAGCAAATAGCCAATGCCAGTTGGCAGGTAGAGTCTCAAAGTTGTATCAAATTTTAAAATTCTAATTTTTTGGACAAGCCCAATTTTATTAGAGGTCAAAGGTAATTTTGAACTGAATATTCTATGCATATAAGGGGGGAAGAAGCAGCTACACGAAATATCCACAATCTATATTTCTCACCTTTCCAACACTGATAAATTTCAAACGAAATTCACCTGAAGATCCAGATATATATTTGCAAATTACTATTTTTTTTAAAGGAAATTCTTACACGCAAATTCAACAATGCAAAAATATTGTTTCTAAATGACATAACTGAATGGTATTATGATTATTTTAGGCATTTGTTTACAAACCCCTAGAACACTCTTACATACACATGAACTTTGTGTAACTTTTATACAAATAATTTACAGATCTCTTAAAGAAACCTGTTTCCACTACATTTGAATGTTTCTATTTTTTTAGTTAAGTATGTTTAATGCTAATATTAAAGGCAAGAGTTTCATCAAATATTTTAAACTAGGTTACACATGCAATAGAACACAATGTATCCAGCTTTTGTCAATAAAAAATCCATGCACATACTCCATGTTAATCAACAAATGCACTTCCTACACAATGTTGCACTATCCAATTTAGATATTTGCACTAAAGAAAACAGCTACATGTAAATTGTTTGTTGGTGAGATAAATATTCCTAAGCCACTGTTTAGAACAAGCTTTAAATGCCATCATTAAACCTTAAGTCATGTTTATTTCCACTTTTCTCATATTTATGAGAAGTGCCTACTTTCACTTCAATAAAACATTAAGTCAGAAAAATAAGTTAACAAAAACAGAAGGCATCATCTGACAACTGAACTGAAGGCAGATGATATCAGTATATCCTAACTGATGATGACGTTAAGCCCTATGATGAATATCTTTGGACTAAATGATTTGTTGGCTTTTATGCAAGATTTTGACGTTGCATCTAGGCACTGATACAAGCAAAATCTTTGACATCTTTTCAATATAGTACTTGAGTACTACTCTTGGAACTATCTTCAACCACCCACAGTCTTCTCAAATATACAGAATAAATGATAAGTAGGTACGAAGCAAAAAAGTTACAAAAATATGCAGATTTGAAGAACATTCTGAATATTTTAAACAGTTGCTAAAATGTTCTTTATTCCTTTTGTTCATTTGGGTGAAAAATATCTTTGGAGTTGAAATACAACTTTCTGCAGAGAGAATGAATTTATAGACATCAAAAGTTTCTTCTGATACTCTCTCATCACGTTCCCCTTTCAATTGCCAGTTGTTGGATGGTAGGTCAAAAATATCTTGCATTAAACCAAATAAAATATTATATTTAAAAAGGCTTCTGTAGCAAGGGGCAATGCTATTTTGGTTTTCCAAATGATGCTGCATAACAAGACTATAATTGCCAAGATTTTAGTTTATACACTGCACTACTCTTCAAAGCAAAGAACTGCCAGTTTTCCATTGAACAAGTCCTGAATTCAACTACTCCAACACAATTTATTAAGCCCTACAAAATTGTATTTATTTATTTTAACACTTGACTCCAGCTGTAGGGAAATGATCCAAGAATTTCATTTCCACAGCTAGAATTTCATTTATGGCATCGAAATAAGATGATGTGGTGAATAATGAGCATTAAGACATAACTGATGAAATGTAATTCAGGGATAACTGCAGAACCTTGGGTAATCTTGCTCCTAAGCTACTTTGTTCACCATAAATTCTACATCAACTGAAACCCAAAACTCACAGGAGAAATGCTATACCACAAACCACTACACTATAGGATACCCCTAAAAGAGTGATGTTTTACAACGACACAACAACAATTCTTCCAATATGCAGCATCATTCACAAAACCAACATACCACATAATTCTATACAACAGACAGTATACTCACCATCAATGGTGCCAAATTCGCGTTCATGTGCCCGGGTCAGGACCTGTTTGTACAAGATTTCAGCCTCCTTGTACTTTCCCTGCTTGAGGTAACAGGATGCCAAATTGTTCTTGGTCTTGGCAACATTGGGATCGTCTGGCCCCAATTTTGATTCGTAAATCTCCAGGGCTCGCTGATAGTACCGTTCTACTTCTTCATACTTGCCCTATGACATGAAATAATTGCATTGTATCTTGCATTAATTGCATGCACATTTCAAAATATAAATATAACTAGACACTTTTATTCACCTGTGTAAACTGCTATTTTACCACAATGTATTGAGATGCAGTAAACAAATTACATTAGTTCAATGCACAAGAATTGATATAATTGTTTATTTCAATGATATTGGGGTGATATTGCAAAAGAAGAAAGTTCCTTAAAAATACAAAACTTACAGTTATATAACCAATATAATAATTTAAGTGCAATAATTCAAAATTAGCCGACTTAGATCAAACTCACACCAATGAATGTTTTTATTAATAATTCAGAATTGTTCAGGGAGAATTTGTGGTGCACACTATTACAAATTTAATATAGTGATCCTAACTACTGATAAACAGAGGGGCTGAACCAAAATTTCCACTTCTACTTCTTAAAATGGCTGTTTGAAGACCTGCGAGCAAGAGTTTTCACTATCTACAACAGTGCATCCCAGACCGTCTCTCTGTGTCAAACAGCACACTTAAACTTAAATGAAGAGAACAAATAAGACTTTTTCACATGTTCATACATAGGAAATGGAATTTATTGTACTACATAAAGCAAAATATCTGTGTATATATGTATATATTTTTTCCCAAATATATAAAATAAAAATTCATTTAAGTGCTTAATATTATTCTATTCAAGCATTTTTTGAAGCACAGAACTTCATATCTTTCGACCCCCCCACCCCCAATGCAATATCACACTAACATCAGCAAAAAAATATTTTTTAGTTTTCGATAGAGTTACACATGGGCTCTATAAAAGATGAGCAAGCTTATGAAATTACTTCTGCTTCAAAAACACAGACAATTCACCGTATTAATTTGTAAGAAACATGATCCCAGTAACATATATTGCAAACTTGCATCTGAAATGTTCCTTTTCGAAGTATAATTATATTACACTTTTCACGAGGTGAAATTTTGAGCTAATTGTGATTGTTGCCATCACTGGTTGCCACATCTCATGGATGAATCCAATTTGGCTCATCTCATATTTGTTATAATAGTACAGGCACACTGCATTCTCAGAATCCACCAGCATGCATATCAAATATTAGAACCACTGTGTTCGAGAAGTCTTGAATTTTGTAATCAACAATCTATTGTGTTTCAGTTATGCAATTTTACATCTGTCTTTAAGTAGTATAAATTATATCTATCTCAGGTCTCCAATACTTGTTAAAATATTTCACTTAGAATAGCCGACATGCTATTTGCAGTTAATTTTAAAATTCATTAAGCAATCTAACAAACTGTAGAGATTGCGAGGAAAGTTTGCCATGCCGGAAATTTTGTTCCATTTCCACCCTGATTAACGTTGCATATTTCTTTCATAGTTTACTGCGATTCACTGCTTCCTATTTTACATTCAGAGAGCAAGAGATGTGCAGATCTGGAGGGTCTGATGAAAACTAGATACCAGCATTCCTATCAAATTGGCAACTTTAAAGCAAACAAGTAATACGTAAAAACATTTTTCCATCTCAATTAAGGTCAGGATGTAGTCTTTGATTTAGGGGCTTTACCTGTTCTAATAATTCTTTCAATTTCACCTACCTGGTTCTGGCAAAGCAACGCAAGGTTGTTAAGCTGCTTGGCCACGTCGGGGTGATCCCTGCCTAGCACTTTTTCTCGAATTTCCAGAGCTCGCTTGCACAGGGGTTCAGCCTCCTTGTACTTGCCACGCTTGCCATATAGCACAGCCAGGTTGTTCAGAGTGGCTGCGACCTGTTCAAGAAGCATCCACATTGCAATTACAGTAGAATATCAATAATCTGGATTAATTGGGATTAGACTCTTGCCAGATTATGAAATTGGTAAGTTTTTTTAAATTAACCCATAAAACCAAACATTGGCATTTGTATATTCAGTGCAACTGACATACAAGGTGAAGGTAAACGAAATAGAATGATACATACTTTTGGCTAACAATTTCATCAAATGGGATTTGACACAAGAGACCATTGTGGTCAAGATGGTGAAACAGTAAGTTGATGGTGCCTCACATTAATCTTTTCACTGCTATGAATCACTATAGTGGTGTGCAGAGTACTTTCCTTTAAATGCTAAGTGCCACTATAGTGGCTTTTGGTTTTCTTTGCGTCAACTGCTGTACGCCACTATTTTTCCAATCCTTAGTGGCATCTAGCAGCTGTACAAGTAGTTACTTGCTATTTCTGAGATTCACCAGTCGATACCGTAGCCCTTTCATCTTGTGCTACTCTTTGAAACTCGCAACATGGTCCCAGCACCGAACATGACTGCGCAACATCCGTGCAAAAAAGTACTCCGCACAGCTTGTCACTTAAGAATGCCAGCAGGCGGGGAAGGTTGAAAGGCAGAGTGCACAGCAAGTGAGTCATGCCTTACATTCAACTCGCTAGCAGTGAAAAGGTTAATATGAAAAATGGGAATGTCATGAAGAACAATTATTTGATACCATTTTGGGTCCTGGGCTTGGATCCCAGTGGAATAAAATATTTGTACTTTTGATGTACATGACATGACAATCCATTTTCAATTAAAAAAAAAACTTGGTAAAAATCATTCATAATTCACTCTGGTGGTTACAAAAGGGAAGTGAATGACTAGAACTATTAATGAAGTAAAAATGTCTCTGTGTAGACCGTAAAAAATACTGGTTGTAGAATGCACAGTTTTGCAAAAAGTAAAGTACAGTGTCTTTCAGATAATGTAGCATATTATCTCCCATGAGTAGACACAGTAGCAGAAATAAACTTAACTCAAAAAGTAATAATTCCATCTCGTTTCTCAGACAAATGTCATTCTGGCAAGTTCCCATTCATTACAAATCCTTTTGCTCAACAAGTTATACATTACTGAGAAAGAATTGTTTACAATACAAGTGAAAGTATAAGTTGGAAACACAAACATATCATTTCTTCAAGACACCTTGGAAAGAACTCAAAAATTCAATTGTTCAAGTAAAGAATCACTAATTAACCACTTCCCTTACTAATATTTTTTCAGGTTTCTTTTCAAAAATATCCTATTTTTAAACATTTAGTCTATAATCTTTTTAAACATTTGGTTGAAATCAACACAGTAATTAAATATCATGGTTGACTTTGCATAATTTACGGTGATATTTAAACTTTTACACGTACAAAATAATTATCTGAGTTATCTCAGGAATGGGAAAAAACTAATAACTTAGCTATTTTGACTCACTTCCAGACTCTGAAAATGATCACTCCAATCTTCCTCGCTACTCATTACATCTACTTTTTTGTCAATAATATTTGTAAACATTTTAGCTAGGAAAACTGCAGCACTAAATACAAAAACAGCATCTCACGTGACATCAATAAACACTGAGTCAGCAGGCGAAATATAACACTCCTCACAGTTCTGAAAATTCTACAAAACGCAAGCCCAACTTGTGGCTGGCCATCAGAGACATCTATCGATTATTATGTGAATTATTAGCAGGCTCTGACAATTTATTTCAGGCAGAGTTAAAAAGAACATGAACTAGTGCATGAATCAGAAAATATTTTACGATATTTAACCCCTAACTCCAGGGAAGCAGCTAATTGTAAAAAGATTGTTGAAGTCCTACTGTGAGGAGAGTTTTGAGATATTAAGAGTTGATGATGTAACATGGTAGTAGAAATCAATAAATGGATCTAGTAAATTTAAGCAAGTTGTTACAATTCTAAAGGACTTCTGCTGAACCATTTACAAATTAATGTCATGGATAGAAAGGTGTCCAGACCACAGCTGAAAACATCAAAAGAGGTTTTACCAACATTATATATAATGTTTTCAGTAGGAGTCAAAAAATACACCCAAATCACCAATTCAATAGCTGTTTGTTAAAAGGGCCCAAGTCCAGAAAACCAAATTTTACAGGAGAAACAAAAAACAGATTTTTATTCATTCTATCAAGTTTGAAAGTATCTGCTGCATTCAAAATCAACCTGTTTACCCAATTTACATTTCTCAGCAGTATACTTAAAAATGTAATAAAAAATGACTGCCCTATAGAGCGTCCAAGCATTTGATTGCAGTACAGAGCTTATGGAGAACAGCGTTGTCACTTCTCAGCGGCACTTATACGCAACACTCGCTGTGCTTAATACTTGGATTGACATGAAATTTTGCCAGCTTGTTCAGCACCTTGAATACCACTTGAACGGAAATAATTTCAAAACATGTTAAATAGATGGCTTAATATTACAAATTAAAGATTTTTGATAAAAAAAGATGTATTATTTTTATTAGAATTATTATTTAAAAAACAGGCCTTTAAGTGAGAGTTAAAACTGAAATATCAATAGCAAAACGAGTCCAAATCCAGTTGGAACATTGTTAATTCATCACATACTGACGAGACTTGAATTGTTTTGCGCGAATGACATCGATATCAAGGTCAATATTGCTAATTTTTAGTCCCAAGTCATTTTATACGTCCAATACATCCACTTTTTTTATGTAAAATAAAGGGAAAATTCATTCACAAACGTGAGATGACATGGATGGTATCAAATACTGCAAGGGTTTGTGCGGACAATGCGTAATATTCTTTTTGAACACCCAGCTAATAATTCGTCACCTATTTGCACTTGAAAGCACATTTTACGACAACTACTGGTTGAATGTCTTTGGCATTAATATTATTAACAGTAAAATTTCTAATTCATTTTTATATGTTTAAATGCATTTCACTGTTTTAATAAGTGAAATTCAAAAATAAATACTCTATTTTTCCTTTCAGATCGCCTCTTGAGAATCGCTGAGAAGTATTCAAGATCACTTAACGACATGAAATGTTCGTTCGGAGCGCACGAAATATTGTTTTTATTACCATCTAACTCAAGAACCATGATTCATACAGAAATGTGGTTGGTCTCATATCAAAATTTGGACTTCCCTTGTCATTTCATCCGCTGGGTGTTTGTGCTTTTCTGCAATAATAAAAAAGTTTCTCGCAGAGTGAAAATTTAAGAACGTCAAAATGTAGAAATAAGCATTTGTCTATCATTTATAATTAATTTCATGGAAATTAAACCATAAAACTAAATTACAAAATAACCATCACATTCATAAGAGTTCTGGGAATAACTGGTAAAAAACTCAATTGTCTAAGATTAACACAACTGAAGCTTTCGTTGAATGAACTTGTTAAGTATTTGCGCGTGAAACAAAATGGACGTGTCGAATAACCCCGAGCCTCCTGAATCGGCAACACAGCTTGCAGTAGAAAGAGAGAGTCTTATGTAAAATTGTAATGGATAGAAAGAGAGGGCAATACTCCATAAGGCGCCGTACTGCAATCAAATGTTTGGATGCACAATAGAGGTAGTTAAAAGTAGTGGACATAAGCCCCTTAAACAAATGATAAATGGCAAAGCTGTGATGACTTCTGGAAACCTTTCATCATAAATAAAATAATAAAAAGTACCGACGGAAAAATGTATCTATTGATTGGCAGTCTCTACAGACGCTGTATTTTTCTTGTAGTATTATTGTTACAAGCTTTTAAAATTGTAAATAGATATAAATTCAGGATTCACTTCAACAACAGTAAATTTAAAAGAAGAACTACTATGAAGGATTATTTCAGTCAACTGTCCTGTGCTGTAAATTCTGTTATGCTTGCGAAGAGCTCTTTTCAAATCTTTAAGGAGAGTATTCAAATCTCCATGCAGATTCTGTATTTGCTTTTCATTTTAATGAATATTTTTTACTGGAAAGGACTCTATATGATCATGAACTTTAATTTTACTCTCAGATGAGAGATGAAGCTTGTATATTTGCTACGCATGTCTACTGGGTTTTTTCCTGCTACCTGAAGTGCTCATAATCTTAAAATTCTCTTCACACCTACTGACAATATCACAAGAAATGCTGGCAGAAATTCTTCCAATTGATGTGCTCCAACAATGAAGTGGTATCTCCTCTTCCTTTCTCTGAAAGCTCCCTTCCTTTCTTTTCTTTTACATTTCTTGGTCTCCTCTTTACACATTCAACATCAATCAGATTTTGCAAATAAATATTTTGTTCATTTTTACCTGAGAAGCTCTTGTAAAACTGTGTGAAGACTGTCAGGCTATTCTCTTCTGATAGGTATTCTTGAGACAGTTCTTCCAACACTTGCAGTCAGCACCTAAGCATCTAGATCTCACCATTATCCCAACATGATTTTTGGGCTCTTTTCTCAAAAGCTTAGCCTTTTTAATTACATTTCATTCACAATTTCCTTGATTTCCAAGTCTCTTGCCATTTTCCTAACCCCATCATCAGCAGATTCTATTTCAGTAAATGAATCCAAAGTAAATTATACTGGGTTACTTCCAACACCACACCTCCAAAAATGACTAAGCCACTTTGCCATATCGGCTGTAAATTGGGCCAAAGATGGGTCAGACTCTCAAAGAACATAAATTTTATTTTGTTAAAAGCACTGATGTCCTGGACTTCAGCCCTTTTAACAAATAAAGCAAAATAAAAGTCTTTTGTTATCGTATGCAGAGTACGAACTTAGGTTCTTTTAACAGAAATCAACGCCCCTATGTTCAAAGAATATATTTTTTTAAATGTAACTTAAGCCCTTTTAACAAATAGTTATTCAATTATTTAAATTCTTTCAAACACAACTTAATTTACAATTATAAGAATTTAAGATCATTGTCATAATGCCATTTGACAAATTTATTATGTGCATTTTGTAAGGAAATTTGGTTACCATAATTTATGATTTACTTAAACAGATCATCTGGAAATAACAGAAATTCTGTATCCGAATAAAGATGAAAATTACTCACAAAAATAATAAAAATCAGTGGTCCCAAAAGGGAACACTGTAAATGAGAAAGTCTGTAATTAAACTATATAATTTTCTGACATATTATGCTCATCTTACGTAGTTAATGTATTCCCCTGTCATTAATGTATTTAAAAACACTTAATAATAAATGCTTTCTCTTCTTGATAGTGAAACATGATCAGATTTGTTTCGTGCATCTTATAAACTCCAATAGGACCCCAAGGATGTCTACTTTTATTACTATCTGTCTACTCTCTTCATGTGATCAACCTGCATAAGGAAATGGTTCAATTCCCTCAATGTCCTATGCAGAGGATTCCCACACTTCCATGCGATTATCAAGTGAGCAGACATATATTCACACATGGTATTCTGAGCTGTCCATGTGATTCAACATTGTAATTGGATCACTACATTGTCATTGGAAGACATGTTTGTCAGCTACTTTTAATCTATTCGCCTAATATAACATGTACTTTTTCAAATGCATTACTTGCCTCTCTACCAGATTCACTTTTAGGATGATGATAGAAAAAGGGGTTCCCAAACAACAGAACTCTTAGTTTCATGCAAGGGACCCCACTACAGTGCAGATATACTCCTGACCAAAGGGAAACATCCGAGAACAATGCAGAACCATTTTGCCTTGGGGAAGGTCACTGCATGGCAGCTGAAACATTGGAATCTGTGCCTAGAACATGTTCTCTCCAAGACAGCCAAGTAGAGACGCATGCATTTGTTTACAATAGGATATTCCCAAGAGTGAACAAACAGTAGTTGGTGGTAATTGTAAACCTCTCAATTTCAGAAATTATTTTGATTTATTCAAATCCTTTTTCTATTCTCTCTCCCAGGTTGGACTAATATTTCGCATATTTCGCACCCCTCCCTTACGAAGATTCTGCAGTCTATGGATGAAACTTAACAGTCTCATACCAACAACATTCTCTTCCCCAAGAACACCAACTGGTGATAGAGGGAGTGTTTAAAGGCAGTCCCTAGAATAAATATCAAAGTAACTGAAGCAAAAATGTACATATATTTAAGAAGTAATACTAGGTGTATTTAGCAATATATATTACAATCTGCAGGTTGGAAGTTTTTTGAGCAAGCCTGGTTGTAAGAGAATGATGTAGTTTCCACTAAGCAATTATCCATGACAAAGGTTTCAAATGGTCTAATACATATTCAAGAACGGTAGTAAGCTAGATCCCGCTAACTACAGGCCTATTAGCTTGACCAGCTCGATATGTAAGGTCTTTGAGCGGATTCTAGCAAGCAGGATACTCAACTTCACTATGAGAACTGGACGCATACCACCACACCAACACGGTTTCGTGCCAGGGAGATCAATAATAACAAATTTACTATCTTCACAACAAGACTGGACAAAAAATTTAGATAACGGCAACCCTACAGATGTCATCTATTTAGACTTCTCCAAAGCTTTCGATAAGGTACCGCACCGAAGGTTGCTTTACAAACTTGCTCACTTTGGCATAAAGGGGAAGCTTCTGCACTGGATCCAAACTTTCCTTGAAGATCGTCATTTCTGCGTGAGAATTGGAGAGAAAAAGTCATCACCGAAGAGAATCTACAGTGGAGTTCCCCAAGGGTCAGTACTGGGACCAATCCTATTCATCTTGTATACTAGCGACTTGCCGAACGGTATGCTTTCCCACTTTAAGATGTATGCAGATGATACTAAATTCTATGCAAACCCTCTGGAGAATTATCTCCACCTTCAAGACGACTTGAACGGTGTATATGAATGGTCTAGAATTTAGAAATTACCCTTAAACGACACGAAATGTATGGTTATGCATATTGGAAAATCCAACCCAAAACGAAATTACCAATTGGGAGCAAAAAATTTGTCTGAGACCAAGATCTTGAAAGATCTGGGGATCATGATCTCTAACGACCTCAAATGGGCAGACCATGTGAGTTACATCGCAAAAAAGGCTAACAAAGCTATATTTACATTGCGCAAAGCCTTTAATACAATAAGAAGCGATGCATTTACAACACTATATAAAACCTACATTCTCCCGATTGTTGAATTTGGCACTGTAATTTGGAATCCTTATTTCCTCAAAGATATGAATTTGCTAGAAAATGTACAAAGGAGAGCCACACGTATCCCCACAGACCTCAAGAACATGACTTATGATCAACAACTGGCGAGACTCGGACTTCTAGGAGACAACGTGGCGATATTCTTGAAACATTCAAGATTTTGCAAGGGCAATACAACTCCGATCTTACTAGTATTTTTCAGCGCTCTGGAAACCTACAATTACGAGGTCACGACATGAAGCTGGTAAAATGTAGATATAATCTTGTGCAGTACAAAAACTTCACCGGCAACCGAGCTGTCGACACCTGGAACACATTGCCCCAGGACGTTGTGTCGGCTCCTAGTCTCCAGATCTTCAAAAGAGCTTATGATGATCTCTTCAACGGGGAAGACCATAGACTCCATTGATATGCAGACTTTGTTCCTCCTGTCCAAGAATTGTGTCAAACTTGTTAAATTATTATTATTGTGATATTATGTGATATTACATTTATATGTACATGTGATGTTAATTATTATGATGTGATATATCTTCAATGAATTGTATTAGCGCCGATTCAGGCCTCATCAGTTTGTACTGTTGCCTGTATATTACTTTAAATAAATAAATATATTATAACTTAGGGATAGAAAAGGTTTTCATAATAAAAGTTCTAAATGATGAAACAGTAACACCTGACCTAAACACAGATGGAGCAAAAACCTTACTCTGGAGTCTGTTGCTGACAATGGTGCATAGGACTTTCTTTCCAAGGGGAGCTGTCATGTTAAGCTGTGGGTTGTATAAGTGCCATGATCCGATATACAAAGATAATCAGAATGTATACATTTTTTGTAGATAGTAATGTGAAAATTGACTGTTGTCAGGTTTTAAACTATGCAGGCTTTTAAGCAGCACAAAACAATTCAAAATCAACCTGAGGAGGCCTCCCTTAAGAGCTCTCTTTTCTGCTGCATTAGAGACAATCCTTTTAACTATTGTAGCTCATCTTACTGGGCTTCACTTGCTGCCACTTCATCATGAGCCATATGTTTCACCACTCATGCCTACCACAGACTTGCCATCGACGTTGGATGTGAGTTTCCAACTCACATATAGATAGGCAAATTCACTTCATCTGTAATTTGCATTAGTGTTTAATGACAAATCATTATTTCATCAATTTTTTAGACTATACTGTCCATAATATATTCACAAATTACACCAAGCTTAATAAAATTAATCACTAGGTAGTGAACACAAAAGATAAAAATTACAGAGCAATAACCAATATTGAACCTACTTCACATGTTTGCTTGCAATTTATATTTCACACCTCATGCAAGGCTCGGGAGTATCATGAAAGAGCTCCAACAGTCGATTATGGCCTGAACAGCTGACATTGGGTTCTTCTCTTGTGCTGGTGTACACACTACTGTTAAAACTAATAGTTATCTCCCTGGGAATACTGATCTTCATAATTTGATTCAAATTAACAGACAGACCAACTTGAGGTGATGACATTAAACTTGAGTGCAATGACATTAAAATATCTTCACAATTTCCAAATAGACGCCTTTTGCTTTTAAATTCAAAGGGAAGAAGTGTTTCCCACATGTTCATGGACGCTACACCCCTCATTGCTGACACCTCCTCCTCAAAGTGGTAAGCAATTGTTAAGAAGCCAAGAGCACTTACCGCTGGGTGGTTTTCCCCAAGAGTCTTCTCTCTGATGGCAAGGGCATCGTTTAAGAGACTGGCAGCCTCCTTGTACTTGTTTTGGTCTCTAAATGGAATAAAAATACAGCATTAACATTAATCTTTAAAATAAACTTAACTTCATTGACTCTATTTATGCCATTCCAGCCAAGTTACACATGTAAGAAAGAGATATAAAAGGTGGAATGAAATTTTCTGGAAATGTATGGAACACAATTCAAACAAAATTAAATTTGAAATAAATACATCTAGAAAGCTAGCTTCACTAATATCTTAGTAAAAATTATGATAATTATTTAGGGAATGATCTGCATACACATTCAAGAATAGAAAAATTGTAGGGGTCATGAAGTTTAGATCTAACGCCAAGATTATATTGTAATTATGAATAATGAAATTCCTTTGGGTCTTCCTTTTCATTCAAAGATGAAAATCCTTATAGTTCAAGAATAACAATGAGAAATCCCTTTTCGATGGTGCAATTCAGGGCCTTTCAACTCCCATATAAACTGGTGGAGTCAATTATAGTGGCTTGCTCTACTTGTACACTTTCTTGCAGGAACTAAACGACAGACTGCTGCCAATGTTACTGAGAAGGCATGGACTGGCAATTCACAAATAGGCACTCCTGCTGGAAAAGGTCACACTTATGCTTACATTTTATACAGCAACATTTCCCCCACCCCTTTTCCCCTCCAGCAAATATTATCATTACAAGTAGTTGATTCCTTCGTATTCCATAAATATTTTCTATTTCCCATAAATACATCCATTTTTTGGAATGCTAAATTGGCAAGCTTTCCTATAGCTATACTTCAGCAATACTACCATCCCTATCCTTGAAATCTTTTGTTTTTTTTCCAGTTTTAATGCAGAGTTGAAAGACCCAAGTTACATTGCCTATGCTACCCACAGCAATGTAACCCCTAGCTGGTACGTTGATGTGGCTTGTAGCAGACTGGTTGTCCCTGGTTGTAACTGTTCCAAAAACATTAGATCAGACAGAACATGAGACTTTATTCCAAAAATAGTCTGGGGAGAATGTTACATCTTTAACTACAAGTTATTTTCTAAGAAAAAGCTTCACCTTTGTTTATTGGAAAAATCAGGCAGCCACCCCTTATGTTTTTTTTTCTGTACGTACAAAAGTGAAGGGGGGAGAGACAGCCATCTATAAGTTCAAATCTACGCAGATAGCCTCCACAACTCAATTTCTTTAACTGGAAAATCATATTTAGAAGAAGCATTCACTTGATACCATCCTTCTTTTGACCGTATGAGGGACAGAACAAAGTCCTATTCTATCAACTGAGTGCAAGATAATCAACACATGCCATCTAAATTTGTGTTTGAGAATCACTACAAAAATGTGTATTTTATATGGCTCAAACATTTTTATTCAAAACATCAATGAATGAGATTTTAATTCGTTGAATATACTTCAACTGAAACTTCAATTATGAGCATTTATATGATTTTTATTATTAATTGCATACAATAGTTCACATCAGAAGCAATTCTTAAGTAAGGCATAAAGATAGTTATAATTGTATCTTTATTTCATAACTGGCCAGGGGGGGAGAAAGAGATTATGCAGCAAAGGTATTCACAACACAGGAAATTGATGAATACTCTACTTCTTGGAACTGCAATACTCAGTCACCAGCATAAAGCACAACAAAGTAAAAAAGCTTAGGGGCAGGGCATTTCTCTCGGAAGTAGTCAGAAAAGAGTTCACTTCAAACACATCATCTTCTCTCCACCCACACACCTCTATCAGTTGCCAAGTGGATGTGAGAACAAACAGGACTCTACAACAATCCTATGATGAAATGTGATTGGTACCCTAAGCATGTAATTAAATTGTCGATAACATCAGTAGTCACTGACACTGATGTGCATGGCCAATTCACATAAAACAACAAAGGAGAAGTCATGTGGCAGATGATGATTATCGAATGGCTACCAATCAAAATGTTAGCACAATTTAGCAGTGGATGGTTTTTCTGCACAGCCCATCCACAGTGTGTTTGCCCAAAGCCTTTGTTAGAAGTACTGTAATTATTTTGCTCTAACCTGTACACCAGCGCAAGGATGTTAAGCATCGTTGCCACGTCTGGGTGGTCGTGGCCGCTAGTTTTCTCAAGGTCTTCAAGAGCTTGTTTGCACAGAGGGACTGCCACCTCATAGCGACCCTGTGACGCGTACTGGATCACTAAATTGTGCAGTGTACGCAATCGTGCTGGGATTTCGTACCCAGCATTCACCTGCTGTGCAAACTGGCTGGGTGGTGTAGGAGACATCGATGCTGAAACAGAACATTACACAAAATAAAACCTGTGAAATTATGATTTATTCCTGTCATGGGTAACATAAGAGAACAATTTTTAATATTGAAATAAAATAATGGCTCCGTGATTAGGATATTAACCAGAAATAGGGTACATGCATTATAATAAACTATCTTTAATAACCTTACATCTAATTTTAACCTGTAGCACTTAGCTCTGAACATTTCTCACATAACCCCTGAATTAGCTAAACAACAAAATTGATTTTCAGTTGTAAAACGTAAAAAACTTGCACAATTTACATCTTACTCAAATAGAAGTTTTGTCAAAACAACTATTAAGGCAATTTACAGCACCAGTTTGATTCACAATATTATACCAGGAACACCATTCCACCTTGTGTGGAACTTGTGTTTTTGACACATTAAGCACTTTGAATTATACTTGAAGAATCATTCTTCATTGGCTGGCAATAACATCAAAAAGTACTCTAAATTTAATTTAGAATTTAATACATTTTTTCACCATTTTTAAAAGAGACAATTCAAAAGATTACAATATGAATTTTAAAGGACTCCAGGATCATTCCATATTAAACCAACACAGTCATTTTACAGCACCATCTCAGATTCAGATGAAATTTGACACATAGGTAGTATGAATGAAGAATAAGAAAACTACAAATTTTGAGTAAAATATTTCCACCCATTTGTGAAATACAGCCATGTAAAATATTACAAAATTGGGTTCCCGAAATTTTTTAAATCGATGTAGAACCTCTCTACATTAAGATAGAGAGCTGGAACAGGTGTCATTTTACAGTTTTCATTATGGACTTTTATATGATATACAACTCAATAGGGGTTTGGTTAAAAACGTTTTTCAAATTCAAATTTGAAATTTTGATTTTGAGTTTTCCCAAAATGCTCATCTTCAAAAAAAAAACTGAAAAAAATCTAAAATAATCCATATATGTTTCCAAACAGATAGTACAAGTGCAAACATGGGACTAATGTGCGTGTGCGCGCGCGCGTCTGTATATATATATATATATACATATATATATATATATATATATATATATATATATATGTATATATTATTAATTTGGTGTCTTTTGTTGGCGAGCGTGTTGTGTTTTATTGTTATTAGACCGCCGAACTTCATGCAATTGCATATTTTTGCTGACTGTTCATATCGAAAGGAAATGTATATAACTTTACCTATCACCAAAAATAAAAGAAATCAAGGTCACCTTTCAGTTGATGAACCAGATGCTTGGGAACCTAAACATTTAAGAGAAATGAATCGTTGAGGAAAGACCACCACCTTTGAGCAGCATCAGCTGGTTATTTGCCATCATGCAAACAGTTAATCATGCCCAAAATTTTGCAAAATGCCATTAATGAAGAAAGCACAGTTAGTGACATAATCTCATGGTACATCAATGAATAGGCAATTGAACCGCAACCTGGAGGAGGACGCCCGAAGACATTTTCTGATCGAGAAGAGAATCTCGTAGTAAAAATAATAAAGAAGGATCCTCATATTAATTCACCAAAAATTACTCCATAGTTATAAATTGGCATTGGCACAAAAGTAAATCCCAAAACTGTGCAAAGGGTACTAAGAAGGTTCAATTTCCATGGCCGTGTTGCCAGAAGAAAGCCGTAAGTTGAAAGAGAAATGCCCAAAAAGATTGATCCACTTCTTCACAAAAACCTATAATATATGCACTTAAATATACCGCTTACATTAAAATACGCAGTTAAAGAAAAAATTTTAAAAATTGCACACATGCAAAATAAAAATGGGGTAGATTTACTGAATGAATTGCATGAAGTTCTGTGATCTAATAATAATAGTAATAATAATAATAATAATAATTTTATTATCTTGCAAATGCTTAATAACAAGAAAACACAACACACTAGCCAATGAAAGACTAAACTAATAATTTGTATTTATTAGGGATTGTAATTTGAAATAAAATGTATTTTAAATCAGTAAAATCTAGAGTAAGAAATATTGTGCATTTTAAGTAAAGATTATCATTTGAAACCACTGTTATTTGAAACCATGTTTACACTTGCACTATCTGTTTGGAAATATATACGGATTATTTTATAATTTTTTCAATTTTTTGAAGATGAGCATTTTGAAAAAACTCAAAATCAAAATTTAAATTCAAATTTGAAAAACTTTTGTTAACCAATCCCCTATTGAGTTGTATATCATATAAAGGTCATAAAGAAAACTGCAAAATGACACTTGCTCCAGCTCTCTATAATTTGGAGAGGTTCTACATCAATTTACAAATGTTTGGGTTTTACAAATTTTTGTAAAATTTTACATGGCTGTATTTCACAAACGGGTGGAAATATTTTACTCAAAATTTGTAGTTTTCTTATTCTTCATTCATACTACCTATGTGTCAAACTTCATCTGAATCTAAAATGACGAAGTAAAATTTTAATTAAAACTGTGTTGATTTAATATGGAATTACCCCCCACAAACTCTTTCAGAAAGATTACTCATGAAGGGTGTCAGGCTATGTCTTTACCAACTCAAAGATCACACAAGAAATGAAATAGATATCACAAAAACATTCAAATATTGAGACAATGATAAAGCAAATTTTCACCCTTTATTTATACAAACCAGTGCACTCCACACATACACTAAGAACATATAAGAAAGAAAGAAAGAAAGAAAGAAAGAAAGCTAAAACCAACCCAAGATCTCATTTCAATAATAATCAAATTCTGAACCAATGCAAAGCGCTCTTACAAGGTAACTTTCAATGTCTAAAATCTGTTTAAATTGTAAGATATGATATTTGTGTATCAGATTGTTGCTGCTGCCAAAAAAAGATAATTCAAATTAAATTAAATCAAAACTTAATTTCTCTTTTGCCTGATTTATGCATTAGAACATTCCTTAAAAATAATATCTTACAGCAGAATATAACTAAAAATGAAGCAAGCAATAATAAATTATAACTGGGCACACTCAATTATAACTACCTCACTGACTGAAATTGCTCCTTGACAACAATAAATTTATTTTGGACCTCTGTTTCCAATCTTTGATTAACTTACTGGTTCGTTCTTCGGTGTCATCATCAGGGAATAAATCCACAGCCAGGTCGTCTTGCTTTGGTTTGTCTTGTTTGGATTCCGAACTGGATTCATCTCCCTAAAAACACAAGTAACACAAAAATTCCACTGATCTATAATTGAAATTTCGATATCTAAAAACAATACCCTAAACAAGTGGGCCATGGCACCAGTTTTTCCTTCCCTCCTTTGTCCTAGTCTCTCCCCCATCACACACACATTCATACAGACACACACTAACATGCACCACACTACCACACATGCTGGGAGCTTTAGAGCTTGTCCTGGCTGGGGGAGATACCCTGAAACGAATCAACAGAAACAGAACCCCAAAAACACCTGCTGAGAATTCTCTTTAACCCTTATAAATTCTACATAGATTTACCAGGAATTGAATCTGTGCTCCCGTAGTGAGAGGCATATGCACTAGCCATTACACCCCCACCCATCCCCCCCAAAAAATAAAGCCTTCCTTCTCCGCTTGCCTACCTGCACATCTTGGTCGTATTTTCGGATAGAGACCATAAACTCGAGGTGCTTCTTTTCTTCCTCCAACTGCGCCACTGCCTGTTCAGAGGCCTGCAGCTTCTGCTGAGTGTTGGCAAGTTCGTCACGCAGCCACGCATTCTCCTGGCACAGACGTCGCACCTGCGTCCGCAGCTTCTGCTTTTCAGCTTCCACCATTTGCAGATGCGACGTCAAAGCCATCATCACCTGCAAGGAAAAGGCAAACTCATTGCAATTATCACTTCAACAATTGCATTGTTGCAGGGTTAAAACATTGTTACTAACCCTGAACATTTAAACTTCTTTGTAACAATACATAACAAATTATCTTGTATAAACTCAAAGAATTTAATAAATGCATTTGTATCTTAGAAACTAAAAATTATCTAATTCTGACCTTTAAGTATAAAGTAATAATTGATTTTCAATATTGGTGTCCTTTTTTCCAAACTACATGTACAATTGAAAAAAATTAATTGTAACTTTTGTTTGTTATAATTCGCAGTCAACAGTTTCTGCAAGGAATACATTATAAGAATTCACATGAATAACCAACTTCATCAGTAAAGTAATCCACACATCTTTCTTTTACCATCAATACTTCAGAGTTTTCAACTGAAGTCAAACATTCACATAGTTCATAAGTGACATTTTTCTTTAGTTGCATTCTTCAGTACATTTATGCCTACAGATATTCAGAATGTCAAAAACTTTCAGAGCCTTTTTCAGTATGAAAACAATACTTATTGAGTTTAATATTCCTAATTCATTTATTCCTACCAGGAGATAATTAAAACATAAACCATGAAATACTGTTACACTCATGAATTTCAATCCCCCACCTTCAGTTATTTCAATCCCAATGCCCTTGACTTCTAAATATTTTGTTTAAGAGCCATGTTCCTGCTAGAACAAGATCTTTCATATTTGATTTCTTTGCCAATAATATGTAAATAAGTGATGATATAAATGATAAAATGGACTACCTTGTGGCTTTCCATCTTTTGTACCACAATTCTGACTCAATGTTTTGTAGAATTTGAACATCCAACCCTTGGTTCCACATAGAGTGACTGATGTTATAATTGACTGAACTAATTAGGTTGTCAAGTCTCAACAGCTACTGGAAAATATCAAAGCAACAAGAAGATCTTTACACAAAGAAACATTAAAAGAACTTGTAATGTACCAAAGTTTCAATGGCTGGTGTGTTAAAGAGAGAAAACAGAAGTTCTCATTCTTAATTGAAGCAAAAGTAAAATCTTTTTTAATTCCTTATGGTCTAGTTGAAATGAAAAGATCTAATAAAATTGAAGTTTTCTGGCAAATGGAAAAAGGCAGAAAGGTAATGCTAGAGAAAGGATGAGAGAGTATGAGATGAAAAAGAGAAACCCAGGATAATTACATTTCTCCATTCCACTGAGTATTGATCGCACCCGAGGTGAGAACCAATTTCTTTTATAGCAGAGTAAAACTTTAATCACGCCATTAAACCCCAAAAGGTTGCCATTGGCAACAAGAAGAGTTGTTCTATTCATTAGTTTCCAGAGTGTGGTTCTAGTGAGAATAAGGGTTGCTATTTCAATTTGTAAATTTGCAACATAAAAGATCAAACACTTTTCTCTCCAGACTTTGTGCTGCGTTAAACTTGTGTACAAATTAATAAATCAACTTTCATCCAATCTTAGTGTCAAATTATCAAATTAAATCTTGATAATCGGATTGAATTGAAGATCATTATTTAAGTTGATACAAAGTCGAAAACTAATTAGTATACTGAACACATTGATCAAATAATATACATTTAAGTAACATTCTGAATGAGACAAGAAAAAAAAACCTAAGGAAGGTTGAGAATTTGATTACCCTAGTAATTGCTCTGTTTCCAGCAATTATATACTGAATTCTGTACTATAATCAATTTTTTCTACTCGCATTGTATAACTGTATTTTTTAATATCTGTAATCCATTGTGTAATGATAGTTACTAAGATACAGCTTTGTTATAGTACAGGTGTTTGACCAATCACAAAGTCTACAAACCATGCAATGACATGTAGTCAATAGATACTGGATATTGTTCTATTAAAGGTTTCATTGGATTGTGTATATTACTGTGCTGAGATAATGTGTGGGATTCATATAAACCATATGTCCTCCACTTTCCTCAAAAACAGAAAACTGAACCCCCCCACTGAGGAACTGCATCAAATATTACGCTATTAAGAAATAAGAGCAAATACTGAATTTTGATGATATTCGTTTAATAAATTGTATGCTAACTTGACTCATGTTCTACTTGAGTGTAGGCAAACCAGTCTCACTGTGCTAGTGTATAAACAATGCCACCCAGACACCTTCAGAAAATGTTGAGGCTTCATGGAAGGTACCCCTCAAAATCAAAATATCCATTTCAAATTCAAGAGGTCGTGTCATCAATCAGATCGATTGGAAAATATCAATTTTGGTGAAAATCATGTGTATGGTTTTGTGGCTAGCGTTATTGACGGACGAGTAGACATTTTACCCTTTTTTTCGGTCTCAATGACCCACAAAACGTTTCCGACTACACAACGTACGAGAGAAAGAAACTTACTAATGAGAGAAAAATCAACTTTTCGAACTCGCCAAAAAGAATTTTTCTGTTGAAAAATCGGCACTTTTCGCTGCAGCGTTTAAATACTTCATCGGTAGACGTAACAGTACTATAAGAAAGTAGAATTGCCGACTTGAACTAAAATTCCGCCAATACACACTTCCTTTGATATTCTCCTTCCCAAATTTAAAGTGTCGGAGACCCCATGCCTTGTGGCTCACGTATCGAACAGTATGAATGGAAAAAAAATACCAATTTGATGCAACCGTTGTCTCATTTGAACGACCGCGCGACTAGCATAGAAATATGAGATGGTAAGAAAGCTCACATAACTAAGACACATTCTTTTAAGTTTTCCAGACACGCGTATCAAACCTTCAGCACTAACCAGCGATTTCAATGTCACTGCATCTGACTTCACTGCCACCAAGGACTATCACGTCCTTACCAACTACGTGCGAGACAACGCTTCACTAAGTGGATTTCTTATTAGGCAATACGCAGATGCAATGTCTGGAGAACGATATGCACAAACGGATAAGATAATAGAGTAAGAGAACGAAAGGAGATTGACCTCTTAACTGACAACCACGAAGTGTGTTGATCTCTGATGCCCTGAAACATCCTGACCCCACTTTGATTCGCAATAGCGACATGTTAAAATTCCTCAACTGCAGTGAGTGACGGATGGAGAAGAGAATGTTTATTGAATAAATAAAACATAAAAAGAAATAATAAAATACACACCCAGCTCAGATCTAGCCAAAATGTTTTGGGGAATATTATATTGCAATGAAGCCCAGGTGAAACGTAGTTTAAATGGAAATTGAATTAAAGTGAAGCGCAATTTTGTTCTGCAGCACCATGTAGTGAAGTTGCTACAGAAGTAACAGCACATACACCTCCTGGGAGAAAAAAACACGAAGAAGGGTCAACTTTCATAGAGATCTGTCACACGGTGTCGGAATTTACCTCATCATACTTGATTTATTTTGTCAAAGAACAGTAAAAACGGTATGCGACGTTTGGGGGATACGTACAATCTGCGCAAGTTTTCTTGGACTTCGTAACTTCTCTACCCCACACACATTCCCCCATTCACACCTATTCATTTATTCCCTATTTTCCTCACTTATTCAAAGTAGTTACTACGACTTACTAACGTAAGATGACGAAAAAGCATGTCATCGTGACAATTTTTGTAATTACCTCATTTCGAGACTCATTGCTACGTCTACCCCGTCAGCTGCGATAATTCTATGTTCGAAAAGCCGAGATTTTGGCAACAGTTCCCTTTAAATCTCTATACTTACCAAATTGGAAATACAGAAGTATAATTTACTTCTGAGTTCACACTCATATATTGCACCGAATCAACGATTTGCACACATGATTACATTAGGAAATGTATCATTCACTACATTACATGAACGTTTACCTTGAATACAAAAATCAGCGGCCTGGCTAGAGAAGAAGATTGCAACGTTGGTGCTACAACGAATACTACGAACTACATCGAAAAGGAAGCAACAATAAACGAATTACAGCTTGTACAACTTATCTCGATCTTCCATCGCTTTCCCAACAATTCTCGAGTACAACGTTAACTAGTCCAATATCAGAAGAGTTGACGAAAACAGGGCTTAAAAAACGTTCTAGTGTTTTTTTTTTGTCGGCAAATATTATTTTTTAAATGTAGTTCGTATCGCATAAAATCCTGATTTTCATCACTCTTAATAAACTGAAACACATTCAGTACTGTCAAGTATGCCTCTCCCCGCACTTTTCAGACTTGTCATATTTTTTTACAGGTAGCATACATTTGCCTTAATAACATTATATTATATCTTTGTTTTGTTACATTAAACATTATTTTTCTTTTTCACGATCAGTATAATCTCTAATTGTATAGATACAGTTTTGCAGCAGAAAATATTTTACTTTTAACTTAAATTTGTGTACCGACTTTAATTGTTTTATGTCATCTGGCAATGCGTTGTAAAGTAACGTACATGTATTGTATGTTGATTTCTTGTACTGAGCTGTTGATACTGACACTTGATGCACGTGATTTCTACGGCGTGTGTTGTAATTATAAATATCAATATTGCATGAAAATATGTTCCCTCCGTTAAGTAGGTCATTTTTGACAAATATTACAGATTCGTAAATAAATAGACAAGGCAATGGTAGGATTCCCAGTTCAATGAAAAGAGGCTTGCAGGAATCACGTGGAAGGCATTTTTTCATTATTCGAATAATGTTCTTTTGCAATCTGAAGGTCTGAATACTACAGGATGAGCTTCCCCAGAATATTATGCCATATCTCAGGCGGGAATGCACATTTGCAAAATAAACGCATCGAGCTGCATGAAGGCTGACAGAATTTGAAAGAATTCTGAATGCATAGCATAATGAACTTAATTTAGTGTTTAATTCTGTTATATGTACATTCCATTTGAGGTTTGATTGAATTGAAAGACCTAAAAATTTTGTTGCCTCAACATCAGCTATTTGCATATTGTTCATTTTCAATGGAACATGCGATTTCCGATTTGAGATGCAAAAATGCATTGAAACAATTTTTCTTTCGTTAACAATTAATTTGTTATTATTAAACCAATTTGAAACTTCTGAAATTGTACTATTTACTGCTTCTTTTTTGCAAAGAACATTCGTGTCATCAGCAAACAGAACCGTTCTTCCATTTTTAATAGACGAGGGCATATCGTTTACATATAACAGAAAGAGAATAGGCCCTAAGATCGAACCTTGCGGGACCCTATGCACAATTGGCAAAGAATTGGAAATATAAGTATGCAATGTCCTTTCCTGCCAGTATGGTATTTCTACTCTTTGAGTCCGATGTTTAAGGTAAGAAGTTATCCAATCTAGAGCAATACCACGAATTCCATACGAAGGTAATTTTGAGAGCAAGATCTTATGGTCAATAACGTCAAAAGCTTTCGAGAGATCTAAGAATATTCCAATGGATACTTCATATTGGTCTATTGATGAAGCAACATCTTTGAGAAAAGAAAAAATGGCAGTTTCCGTAGATTTTGATTTTCTAAAACCGTGTTGTGAGTCTGAAAACGCTCTGTTGAGTGAGTTGCTTGAGTGAGTTGCTCTCTGAGTTGCTTGCTATTGGCCGAGTGACGAACATTCGATGCTCGCCCTACCCACCGCGTGTCGGTCTTTTGGGCACGTCAAAGGAAGTGAACATTTGCCGAACACATCAGCTGGTCGGGATTGGGCGAGCAGTAGCTCGCTGCTCGGCAAATGCCAAATGTGTGGAGCTGCCTTTAGGCAATTGCACCAATTCCTGATGCAGCTGCGCTCTTAACAGGTTGAGCGCCGAATGCGTGTCGTCTTCGAAATCCAGGTGAGGAAAGTCACAGGTCAGGCAAAAGATTACTGTCCAAAACGCGAAGCTTACAAAAGACGGTCCAATGGTTAAATGGGTCGTGTGATACAAGTTTTGTGTCTATACTGCGATTTTTCTAACAGCGTCCCTCAAGGCCACTGAACTCCCATCTTCGCGATGGAATATGTCACGGCATTTCGCGACTTTTCTCGGTCTTGCCGGTAGAAGTCGTATGATCGCAAGCACTGCTTCATACGGTCGCGATCGTGCGAATTCTAGCGGAACGACTGAGAAAGACGTGAAATGCCGTGACATATTCCTTCGCGAAGATGGGATTTGAGTGGCCTTGAGGGACGCAGAGAAATCGCAGTATATTTGGGGGGGGGGGGGGGGGGTGAAGAAGTTCCAGAAGTGAGCCTGAGCAATATGACAATTTGTTTGCTCCTATAAATCTATGTCGGTGGAAAGTTCATTTTCATGCTTTCAAAATGATTTAACAGATTAAGACACAGCCTTATTGTAGATTATTTGGAGAAAATATTGATTACTTCCTATACTGCTTATTATGAAAGTGAATAATATAGTCTCTCGCATAAATGTAAAAATACGTAACATCCTGTCTAATAAAAATTGCCTAATTTAATCCTTTTGTGATCTATTTTTAGATAGCAGAAATTAACTTTTTCGTGTCTAATATTTTTCTTTACATGGTTTAGTGATTTTGTAACCTACACAGTGTGTAAGTGCCTAAAACGTCAATTTTCATGGCTAATAGTGACTAATTTCGTAATTTTGTTACCCATTTTAGGTGCCTAAACCATCACTTTTTTGTGCCTAAATTTCGAGGTCTAGTGATAAGTGAGTTTTATGATTAGCTTAGTATGTGTCATAATGTGACACAGCCTTGTTTACGTTACAAAATTTGCAGACTATCCCAAAATGAATTCGCGATTTCAAATGGACGAAGAAATTCCAAACGAACTTCTAAAACAATCAGAAGGGTTTTTCTTTCAGCGGAATTCTCTCTCCCCAACACGATTTTGTGCTTTCCCACAGTATCTAAATTCAGCCCTGAGCGCAATGCTCTATCGTCATTTGCCCTTCGCCTGTGTAAGAGTTCTCACTGGGAGTGGGGTGCCCACTGCAAACGCCCGTGTCATCCATATCCAATTCATTAGACACGAACAGCTGAGAACCGCCTCTTGTCTTTTCCAAGACACGAACATCCTTTTCCGGCCCAGGGTCGGTCGAAGAAGGAAAGGAAACGAGAACAGCACGATAAAGAAGGGTAAAAACACGATAGAGGAAAGTCTAAAGTAAATGCGTGAATTAGAGGATAGGAAAAAAGAAAAGAAAGAAGGACGAATAAGAGAACTGAACACTAGGGAATGAAAGAAACAAGAGCAAAAAAACAATACGAGATGAAAACGGATGAAAATAACAATTTTCAAAAATGAAAGATACTTATTCCCCCAACACACACACACACACACACACACACACACACACACACACACACACGATTCTGGGTATCTGAACTTTAAATGAACCGGCAGCGGAATTACTACAGTTGGGTTTTTATAACGTGGCACTTCAAGCCCTGTCTTCCACAATGATATACCTCACGGCATTTCGCGTATTTCTTGGTCGTGCCGCTAGATGCCGCATGATCACGACCATATCAAGCAGTGCTTGCGATGAAGCGACTTCAGAATATAATTTTTATCTTAATGTCATACAATTTTAATTAGCTAATTTTTTTTATCTAGGCATTATATAATTTTCTGGATTCAATAGTTCAAATAAAATTATTAAATCGTGTCGATGGTTTAAAATAAAGCTGTACAATACCGAAGTATTCACTGCATGCTAATTTTTCTTCGTCTGCTGTTGAGTTCTCCTTTTGGCAGTCATGGTAGGAGTAGAGCCGGGAGTATAGGTTGCTTCTCGTCTTTTATTAGCAATGCTACAGAAAATAAATCAAATTCGTTTACGATGCACAAAGGTTTTCTGTAAGGTGGGAGCAAAAACGTCTAGTTTTTCAAATGTTGGTAGCCTCGCTTTCTTGGTATTTTTATTAAGCATTCATCCATGCGTAGAACGGTGGGAAAGAGATTCTGGAGCTCAAGACAACGTACACCACTCCCCCACACGTGGTACACAGTTTTACGGTCCTTTAATCTAAACCAGGGGTTCCCAACGGGGTCAGGGGACACGAATCCTATGGGTGTCATGAAATTTTGAAGGGAGAGATTGATCATGATTAAGGGGTCGGTTGGGGATCAACAACCGAACATGAACCGGCGCCTGATCAGTGCAATCAACATCCCATTGGTTACAAAAAATAATGAATTTTTAGTTATTATGCACAAAGAAAAAAATATAATAAAATTACAAATTCGCTCGTCTTTAGAATCAGTCATTTTTCCTTAAGAGCTAGGACGTTCAAAAAATCTAGAAATTATAATTCTGCATTTTCAACGAGACTATCGCATCAGAAAGTTCACTCGGCAATATGCCCGGGGGAAAGGTTTCGGCCGTTTCTTAAAAATCTTTCCTTTTGTAATGATTGTAAATGAAGATTAAAAACCTCAGCTATTTACAAGTGGAAGCCTCTTCGATTGTAGAAAAAATCGAGATATTTACGAGAATATTGGTGCACGAAATTATCTTTAAAGCATTTATGTGCAATTTCTTTGTGCTGTCGCGTGGCCGCAGACGGCTGGAGCCCGCGTAAGCACAAAGACGTAGCTCCGCCGCGGAAAGAGCGTCTCAGCAGTAAAGGCCTATATAACAGCTTAACCTCCGCTTAGCGGGGGGACGAATGCTACTCGTGAGCTCGTCGCCCGTGTGCACGGACCTTCCACTCCTCCGTCGGTTCAGATAGGCCCAAACTGGCCCTGTCGACTTCCCTTCACCCCTAGTCGGTTCAGATAGGCCCAAACTGGCCCTGTCGACACTCTTTCACCCTGCTAGTTCAGACCGACCCTCCGGGGTCCTGCTAACAGCTTCCCGCCCTTGTCCCTGTCGCCATGGCCGCTGCAAAATCGCTCTTCCGGTGGACCGTCCTCGCCGAGGCTGGGCTACGTCAGGTGCCTATGTAAGTAACACCTCTCCAGTCACGCAAACTGCTGTTTGCCGTGATTGGGGTCATCCCTGTTCTTATTGCTCCCTCTCATCCGCCTTAGGCCTTTAAGGGAATAGGGAATGGCCCAGAGGGCACCTTCTGCCCTTACTGTCCTTCCACTCCTCTGCACGTGGTGCCAGACCCCTTCCCCCACGACAGTGCCATGGATGCTGTATATTATTATAGAAAATGTAAGGTGGTCATTGAAGCAAACTATTCTCTTAAAAGGGGTCGATGAAAGAAAAAAGTAGAGAATCCCTGATCTATATTGCGATTTTTCCATAGCAGCCACTCAAGGCCCGGCTTCACGATAAAATGTATCACGGCATTTCGCGTCTTTCTCGACCGTGCCGCTAGATGTCGTATGATCGCGACCTATCAAGCAGTGCTTGCTCATGCCACATCTAGCGGCAAGGCCGAGAAAGACGCCAAATACCGTGATATATTCCATCGTGAGCCTTAAAAGGCAGCTATGGAAAAATCGCAGTATAGCCATTATTCTCCTACACTCTAAAAACTGTATCGCTCTCAGTCCACTCAGTGATCAGTAAACCTCGCATTTTAGGACAAATGCCTGTCAAGTTCCTATAGGATTGTGGAAAATAATTGCAGATGTTTACGAATCATGAAAAAAATTGATCTACTGTAACCGTCTAATAGTGCCTAAAATGTACTAAAAGAGCTGTTGATGCCTATTTTTAACCTTCCAGCGGGCGCGCGTAAAATGTTCACACCAGCAGGCGCGTGTCGTAAATTTTACGACATTCAATGACTTGAAAAAAATCAAAAAAATTGTAGAACAATGGAATTTTATGTCGCATTATAATATCTAAGAATGATATTTACGACCAAAAAACATATCCGTTGATAAACGTTCGTATTTAATATCAAAAAGATCTTGTTCTGATCCAGTATCGTTCTGATGCTCATCTATATTTTCAACATTCGTTTACTGTCACTGTCACTATCCAATTCATGACCTTCCTCCGATCAGGCAGCTCTTGAAGAATATTCTGATTTTCTGATGACATGAATTCTTTATATGGACATTTTACAGAAAATTTCGATTAGGCTAAATTATTATACAATATTTTAGAACAACAGCAGGCGCGCAGCGTAAAATTTACGTCACTATGCACTTATCCCGAACGGAGCATTACAAAAACTGAATATAACGTGCAAAGTAAAGGGTGACTGCAGGAATGCATCACTAAAGATACCTGCAAGGAAGACCAAGAATTCAGAAGTCTTTGACAACAAAACAAAAAAAAATCTGTTATTGTCGTAAAATTTACGACAGCGCGCACGCTGGAAGGTTAACCCGGGAACACTCATGGGGTGCGTTTGGCGAAAAACCGCCACAACATTGCCAAAATCGGACGCGAATGTTTGCCCCTCTTGCGCGCACAGCGGCCCACAGGGGCGCGGAGCGGCGTGGGCGCCGGAGAGGGGCCGAGGGGCCGCCGGCCGGGCAGCTGCCGCCGCCGCAGGATGAGTCACCGGCGCGGCGCGGCGTCGGGCATCGATCGAAGACCGCGGGCGCCGGGGCCACCGCCGCAGCGGCGACGGCGGCGGCGCCTCTTTGGCGGCCACAAAGCCCAGCCCCGCCCCTCCCGCCCACTCGACCGAGCGGCCAGCGGCAGCAGCGGCTCCAGATAAGTAGGGCGCGGCGCAGCCCAGCACGGTCGCCTTGGTCCGGCTCTTAGAGGAGCAGATTGTGGCCGAAATTTCTGCCGGCAGACTTTGGTTGGGCAAAACCAAACGAAACAGGTCTTCCGTCGGTCCGATACTTTCAGATGCCGTCGGAGGAGGTCACTCGGGTTCTTTATGACCATTTCCTTTTAGCGTCATGTGTTTGAACCAATTCGGCACATCGGACCGAAACGTCCAACATCGGCCGACCGAAATTTCGGGCCAACTCCTCCGTGACCGCCGTCTAACTCCAAAGCGCGAACAAAGTTCGCGGAAGGGAGAGGAGGGAAGGAGTTGAGTGATTGATTGATGGATTGGTTATTTTGTTTCCGGAAGCGACAATATGAGTCGCGATCATGAGTTCCGAGAGTGTAGTGCACGCCATATTCCGGGAAGTGGAATTCCACCACAGCAGGAACGTGAGATCCAGTGTTAACCTACATGTAGTCTTGTGTGTTTCCCCTTAGGTTTCTCCCTCAGCGGGGCACCGCTCCAGCCGCGACAAGCGCTATTCTCCTGGCATGAGTGATGGTGTAGGGCAAGTAAATGTGTGTGTGTAAGGGGAGAGGATGGATCGACGAAGAGGAAGGAAATATCGCGCACGTTTCGTTAGGGTATTGCTCCGGCATTCGTCTGCTATTGATGGGAGAAACCACCGAAAACTACTGGTCAGAGAAACTGCTCACTGAAATTCTCCCCCAAGCAGCGGCTGAATTCGATCCAAATATGTAATTAGCGTTGAAAATCCGCCACCGTCGGTACTGCCTCCCGGGGGGGGGGGAGATTAAAAAATTAGCAGAATACACAAACACTTTTGTCTGGGAAATGTTATATATATATATTGATCACTAGGAGGAAACTCGCGCTACCCATTTCTTGCAGCGAGTTTCCTCCTAGTGATCAATAATTTTGAAGTGAATCCAATGGAGATAAGTAGGAGAATGTGAGATTCAAGTTTTGCAATCAAATGTATTTACCAACTGTCAAAGAATATATGGAAAGGTAATTATATATACCCACGACTCCCGCTAGACAGGGGCCACGATTTCTATCTTTTAAGTTAACCTTACTTACGATTTTTGTCTCGTAATGTTTCATTATTCTAAGTATAAAAAAACTGTAGATACCGGCATTCCATGACAATTCCTCATTTCCTTAAAAAAACAAGATGTTTTCTAAAATACGCAATAACATTTTAATGTTAAATTGCAGATGTCTCTTTTTAAAAAAAATTGCAGACCCTATTGGCTATTTTCACATTCAATCTGATCAATTGTTTAATAATTCAATGTCATTAGGGCCCATGATTTCGTTACGCTTAATGCACCTGAATGTATGAATTATAAACACCCCGTTCACCCACGACAACGCGGAACAGTGAATACTCCCTGAGACGTTTGAGAGATGAAAATTTGCTATTCCATTTTAAAAGGTTTGTGTTATTACACCGTCCAAAAAGTTATCAACAAACAAAGATATGCAACAAAAACACGTGATGCACAAAAAATAAGTTGATAAACCTGCTAAGAATGAACTCTGATGCCTCAACGAAGATCTGCGAAGCCAGGAAAACTCTTCAGCCCCCGCAAAGCACTATTACTTGGTATTGCCATTCCATTTCCATTCTTGAAAGGAATGAACAATTTATGGACAATGAAGTAAATTCGTGATCGAATGCTCCCTGAGAATAGAAATAAATTTCACCGTGTGCGAATTCTTCGCAAGGTAGTTACTAGTTGAAGATAACTAATCGGAAAATAGAGATAGAATCTGTGATGTGACGTGTGTCGATTCGGGTACCCAAAAATCACAGCAGCGAGATTGTCGTCGCCGTCGTAGTCGTAGTGCACACGAACGCTTTTTTATTTCCTTGATCAGTTTTTCCACAACGACCAGTTGTCACCAGGATGGATGAAATCTATATCTAAATACCACCGGAGGGAAAATTATCTTTGTTGGTATGTAAACATAGGAAAACATGCAATTTGCAAAATGACAGAACCAGGGAGAATAATAATCATACTGTATCAAACAAGTTCCCATACTGTTTTCTGCGAGTGTGTTTCCAGCACGAACCAGTTTTGTTCACTATTTATACAGAATGTCTCGGAATAAATGTTCCAAGCTCATAGGGCGTCGGAGATGATACCTTTTTGCCAATGAACATGTGGTGAGAAATTTCTAATAACGAAGTTACACACATGGCATTTGCCCCTGGTAGGTAGGCAACTCGTCATGCATTGGTGTTTCTCACGACCACGAAATCCCTTTGAAAGTCCGAAATTTAACCCATCCAATACACGTATGTGATAAGTTGCCAACTAATCAGGAGCAAATGCCGTACTTCGTGATTTGAAATTTCTTATTACATATTAATTCGCAAAAATGTAACATGTTTACACCCCTTCATGACAGGAGTTTGTGATATTTATTCTTAACCATACTGAATGACCAGCTGGCACCCAGAGGTGAGACGTCTAACCAATACCCCATGGATCGCCCTCCCTAAACCACTATAAATGCCAAGTCTTAAACTGATTTAAATTTCTGACCAACAGAGCGAATTTTCAAATGCCATCAGTGAAGGGAGCTTGGGTTTTGGTTGTCAACCGCTACTGAGCGGCCACGTCTCTCGGTGTCGAATCCAAAGTCCTTGTTATGTGGGCCGGATGCAACTGTGGAATCAATAACGACTCGGACGAGCGTATCAGCATGGGAACCTTTGGGAGATGCGCCATTCGACCGAACTATTCCGATTTTCCGGTTCCGGTTCCTGTTCCATAGTTCTTTTTGGTACTATTTACAAATACTTGCCATGATTTTGATTTCCTTTGTATCTATTTTTCGTCTACGTGATCCTCTGAGAGTCCAATTCTTAAATCCACATAGAATCGCTGGTAACCGCCAAAACTGAACAATTTCAAAATTGTTACCTTCGAGTATTTACTTCAAAGTACGGCAGCCCACACATGCTCTCTAAATTTTGTAAATCTTCGTCCTCTATATTTTGCTCCCTTACATAGGAAACATTGCACCTACGATAATTAGCGAGATATTTCCCATTAATAAGTATCTAAATAACACTGCCTTCCTGAAAAGTTGAAATTGCTGGAAATTGAAATTACATAATGAAGGCAATTTGTTATAAAATCCGCAGTGTCCTCATGTGAACAAACGGCCATACGAGTATATGGGATGAAAACATTGATTTTGTTGCAAAGGTTGTGACGCTATTGGACTTGTGAATGCCACGTACTCGCTGACCTTACCCCCGTGGAGAGTGAAAAAGAGCGCTGAGTGACCTTTCCCCACATATTGACTAGCATTCGAGCTCGAATGGGTTTGAAAGCACAATGCTTCTTCAAAAGCAACCGATAAACGACGCCACATTCCTTCCTCCAGAAATACAAATTACCTACTCATAATCTCGTGGTGGGAAAACAACAATCAGCCTCTTCACACGCAAGCCTAATGTCGCAATGGCTACTCTAATTTGAAATTACATGATAAGCCTTTTGCAAATAGATCATTCAGTCATTTAACTTCACCTTTACACTACCTCTGGCTAACTCACTTGTCTCCTCTCCCTTATAGTAACGAACGACAGGGAATTGGCTCACTTTCGCGATATGACGAACGACAAGGGCCTGTGAGCGGAATGACGTCGTATTTAGCCCACACGTTTAAGGCGTAGTGACGCTTCGCTACTCGTGTCCATATTGTAAGGGAAAACCACGTTCCCCCTGCCCTCCTTAAGCAGTCCACGGAATACGGAGAAATACGTTTCAATAAATTAAGAATATTCAATACATTTTAATTCAAAAATAACAACCTATCCTTTGTGGTCAGGCGGAAACAAAATTCTTTGATGCTGAGAAAGTAGCTCCTGGGTGCGTGCTCATCTACAAATGAAGCTAACAAAACTACCACAGTGTTTCACACAAGCCTGAAGTAACAAGATTTTTTTAGCGTTTTTTAAAAATTCTGTTGCGACTTTTGGCAAAGGCTCTTAGCCATCTTTTGGGTATTGAGCGTAAATACTACTCATACATGGAGTAATCCTCCGTTAAGTTATTTTGTATTTTATCTTGTGACGTCGCAGTTAGTCAATGGATTTAATCCCTTCGGCAGGTGCTAAGCGCATTTCGTAACTGGGATTCCCAGATGGTCACTCGCCCAGGAATTCGTGAGGTCTCGAGTTGCTTCACCTCCGTGATTTCACGGAGCGTAGTTAAGCAATTCGGCTAACGACGCCGGCGTCAGCCAATTTGCTTAACCAATTCTTGCTTATTGCCAATTCCTTAATCTAATTCTTTCAGCGTTCTTCGTCGTTCTCTGTAATCAATTGGTTTGGACTCATTGGATGGTAAAGAGTGGATCTCATTTGAGAGGCCATTATTGCATTATTCAAATCGGTATCTGAACACTGAAACACTATCTACAGATGACCCCCCTTTGATTTTTAATGGTATTGTAAACCCGTCTGGGAGAAAGAAAAAAATCTGGTGCTGAGTCATTAAATGTCTTTTAAATCTACAGATGATAAACTGCATTCATCTCAACTCAGAGTCTTGTCTGTATTGCAACACACTCGCGTGGCCTTAGTGTAATAAAAAAAGAAACCTATTGGAGGTTTTGCAACAAGAACATTGTATTATCATCGCTTAGTATTGAATACATTGGCAACATTTTGGAGAATTTCGTCCTTGCAAACCTGACTTTCACAAAATGCTTAACGTTTACGTTAGCGAAGAACAAGCGGGAATATGTCTAGATTCGACATCCTGTACACATCACCGCAAATTTAATGATCGTCATGTGAGTCACCTGACGATCCCAGCCAATATGAGCAGAGTAATGTTTCACAGGAAATATCTTGCCTTCCCAAAGGTACCCTGATGTACACACATGTTTATAGGAGATACTTAAAACCCGTTTCACGAAGAAGTTCCAACCAGTTCGCAAACAAAGAAGTTGGGCTTCGAGTTCGATCTTGCTTGCGCGTGAGAACGTGATCGCTCTGTAGACTAACGCAACAAAAAGTTACGTGGTGTTTACAAAACAACAAGTAACAAAATGTGTACTGAACTTTATACTTATCAGCACTAATTAAAGGTCAATGCGTTTTAAAAGAAGTTCGGAATCTGACGACTTATAATGTGCCACTTGGCACACGTTAAAATCAAAGATTAATATGTTCTATACAATCCTCAATATACAAACATTATGTTCAACAGATATTTTGTCTACAAGAAAAAAAATACAATAATTACCACAATTTTAACAGTTCAACATAATTTATGAAAAAATATGTTGAAAGATAACGACAATTGCAAAAGGCAGGAGGAATGACATTCACGCATGGAATTTTACTAACCCATTTCAAAACACTTGTGCAGGACATCAACTGAAAACAGCACAATTCTGTACCGGAAAAACTGATTAATTCTTCCAGGTTTCAAAATTGGGTTCTTTGATGTGCCAGAACACGCCACTGGTCTCTTCGATTGGTCTCTTTCTCGCCTACTACGTATTTACATATTAAAGAGAAAGCCGTGTAATGCTGCAGTGAAAAGTGGAAAATTTTCAACCCAAAAACTCGCGCTGTGATTCTCTGATATGGAAAGAGTTGATAAATCTTTTTATTACTTCCTCTAGCACGTTGCGCAGTCAGCGTTGTGAATATGAAACTGATAACCCGTAACATTTTCAAAATGGTCTCAAAAATAGCTCCAAATGTTTGGATTATTTTTCTTGAAGAGAGCAAAGTACGCTTACAAAATGGCGCAGATCTCATTTTCCATGAACTCTTGAATTTTCGAAAACAAGTTCAAGCATTCTTCGCGTCTTTCTGCAACTACAATATTGACGATTGAGATATTGAGATGTTTTCCCATAATAAAATATGTTTTTAAAACATAGATTTTTAAATAATATCAAGTACAATTTTTCGAAAATATGGGTAGTTTACGTGTAATTTTGACTGAAATGTAGGTAATTTTATAAGATTTCCTCAAACACTGCTCAAATTTCCGTCTCTATTTTTTTTTCTCAAAAACAACAGAGCACGCACATAAAAAGGCACAGGTTCTATTTTCGGTTAACTCTCCGCATTCTCGAAAATCGCAAAACTACCATACGTACTGATGAATGAAATTTTTCTCGTTAATAAAATCTCCTTTAAATCTAGATTTTTAAATAAGGATTTTTGAAAATACTAATTTTCACGTAATTTTTGCGCGAAATAAAAGACAATTTAAAAATATTTTTCTCAAAAACGGGAACATTTTTTTCTTCAGTAATAAGCGTCTGTAAAAATGGCATTTGTCCCATTTTCGTTAAGAACATTGTACTTCCGAAAATTGCAAACGTTTAATTTTTTTCGGCGTCTTATGTACAACCGCAATATTGAAGACGGAGAATGAAATCCGTTTATTTTTCGATCGTTTCCATAGATAATGAATTCCGTTTCTAGATCTTGAATAATGTCAATGAAAAAATGAATTTTTGAAAATAACAAATGCAAATGTTCACCTTTGTTTCTAAAGCTTCGGGAAGGTTATGTTCACCTCTGAGGCTGGCGGTGAAGGGGTAGCGTGAATGGCGTGCTGATTGGATTTCGAATCCCAGCGTGGAGAAACATTTGTGCTTTTTGGAAATACTTTTGCAAGTTCAAGTAATATAACATTGCGTAGCCTTTACAAATAATGCGGAAAAGTGCATGCTAAACCACTACTTTACATCCAACATATTGGTCTGTCTCAGCGAGATTAAAGTTCGTAAACGTAGATTTATGAGCACACGGGTCACCTGTGACACTATCAAAGCATTAATCTTCGTGCAATCGGTTAAAAATAGTAAGCTTACATTAATTACAGGTTCTTTTTATTTTTCTTTCAGGTTAAAGAGAGTCTTGGGAAGTGCGATTCCATTTACTTAGGAGAAATAATGACTAACTCACATCAGTGCCTAAATTACATGTCATGTCATGTAGTATTTATAATTTATATTTTTCCGTAGTTATTTTGAACCAATGTCTTTGTTTTTCCCTTGATTTATGTAACCATTACTGTTCTCATTATTTAAACCCAAGAGTCAAGTTTTCAATTTTGAGTATGATGGAATAAAGGAAGTAAATATTGTAATTACCTCTGTAATTTAACTTGCTGATCCCGAAAATCATGTTATTTCTTAAAATTAACTTTTTGAATGCCTAAGTTTTGTGGACCGCATTAACTTTTACTCCCACCCACGTGTTTTTTTGTTCAGTCATGCGCCTACCGAACACACTAATTCTTACGTGACGAACTACCCATGTATACCAAGCGACAAATTATTCCACGCCTAATAGCTAACGGAGCGTTATGGTCAATAATTTCTATCGACAAGCTCTAATGGAATTGAAAGGAAACGCACCTTCATTACGTAAAACAAATGCTTGTTCCATTAAAATAAGTTTTGAAAACGAATGTGTTTTAGTTCGTTCATTTAAACGAGATAATGACATATCTCTAGCCAGTGAGCTTGCTAAGAGATTAAGTGCTCCATTACATTAGAAATATACCACGCACCTTGGGAATTATTCCCACGAGAACTACTAGATAGCAAGTATTATTCACAGGGAATACACGTGCTCGACATTTTTGTAACATTTTAAATATTCACCAGTTGGGGAAGATAGAAGACCTTCCAGCAACCAGTATAATGATCACTACAGTCTAGAGCCACATAAAATACATTGACAAAATACAAAATACACGTTTGTATTTTGTAATTTCGAAAAAGGATTTGTAATTTCACACTACTGAAAGAAAATATTGAAGATACCAGATAGTAATTGGTCAGCTGTCTGATTTTGCAGTAACAAAGTACAAGTTAACAATATTTTCTCACCAAATAAAAATTGAAAAAAATTAACTAACGTTTAAATTGATTAAAAATGTACTAACGTTCATAAGGAATAACATCTTGTTTTATAAACCACTCAAAATGTTCCATGACTCCCGGAGCGTTCAGCAACTAACGTGACTTTTCCCCAACTTTTCCAATCCCGAAATTTCCTGATTTTCCCCGGTTTTCCAGAAAAAGGATGGCCACTCATTCCCTCGAACAAATTTCACAGACCCTTGACCGGTTTTACTGAGTTTTTTTTATTCTCACTGATAAGATATGTAGAGTAATTCACACTATTTAAAAAATATTGAAGCAAGACGGAGACTAATTGGTCAGCTCCCACAATTTTCCGTCATAAAGAACAATTTACCAAAAAAAATCAACGAATACAGATTAAGTCAGTTTTGTTTGGTTTACTAATGTTTTTAAGGAATAAAATCTTGTTATGCAACTCAATATTTTCCCTGACTTTAACGATTCTTCTACAAAATCCCTGATTTTTCCCAGTCTTTTCCAGAGTAAAGAAATTCTCCGATTTTTTCCGGTTTTCCATATGTCCACCCTAACGAAAACGTCCACCCTGACAAAATGTCCACCCTGATACTAGAAAGTTGAGAAGAAAGAAAAACAGGAACATGAGCACTGACCTGCGCCTCGCCCAGTCCCAGCTCGATCATATCGAGCGACTTCTGCACGAGGCCCTTCTTCTCCTCGACGACGGCGGCGGCATCCACCTGCGGCGGCTGGTCCCCGCCGCCGCCGCCCTGTTGCTGCTGCTGTTGCTGCTGCTGGAGCTGCTGCTGCTGCAGGTGTTGCTGTTGCTGCTGCTGCTGCTTGGCCGCCTGCACCGCCAGTTCCAGCGACGACGTGAGCCCATTGAGGATGGAGTTGTGCTCGTTGCGGAGGGCTTCCAGCCCCTGCACCACCGTCTTCGTGTTGGTGACGATCTCCTCCTGCGTCATCTGCGTCATCCTGCCGATGTGCTCGATCTTCTTCCTGAAATCACAACATTTACATTTGCTTTTAGATTTTTTTTAATTTAAAGAAGGCATACAACACCGTATGCTTATGGCTGGAACCACCACACAATGTAGTCTTGGGGGCAGTTACAAGATAAGCCACACCAAACCTCCCGCAGTTTTTAAACGAAGAAAGTACATTAATTTTATTACTGCCCCAAGTCCATCATATATACCAACAAGACATACGTATTACTCAGGGAGTCTCACAATAAATGTTATAAACTGTTATGGTGTTTGTAGAGGAGTCGACAATCCTTTTTTGCCAATGAACACGAGTGGAATATTTGTTATTAACGGTTTTATGCACTTTTAATGTGACATTTGCCCGTGATTGTTAGGCATTCCCATGAGCACAGTTGTACAGCAATACGTGAAATAATTTCCTTGACGTCAGAACGTGGCCTGCCGAATATCTGCATAAACAGTTGCTTAAATATGAGAGGAATATCTCGCACGTACAACTTCATTTTATGAGATTTCCAATCACATCTTTATCAACAAACCGTGATCATTTTCGATCCCTCTACATTCTCTAAAGGCTCGTAACATTTATTCTGAGACACCTGTATGGTACAAGACAAGCCACACATTCATCAAAATAGAGATCTAACTATAAACGAATAACGGGTGATTCCCTGTGGATTACCTTGTTACTGCCCCAAGCCTTTCAATTAATAAATCCATTGCTCACTGACATCAAAGAATGGATGGAAAACAAAAACAAATATCTACCCAGGCATCGTTGAACCTATTACAATGTATGGAGCGGAAAGATGGTTAACCACGAAAGAAAGAACAGGAAAAGGTTGAAGCTACATAAACATTTTTTTAAAAAAAGAGCCGGCACAACACTGAGACTTGAACATACCACAAATGGATTAAGAGAAAGAACTGTCAAGACAGCAATTTTCCTCCACCATATTGAAGGCGAACACAGTAGCAGTGACCTCTCACTCAGGCCAGTTTTATATTCAGAAGAGCAGCTGAGTGGATTGACACTTGCAAAGGGAACAGCAGCGTAGCAAAATCTTAACTTCGTTTCCTCCCCCAAGGGTGGGGAAAACACTCAGTGCAGCTCACGGGGAGGTTTGGAATTTGGTATCGGCAATGCCGAGTCACTCCGCGATACCCACGTTGTTAGTACCGAAGAAGATGCGGCAAGGAGGCAAGCCTGCTTTCCTCTTCCTTGCCACATTCCTCCAATTCGCTCCGGCGGCCGCCAATTGGATTCCGCTTCAACTCCGCAGTGCCAGAAATACTTGACTCGGCGGAAACCGAGAAGTTTGTATCCCTCCGGGATGCGGATCTTCGATCCGACCAATTTCAGAACTGAACGCCCTTCTCTGGAGGGGAGACGTCCCTTGTTTCTATGCCCAATGGCAGCGGAGTTGGCGAAGCCGCGTCGCGGCATAATTTAAAACTCAGGGTTCGCGCACGCTAATGAGTTGAAAATATATCCAAAATGCCAAAGTGTTCTACTCGGGTATCTCAAAATCCGGTTGAACCGGGAAGTCGGACATGTCAAACTGAGCCCGCAAGAGCTACCGGCCCGCCTGGGAAGCCAGGCGCTCCTACTTGCATGGGCGCCTTTTCATTTCCCCTACAAATCCAGAAAGGGGTGAATATGCTCTAATTGATGTGGGTAATATAAGCGTACCGTGCACTGAGAGTTTAACGTATAAGAATGATGACGTCGTACGAAAATGTGTGTGCGTGATGTTTTCTATCGAAATAGAGCCGAACCAGAAAGACATTTGAATCTTTTATGAACTTTGCAACTTATTATTTTACTTCGTGTTTATTGTCTTTTGTAAATTCTGCCTGCAGGAATACGTTTGAATGACTAATTCTTGGCTCATTTTTGTTTTGCGTTACCATGTTTTATTAAATCATTTTGTTATTTCTTGTAGTACATAGCAATAATGTGAAATAAAGTTTTTCTCACGGGCCAGCAGCTTTTTGTTTTCCCCACTCATAAGAATCTTTGTCAGCTAAACTTCCTAACCGGAAACATGAATTTAATGCAATGAATGCAGACTTAAGTAAACACGATTAATAAATTAAGGTCCTTTCGATTCAAAATGTTTAATTTTACTCCGAAATGACGATTTCAAATACGACCGGTGTGTTTCATTTTAATTTATAATTGCTTTGCTTTAGTGGAAGAAATGGGAATTAACATCCCTTGTGTCAATAATTGTCAACGGACCTCTGCAAGTGTGTTATGGGTCAAGTGTCCTGTGACGTCCGTCAATACGCGAGCACTTTGTACAACCCTTACTTCTAAATCATGCGACAGTTGCTCTGGACGCAGTATCCGCAAAATGTAGAAAGCTAGTTACCTTACCCGCGTCCTCGATATGCCCACGGTAAGTGACACGACTTGCACAGGGTGACCATTCCCTTCATGAAACAAATTCCGTTGACTTTCTCGGATTTCCAGTATATTTATTTTGCCTGATAAAATTTGTTAGGCATTTTGCATTGTGCAAGAAAAATTTAAGTAAAAGTATAATACTTTGCAAATCAGACTCTAATTAGTCACCTGACTAATTTCGCTGAGAAGATTAAATTTCCAAATTTCCCTCCACGTATCAGCCCAGCCTAGACAAGCTCTAGGCTCCCAACCGATCTCTCGGCATGTGTGATAGTGTAGTGCATGTGAGAGAGAGTGTGTGTGTGTAAGTAAAGGGTGAGGATAGAACAAGGAAGAGGAAGGAAAGATCGCACGCGGTCAATGGTCCGTTTGTTGGGGCACTGCTCCGGCATTCGCTTGTCTTAATCGGAGAAACCGCGGAAAACTACAGTTTAGTGCAACCGGCCTCTAGATTTTTCCTGCAGACAGCTGCTGAATTCGACTGAGCTACGTAGCTAATGTCCAATATCCTACCACCGTGGGCACTCGAACTCTAGGCACTGCAGTGACATCAATTGATGCCGGAACCACTTACGCCGGTACGATTTAGTACAGAACGCGCACGGTCGTAGAAACCACGATCAACTCCCGATCAGGGCAGCCGGCCGCTAGAATTCTCCTTCAGCCAGCGGCGGCCGAGGTGCTGACTGAAATTGCCACCCCTTCCCCTGGAATACTTCGCGTCTGGGGCCACGGGGGCGCCTGCGGATCGATGCTCGCGGCGCTGGGCCGAGGGAGGAGGGGGTGGAGGGGTTGGGGAGGGGGGGGCGGACGGGCACATCGTGATGGAGGTGCGCCCTCACGGCCCCGGGGCACGCGAGCGCCGCTCTTACGCCGCTCCACCGAAAAGCCTTCCACTGCGCACGCGCCGGAGTTAGCAACGCCATTAGGCAGATGCACAACAAATGACGTTTTCGACACTGAGGCACGGAAACTAGTTCCTGTCTTCACTATTACTGGACTGGAAAGTGGTACAATGTGGTACGTGTTCGCCAGACATTCCGACCACCGTCTACTTTGCAGTACGCATACTCCAAAGAAATCATGCCGCATAAAACAATAGAGTACTGAAAAGTAAACGAAACACTGAGGACGCCTCGCGTATTGAGAACGATACCAAGATTATAGACTTATATGTTTCCAAGAAATCGTGCTCCAAATGTACGTACTCGTACGGAAGTGACTTTGGCGCACTAATTTCGTCCTGTCCGTCATTATTTCATCCGTATACCAAACACTCACTTTCACTTCTACATACTCAAATACCTATATTTGTGTAAATACTTTTCATTACATAAGTAGTTTTTGTCCTTAAAAGACAAAAAAAAATCAGAAATACCTTTTCTGTGAACTCGTCCGCCACCTTTAGCTACAACTCGTTTCTTTCGACTGTTCTTAATGGACGGGAGACTTCTATTTCTTAAGGGACGCCAGCCGTTAAGTACTGATTGGAAAAACCAGGAAACCCATCAGAGTAGTCGGCCGCTAGAATTCTTCCCAGAGAGTGACAGAATTCAACTCAGCTATGTAACTAGAATCAAAAATCGTGTGACTCGAACCCTAGAACCACTCGGTCAGCAACGTTTCAGAGGCAAAGACAAGCGTCCATTGAGTCACCCTTGCCAGTCTGTCTTTCGAGATCATGGTCGACTGATAATGCCAAAGCTAGCTTACTAAGCCAAGTATGCTAAGCGTATCATCCGCCCTCATAGATGAAGAGAATTGACATGATGAAGGAAAAATCAGGCACGGTGCGAGGCCCGTCGATGAGATTATAGTTCCGGCAACCGACTGCAATGGATGGGCGGAAACCACTGAAAAGATTGATCACCACATTAGACTGACTTCCAGACGGCTCATCCAGAAGTGTTTGTCCCATCCAAGAGTTACCTAGCTTGTGTGGAATACTTATGGCACTGACGGGACTCGAATCTACGATCTCTCGAACGCTCGGACCCTTCAGTTGCGCGCACGCAGCGATGTGCCATAGCCAACATTCATTGAAAAAAATGTTAGCCAACACGAAAAAAATGGCGACAGCGAAACTTGGGAATCAAAGTATTTTATAATGATATTCATACCACATGAAAATTCTTTCTACTTTCCATGTTTCCAGAAGTAAGATTTGTTTTCATGAAATTATAAAATTCATTATTCGAATTATCGGTCGGTTATCCCCAAAAATTTGAATTATAGGAGTAAAAACATTCTTAACAATGGATTTTAACTCGGACAAACGTACCCTTGAATCATAGTGTCATTAGTTAACGAATTATCCAAAGTCCACTGCAAAAGAAAAATGCTTCAGGTCTCTATCAGTGTTCCATTATACTTTTAAGAAGTGAATAAACAAATTAAAGATAACTTTTCTCCATATATAACCTCTCTCAATGTGTTTCATGTATGCCCAGGAACCTGCCAAATCGCAGCAAAACAATGAGAAGTAAGAAGATGACGGGGAAGCAAATGCATATTTGATAGGTAACGATGCCATGAAACTCTCTCAACTTTTAAAGCACCGGCCAACGAAATTGTTCCCGGGGCAACACCTTTGCGATCCGAAAATGGGGAGTCCCTTAACCGAACAAAAGTACTTTCTCGACTCGTTAATTGCATTCGTTTGATGAGCTCCTGCTGCCGTTGGTGTTCCCGATCCCCTCTAAAACGAAACTGCGAAAGGAAGAAAGTGAAAAAGAAAGAGAGAAACAAAGAAAGGAAAGAAGTAGATGGGGAGGTGTTTCCTAGCGGCTGCGCCGGCGATAGGGGTCGTAGCCCGGTCGCTGACCCAGGTCCAGGTCACTGCGGCGCCGCCGCGCCCGCCTTCGCAGCTCCTTGCGCACCCCTCCCCTCCCCCCGCCACCATCCCTCTCTCTCTCACACACACACACGGTGAACAGAGCGTTCGTCCATTACGTTATTTGATCCTTAGCACACTTTAGTCGAAACTCTACTGTCCTTTTCCTATTACTTTGCCGTTGTTTGTATTTCAGGTCCGGCTTTACTTCCAGATCAGGCCTGTAACTTCTGTTATCACACCTTTATTTGTTTACTTATTTATTTAAATTATTGTTTATTGCACGCTTGCCGACTTCGGCCTCCGCGATTAAAATGAAGCAACCTTGCGCCTCCGCAAGGCTCAATTTCCAAGGTATTTTCTGCCAAATATTTTTTCTTCGACGACCCCTCAGAGCGCCGCTTTGCTTCTCCGATCATACTGCGTACGGAGGGGATTTTGAGGAATGTTGAGGGACACGACTCCAAAATTTTTCTCAACAAGAGTGATTGTTGTGCAATTATGTAACATAATTTAAATTCGAAGAATTAATTTCTCTAGTACGAGCGTGGATCACCGAGGGCACACGAATAGTCTGACCGCCACGCCACGGTTTGCACAAATAGATAAATAAATGCAAAGTAAATAAAGGAGCGGGTGAATGAGAATTTCGTGTTTCCGCGCGCGTCAACTGCTATGGTTATTAATTCTACAGTGCAGTCCAGGTTAGAGTCAAGAGGTCTCAGTGTTCCTCCACACCAACAGGTGATCGCCATAGCCATAGCCGGGACAAGTTCTGAGTTCCAGACTGGTCTCCCGTCACGAGTGACTTGTGTGTGTGTGTGTGTGTGTGTGTGTGTGTGTGTGTGCGCGCGCGCGCGCGTGAGCGAGTGTGAGTGTGTGTGTGTATGTATGTGTAAGAGTGTGAGTGTGTATGTATGTATGTGTGTGTGTGTGTGTGTGTGTGTGTGTGTGTGAGTGTAAGTAAGGGATAGGATAGCACAAGGAAGAGGAAGAAGTTCGCGTACGCTCCATGGCCCGTTTGTTAGAGCACTTCTCCGGTATCTCCCCGGTGGTGTTTGGAGGAACTACTAAAAATACCGATCAGAGCCGCCGGCCGCTAGAAGTCTCGAGACAGCTACTGAATTCGACCTAGCTAGCAGTCAGTGTCGAGAATCCTGTCACTGTGAGGTCTCACCCCTCAAACAAATAAAACAAGTAAAAGAACTGCGAGCAGTATGAGCGAGAAGCTAGACAGCACATTTCTCAATATTGAACTTCCATTTCGAACATTTTCTTTAGTGCAACGCCTCCAATCGGAGCTGCAGGAATAGAAGGTACTATCTCTGCTGTAACAGCGTCTTTACAAAGGTGAAGAGCAAGTACTAAGTGACTCGATATCTTATCACGAGAGTCAAGATTGCTTCCCAACAAGACGTGAGGGAGTATTATACAGTTCAAATAAGTAAACATACACTGGACTCTGGAATAAGAACGGGATAACTCCTTCCATTCGCCTCTGAGCTTCTAAAAGCGGCTTCCAAAGACGCGGCATTTCACGACAATTTTCACACCGGCAAGTTTCCCGTTCTATCTGGTTACTTGTTTAAAATGCACCAATAATACATGTGATTTAAACGAAATAAATGACTGCTTCACCCACCCTCAAGAAACTAAAAATGTTCAAGGAAGTGTCATTTTACCAATCGTATGATCGAAGAAAACGAGATGGGTAAATAAGTAGTGATGATTAGTTACAAAATCACATATGTACCTTTCAATTACTTCGATATTATTAGGTAAGCTGTGTACAGTAGTATACATTTGAATGGCAATGGGAACTTGTAAGTAAAATGAAGGGAATTATTTAAGTGAATGCGATTAAATAGACAACACGGCGCGCCTAGGGTTACGCAACTGCTAATCCCGAAGAGCACTCGGAATGTACGGGCAAACAACTGATCCTTGCGCCAGCCTGGCTGAGGACGTCGCTGTGTAAATAGCAGCACGATGCTCCATCAATCATGTTTCACGCAGAAAACAAATGGTATATAAATGGTAATACTATTCTGCAAAAATCTTCAATCACACCTTACGTAAATTGCAAAATTTAGTACTTCACGTTGATACTACTATGAAAACTGAAACACACCGTACGCTAAACAGAACTAAGCAAAATGCAAATCTCGCATAATCGCCATCACTGCTAGTTACAGTCGCGATCATGCGTCTCCTAGAGGCACAACCGAGAACGACGCGAAATACCGTGAGATATTCCATTTTATTGACACACCCCCTTGCGCAAAGAAAGAAAAACCGAAGTATATACACACAAGCAAAAATAAAATGTGCAAGTATGTCGTATAAATGTACGTGTTCTTAACATGTAATATCTACTGTACTGTACTTTAAATACATCGTAAATAATTTTGCATTACATACGTTATATTATAATAAACGCTCGAATCACGTAAAATTGCTACTATGCCTTAAGAGTCAAAGATCCTGTGCGACATTTTTTTTTATATTGTCAAATATATGATAATTACCAAGTTATTTTTTGCAACAAAATAATCAGTGGCTAATAACAGAAAGACAGATGATCGTTTCAATTAATTTATATATTCGCCCATCACTTTAAATTTGAACTTCTCACATTAGTTTTTGGCCCGTCGCGGTTTAATCAAAGGTGATGGTTTTACTGCAAATATAATGTAACAGTTGGGTGTCAAGTGCAAACCCTCAACTCAGATTCCAGGCAATTAAAGTCCCTACAGACGTCAAGCAGTCGGTGGGAAGTGCCTCGTGACGTCGTTTAGACCCACTTCGCACGATGCGTTAACCGTCGCCTGCCTGCTTATCGATCTGGAGAGGCGCCGTGTAGTACCCCATCTTTCCGCATCGCGAGAGGGCCACCCCTCTTCGGCGCAGAAACCTCCGAGCAGGCAGGCCGCCCGTCGAGGCGCGACACTTTGGTCGAGGGCGCGACACGCCCCTCTGCGCCTCCCCTCCCCTCCCCCCGCACAAACGCAGACACACACGTGGACGGGCGCGGCGCGGCGACGCACAAAAAAGCGGCGCCCCCGGCTGGCACGCCGCCCAGACCAGCTCTGCACCCAAAGGCTAAACCTACGCACTGGCTGTTCTTCGCTTTTGACTCACAGGGGGCGACACGCTGCCTCGCCAGCGTTGTTCACTGGGAGGTCCCAGAGTTCGAGTCCCGACGGTGGTACATTTTTGGCACTTAAGTTATGTAACTAGGTTGAATTGAGCCGCTGTCTGGAGAAGAAATCTAGTGGCCGTCTGCTCTCATCAGTATTTTTCCACTGTGTCTCGGTCAGATCAGTACCAGGCGAATGTCGCAAACTACCCTAACGAACGGGTCACGGACCGCGCGCGAACTCTCCTTCCTCTTCCTTGCCCTATCTTCACTCCTGACTTACATTTACACCAGTATCAGGCTTTTCAGATAGGTCGAGAGCTTAGAACTTGTTAATATGAAAGACAAGTTTTAGGTGCTCTAATTAATACATTTATTTTTATAACCCTGCCGCGATATTGAGAACTAAATATCAAGAACGGTACATGGCTTTTCTGAACAATTATAAATCGGTGAACGTTTCATACTGGATATGTAGCGAATCTTTCGCCGAGCAGAACCTACCATAAGTAGAATACATCCATGCCGAATGAGACATTCGACAATCCAGTTTAAATGCGATAACCACGTCGCCACAGGCGCTTTTCGGGTTAATTAACACAATCATTGATTAATACTTTATTCAAAACGCTGAAAGGACGGTCACGATTTGGGGGAGAGTTCGGGTTTGTGGTGGAACCTAAAGCCGCGTGATCCTGACTCGCACAATAATGGCTTTTCATACCACCATAAACCACATCTGAGCCATCATTTATATACCATCCTCATCAGCATTCATCCAAACTGGTGAACCTTCCATCAGATATACTCGTGGAAGAACTCGTGAACTACCACTGCTCCTCCCCCCTCCCCACGCGAGGGGTGTGAGTGGGGTCAGAAAGGCCTAAGACTACACAGGCAAAAAACAATTACTAAATATTTTTTTAAAAAAGTTGATATTTTCTTTGCATTAACCCTCAATTCAAACAGATCGTATATTTCAGTACCAATCAGCCCAACCGCAAACGCATCCAATTTGCTACAACAAGACCTCGTAAGTTAGGAGGCATGAAGCCCATCCAATGTGTCTTCCCAGCCCATCAGAACAACTTCAAGGGCCCTTCCATACGCCGTCGCTCACACGCCGCCGCCTCGGCGCTGACAGGAGCCACCCGTTGCGGTCGCACCCCGCCCCACGCTACTCCGTTCCGCTCTTCCCCCAATTCGCCTCGATCCGCTCCGTCCGGCACCGCCCCCCACTTCATTATACAACCCTGCCCTCGGCAAACCACCCCTCGTCCCTCTACTCTACAAACCTCAGATTAAGTGATGGCGAATGTTGGCAAAATATCGATATATCAACAAAAGGTTTCGATTAAAACACAGACAAAAACATCAAAGTTTAGAATTTCGATGTTTTAAATGTGGTGATATACATAGAAGTAAAATGTCCTGATTCTATTGTGATATATATCACGTCAATATTAGTTTAATGTGTATTCTGCCTTAAATTTGACCGCCTTAATTTTCTATTCAATGTCGTATGTAGTCAAGATTCAAAATTGGAGGAAGGTTGCGAATGGCAAACGGTTTCGTGCTAGATGGGGATCGACAACAGTGACAGTCGTCAGTGGGTGTTGGCTGCTAACAACCCACGAAACAATCAATGAACTAATCAATCGCCATGCCATACCTAGTGATGTGACACTGACATCGATTAGATGTCCATCGATTAGAACATCGATTTTATGAAGCATCAATTTTGAAAACTGAAACATCGGCGTTAGTAATACATCGACCAAAAACTAATGATGTTTTAAACATTGATGTTTGAAAGTTGGTTCAGTAACCTCATAATTCGTGCGCAACAAAATTTAATTTAACGATAGCAGGTGCATATTAATTTAAACTTGAAATTTAAATGAAAACCAAGTTTAAACGCCTTCCCATACACGAAGCAACACGAAGGAAATATACACGAGCGACACACGAAGGACATATCATGCAGGAGGATGATCTCCAGCGAGGGACTTGTCTGCTCGATGAAGGAAACCGCATTCGTTTGGTTCGGATATGTAACAGACAACTGTCAGTTACTTCGTATTTTAACTTGTACACAATTGGTACATTGAAAAAGTAAAAACATCACACACAAATCAAATGAGAAAACATCGGATTCAATACATCGATGTCGCATCCCTAGCCACTCCCCACACCCTACCCCGTCCCACTCCTCCCGGGTCCCGCCTCACTCCGCCTGTACGTCGCGACCGCCGTCTGCGCCGCCCGTAAAAATACTCGGGCGGAATCGGCCCGAGGGGAGAAGCCCCTTTTATTGCTTCGGGGTTCCCCCGCTGACGAAAGCAGCCGCGATGTCGCGGGGCGAAGAGAAGACGCCTTGCGCCTGGCCCGAGATATTTTAACAAATACTATGTAGACTCTTTGAACCTTTCTCGCTCACTAGCATACCTAGTGTCGTGACAAGTCGGCAACTAATTCAAATTTTAATACACACACATTAACTTTCGAATCACTCTTGAAAACGTAAGTAAACTAAAAATCTTTCGAACTTATACACTTCGTACACATTGGTATCACATTGGTTATTAGAGGTCGGGCCACTAGGGTCGCTAGCTTCAAGAGTCGCCCGTTAAACCACCGAGTGTCCTGTGTATTGCCTCTATAGTATTTGATTCTAACACGCTGAGCCAATGTTTATCTCGTAGGGCTGTTTCCAATCTTTTTCTTACCCCCTTTCAAAAGAATTGTTTGCTTCATTCAATGCCTTACATTGTCTCTGTATTCATCGTCACAACCTTAACGCAAAAAATTGCATATCAATGGATTAAAGGCGACAATTCCTAGACCAATATTTACGTAAATATTGCGATTTCTGATAATTGGAATGGCTTCCACTTCTGAGTAGCCGGGTTTCTCATCTTCATTGTGGTGCAATGTCTACAAAATGGAGTTATTTTTTACTTTTTTTTAGAACTGGTCGTGACTTCAGAAGAGAGTAATGCAGAGAATATTTTCTTACGCGATAAAGCAACGTTGTTAATAAGGAGCTAAAAGTTCTTGAATTTTGTGAACATCCTAACCATGAATGATGGATATGAATGAAGACGAACTAATTTGTACTAGACGTTTTGTAGAAAACATTTTATCAGAAAATTACAAATTATCCATTTCATCAATATTTTTGGTAATCACTGGATAATAATCTTGATAATATTAGTCGCCGGATGATATTGGGTTAATCATCCCCTATCCACTCTGTTGGGAATCCCTGCTCTAGTCCGTCCGGCCTAAATATCAACACTATTTCCATCCAAACAAATAGATATATTAAATAAAATAGAGCTAATCATTATAAATTATTATTATTATTTAATCCTTTTACTTATATATTTCCAATAATGTTCATTTTACATTGTATGTTTAAAAACAACACATCATTACTAGGGCCCGGATAATTATGTAATTACATATTTCCGTATGTTAACTCCATCAAGTCAAAACCACAATATATTTACGTTTCATGTCGATTAGTGCCTAAAACCGATGACTTTTTAGTACATATATTTACATATTTTACCCGAAAGTACATATATTTACATATTTCTCACAAAAGTACATATTTTTAAATATTTCTTAATATTTTAGTTTTTCTGCATTCTTTTTGTATAATTCTTCATTTATCCTACATGTTTTTGATAAAGAATAACCAAGACAAACAATTCGGCATTGTCAAACAGTTTTTCGGCAGCCTCCTCTCTAAATTGGCGCTATTGCATTGCGTAAAAATGTTGATATTGCAGCACGCAGAATCCTACAAAAGGGCAAGGTGTTGCACTCCAAAGCTTCCAGTGTATAGATTTCAGCGCGAGTAAAGCAGATAACAAAATACTATTCAGAAAGAAAGTTTGTGTATGAAAATGGTACGTCTAGCAAGCGATAACTCGCGCCCACAACGTATTTTTCAGAGGTCTCTCTTGACCTAAATGCCCTTTGCCAAAAATTACACGCACCAACGCAGCTCAGAAAGCGCCATTGACAGTGTTCTTTTCCCGTTTGTTGCACTGGAGTCTAAACCCTTGTTTGTAAAGTATCTCTGTGAGGTGAAAATCTAAAGTAAAATCATGATGTGGCACTGCAGCTTTTGGATAAGAAAAGGACAGAAAATAATTCACGGCGAATGGCTTAAACCTTGTGGTAACGCGGACTGGGAATTTGCCATAGGCAAAGTTTGGTTTATCTTTTAAGAGAAGTCAAGCAATAGCGTCTTGGGTAAGAACATTATTAAAGAAAGCTGAATTTGTGTTAAGAGTCAATTGATTAAATATCAACCAGCATTGTTTTTATTCCCTATAATCCGTGAATAGCATTGAACAGTGACATGTTGGGACAAAGTTTAAATATACACCAGTAACTTCATGGGATGTGGAACACATGGTCGGTACAAGACCTTCGAACAGATAATAGGAAAAAATTCATCCCTATAGAGTATTTGAGTAAACTCGTGTGCATGCTTGCGAATGAGCCGTTCCGTCTCTCACGGGTAAACTACTTCCCGTGCACTAGTGGAGACAAACGAGGTGTCATTCGACGCGTCTCGGCGTCCTGATGGGGAACTGATAATTTGTTTCCAGAAATGGCTATAAAATTCTAAGAAATTTCCAAAAACGTGTTTTTTCGTGTTTTGGCGCTGTGATCTTGGTAAGTATGCCCGGAACTAAATCAACGCCACCTAAGTAGATGTAGGTGGTGTTGATTAAACTCCAGTACCAATACCGACGAAGAGAAAGATAGAGAAACGAGGCCAACGAAGAAGAAGAAGACGAAGAAGGAGACGACGCAGAAGGAGGAGACGACGACGACGACGCAGAAGGAGGAGACGACGACGACGAAGAAGAAGGAGGAGACGACGACGACGAAGAAGAAGGAGGAGACGACGACGACGAAGAAGAAGGAGGAGACGACGACGACGAAGAAGAAGGAGGAGACGACGACGACGAAGAAGAAGGAGGAGACGACGACGACGAAGAAGAAGGAGGAGACGACGACGAAGAAGGAGGAGACGACGACGACGAAGAAGGAGGAGACGACGACGACGAAGAAGGAGGAGACGACGACGAAGAAGGAGACGACGAATAAGAAGGAGGAGGAGACGAAGAAGAAGGAGGAGGAGACGAAGAAGAAGGAGGAGGAGACGAAGAAGAAGGAGGAGACGAAGACGAAGGAGGAGACGACGAAGAAGAAGACGACAAAGAAGATGAAGACGAAGAAAAACGAAGAAAAAAAACAAGTCAAACAACCGAAAGTAATTTAAAGCGTCGGCGACGTCACATTCAGCTAGTTTCTAAGTATTTGAAACTAATATTTGTTTCTCATTTTTTACGGACACCATTGTAAATAACAGAATTGTGAGTAGAATGTTTTTTAATTTTGTTCTTTACGAGTATATTAAGTCTACACAGATCAACATTTAAGCAAAAGTATTTTACTAAAACGAATTGATATAATAATTAAAGTGTTACATATTTCTTACTTTTTAGTACATATTTCTATACATTTTAATACATATATATGCACATATTTTCCTAATTTTTAGTACATAATTATCCGGGCCCTAATCATTACCATCAGAGGAAGAATTGTTTCATTCAATGGGAGGCAAAGATAAAGCCAGCACAGAATACCTGCCCAGAGGATTAAAGCGCTCTCCCACGCCTACGCTCAAAAAAATTAGATTAACTCGCATCATCATCATCATCGTCATCAACCCAGTACACACCCTCGTCCTACAGGTCGAGTGATTCTGTGAGAGAGATGAACTTCTTGCGTTTCCCCCGCCCCAGGAGGTCGACTGGGTGGCGAGAAGCTCTCGATTTCCCCCGGGTGCCGTGCCGTGGCTGCGCGCGCGCCGAGCGGCCTCCTCGGAGGTCAGGTGCCGGAGTCCAATTAAGGCACGTGTGTGGGGGAAATGGTGCTTGTTCAGTTAACAATACTAAAACCTGTCATGAATAATGTAAATGTGCAAATGCGGATTAACGAATTTCATCAAGGCTAAATGTTTTATTTTCAATGAGCACTTCCGATAACCCGTCCGAATTTGATGGTTTTTATATACAAATTCTGATCTTCGCACTTGGAAACTTGCTTTCTTAGCTTCACTGCTGGCTGTAAGACGACTCCCTGACGACGAAACTACTACTACTACATCTGATAACTCGATCGCATCTTGCCCAACAAAGTAATACGTACTTAATGAACCGCAAAATTCGATTAAATAGAAAAGCTAAAACCTTTAAAATGAAAACCCTCAGTGTCTTAAATAAATACATATTTTACTTATTAACTGATATTCGCCTGTATGCATATTGTTGAAGAATAAACGTTACAAACGTCTAGTCCATGTACAGGACGAAAACGATCACATTTTGTCAACGAACATGTAGCGGGAAAACTTGTAACCGAGTTATAAGTATTTACTCATGTGACATTTGCTCCTGATTTTAGGCAACCCGAATGTTCAGATGTTCGGCATGAAATCTGATTGCGTCAGAATGTGACCTGCCTAACATCTGTGCATATGAAGTGGCCTAAAGTTCAGGGGCAAATGTCTCATGAGTAACACCGTTATAAGAACTTTCCCGTTACATATTCATTCGAAAAAGATAATCATTTTGGACCCTTCTGCGTGCCCATCAACAATGTAACATTTATTCTAAGCCACGCTGCTGTAAGAATGTTTACTGCATAACGATACTGGGCCAAATCCATTTTATTATTCCGAGATTATCACGCTTATACATGAGCAGCAACAATTTGTTTAAAACAACCCGTCCCACTATATCATGGAGGGTGCTCGTGCAATTTGAGGAAAAAAGTCTTCGCAACAGCTGAGATTTGATTTTAACAAACACTGGCATGCGAACGTACTTTTGTTTTATTTTGCCAATGAACAGTAAAAACTCTATGTGACGTATGGAGAGAAGCACAATCTTATAATTAAGAACTTGCACGAAATTTCCAAAATGTGCACTACTGCATTCTCAGGAAATTTTGAGATGTAAAACATTTTAGCAATATATATATATATATCTTGGATTTATGAATTTACCTACATTACTTTAATCAGACGAGAACTGCAAAGATAAGGACTTTCCGTACATCGCTGAAACTATCACTCTCAGCTTCCGGCCTTTAATAAATACAGCCAATAAAAGCCCTTTAAATTTAAACTTGTCGCAGAAGTTCACCGAACTTCGGTAAAATCTGGGTCTCCGCTTCATGAAGCTTAAAACAACTAAAGCAGAAAGCAAGACTCGCAAACAAGATTAGTAAAACGGAAGATCTTCAATACTGTACCCGCAACATTCACTTACGGAAAGTCAATTGCCAAGGTCTTATTTACTCGTCTAGTGATATCATTGCCATCGTGAAGTTCAAGTTTTTAAGACGAAATCTAAAAGTTGGCGAAGCTCATTCGAATTTCCAACATTTTACATGGATCTGAACATTTTACGTGAAAAATAATGCACGGAAAAAAATGTTTAGTGCGTACAATCAATCAGGTAGAAGATTGAACAATACGGTCTACTATATTTTCGAAGAACAAAGCGCTTATATGAAAATGCTGTTTACTTAAACATACTAATGCACGAATAGTGATGTTCACGAAACAGATCGTAACATTTACTAAACACAACACAATGAAAGTTACTAAACAAATAGTTGTGTTTCATAAATTACTAAATGCAGCTGAGTAAGCCCTGTTAAGACGAAACGTGAAAGGAAATATTTTCTTTCTATCCCTTCAGCCGAGTTGTTTAGCAACTGGGGTTCCCGAGCGGTCACCCAACCAACGGCCCCGTGGACTCGGTATTTCCTTAACCTCGGTAATGTGACAGACCCCAGCCAAGCAGAACGATTATAGGCGATGTCTGCCGGTGTTTGGCTACCGACGACATTTCTGCCATTGGTTTATAATACATCACATAATTATCTAAAATCAAAATACTGAACATGTAACTAAAAATGTTTAGCTTATGATGTATTAAACGTGTTTAGTATATTGTACTACATTTTTTTCGGCATGCTTTCGAAATAAAATTCTCGAAGTTACAAATTAATTTTACATTTTACAAACGAATGAGCAAAAATATGGAGAATAGCTTTACTTTGTTCAAGTTGGAACATTGACCGTCACCTTCCGCAACTATTAAATGTGATCAAGTTCGTGGAATGTAAACGGTATAATGAACGCAGGATGCAAATAGACGTTTTTCCATGGTTATACGATGATTGAAATTGAAACGAAAAGGCTTGTCTGCAACATCGAAAAATGGTTGCAGAGTAAATTAAGAGGGATATCGATAGGCTCAAACTTGAGGATCTGGCACAAAGGAATCATAAAAATCGAATCTAATTTTTGCTGAATCGTCTAACTCTTGAAAATTTCGTCTTTGTAAGCACTCACGCCAGCAATCTATATTCAGGTCCTAAAAGCAAAACTTTGTTTATTTGCTACAACATCAGAAGTCGCTGAAAATTGGTCTATTCATTTTAAATATTATCGCTCATAACACTTGCGGAAATGTACTTCATCGAAAGGAAACGATATGAAGAACCGTCTTCCTCTTCACTGCTTCCGGTGAACAATCAGCCATGCGACCACATCGAAAGGCAGAATTGAAACGTTCTTACAAAGTTTTACAAACAAAAAGCAATCCATTATATTGTCATAGAACCATATCTTAGGTTCCGAATGGGTTTAAAATATTAACAAAATGGAATAAAGCCAGACACTGGACCGTTTTTATGCAAATGAAACACAAACTTCGACCATGCTTAAGGAAAAATGGGGAACCTCTGGGGTAATGGGAAAGCACTGTTCACAGGAAAAATACTTAATTTCACAAATAATAAACCTTCTACATTGTTAAATGAGACACACTTCGTTCAGAGGGAATTAACTAAATGCAGAGAGCATCATGAGCGATACCATCAATATATTGAGATATGAGCGAGCACTAAAAACGTAAGCTGTCCCTTATCATCTCTAATTTCTCGACATCATTTGCATCACTAATGCACCTTGCCGCGTCCTTTTGGTGTTACCCGGTGTCCGAAGGACGAACTCCAACGTTCTGACTCGTTCACCAGACAGACACGCCTTGTTTGCCGCGAAGTAGTTTGGATCCTCCACGCCATTCACTATTCAAGCAGGCGGGTCCCCTAACACGCATGCACCCCGGCTTTTACCGCAGTCACACAATGGTCCCGAATGGGGGGCATACAGCGCACAGAAATGAACAGGGGCGGGGCTAAGAGATACAAGAAAAACATTTATTTGGTAAAACGAGAAATGCTGTACTATTCCAGACTTGACAATAATCTGTTTGCAACTGCTACAGCTAAAGGGCACATAGGTCTTATAATTCTCCGGGAATGCCGGTGGAGCTTTCAAATTAACGGGCCACGGATCACGCACCATCTTTCCTTTCTCATCCGTCTCAACCTCTCTTCTTTACACACACCCTTATACTTTACATGCACTACTACACACGTCCGGAGGCCAGACGGGAGCTTAGCAGTTTGTTCCAAAAGAAGCGGTGTCCCGCTGGAGAATGCCTGCAGGGGGGAAACCCGCACTCGCACGAATTTATGCGTCTGATCTTACTTTCCGGAAGAGAGGGTGGCACCGCAACGTTATGCGATATAGTAGTTGACGCGCCCTGAATCTCAAAATAATTTATCTCATGCCTATTATCTGATGAAACAACGTAATGTGTTAACTACCTTTTTTCTTTTCTTTTTTTTCGACACCTCAAAAAAGTAATTAATACAACTCCAAAATACACAGAATATACTAATCAATTTAATAAATTGTATACACTTAAGTATTTTATTAATAAAAATCGTATTTAAATAAAAATATTTTAAAATTATTTTTCAAGCATAACTTTTCTACATCCTACCTAAAAATCATTTCAAATTAGTATTTTAATAGAGTTAATGCTTCTATTACGAATCATTTCTTTCTTCCATCACTACAACCCTTAATGGTTAGCGAAACAAAGCGCGATCTCTGCGGAAAAAAACAACTTCTTTGCACAATGATGACAAGCTTTTTTAATCGAACGGCCAACTTTCCGCACGCGTTGCCATAAGTAAAATCGCTCATTTTTATACGACCGCCGAAAAGAAAACCACTTTGTCCGCTTATGCGCCTTCCCGAGCACCGTGGGCCTCCACAGTTGTGCTCTTCCGTCTCGCGCTGCAGTCGGTCGTGCCGCACGCGCCACCAGACAGCTCTCGACGGAAATTACATCGCCGCTCGCTCGCGCGGGAGGCGCGGGGGTGAGTGGCGCAGGCCCGCCCCAGCAGTCGCTGCCTGTCAATGCTGTGACGCATTCGGGAGAAACCCCGACGAAAGAAAAGCGCCTGCTTGTCGAATATCGAAACAAGTCGCTGTCAAATTCCGTGACTAGTGAAGGGAGTCCTAGATGACAACGCGTCTGCAGAAGTATTTCACTCCTCTCTTACAATCGAACCAATGAATTGGGCATGTGATAATACTTCTATTATAGTTACATAATCCATTATTTATTCATCATAATGATAACGTATTCATTATGCAATCGACACACCAATGAAATTTCGGCAGTCCTGAATATCAAATGAATCTTATTATATTAATAACCTATTTAAAGTTACGGCAATTCATTGTAATACAATAATCACAAACTAACGGTATTAGGGACTACACATACAAAACTAAAACACCTAGTTTGGTAACAAACTATATTTCGTGATGTTTTCAGTAGTCTAGTAAAGATACACTTTCGCTAATATTGAAATTTTGATTATCACCAAATGTGGGTTCAGTGCATCGCCACCTTAAGGACGTATCTCTAAATTAATTGTTTCACATACGACAGTGAACAATACTTGTGCGAGACAAAGGGGTGTCCATTAATGAACCACTGTCACGTACTACTTCAGCTATTTCCGACCCAAAAATGCGTGCGCCTTCAAAGGCCAAAGAGGTCTACTCAGAGGCCACCAGAGACTGAAGGATTCTGTCTCCCGACCACTTTCGTTGTGTGGGAAGACAAATCACTACCGAAAAATGACACGCGAACATGCAACTATGAAGAAGAAATTAAGTTGTCACATTTTCGCTTATTACGCGCGCATTAATGTATAACTGGGATACTTTCAGACAGGTCAGTCTGAAATGGAGTGTTTTAACACGATGAATTTCCCGTATTTCCCCAGAATATTTCATTTTAATATATCGCGCTATGAAAATTAACAGATGATAACTCTCTTTCACAGACTCCCTTGGAATGAACGCAGAGAGAACTGAATGTCTTTCTTTTCACACGCCGATGTGAACCAAGGGGCAGGTGATGACTGGACTCAACCTATTCATCGCCGTCGGCACAAGGAGGAGGTAGTGTGGCGAACATTACGCTCCAGCCCCCTTCAGCCCCATGACAGATCCCGACACTCACTTGGAAAAGCAGCTAAGTCGACTTTAGAACCGCCCTGAATGGAAATCACCACAAAAAAGACTTATATCAAGACTCGAATTCTACCAAGCGGCACATGTAATTTGCATTATTAAAGGAGAACAATAGTTTTTTGTCGAATTACTTTGCGAAACATTTACGAAAAAGATCTCATTCCGTTGTAATGAGCAACATATTAAAATTAAAATATAAGTGGGAATAACCTCCCACGAGACTTCACAGGAATAAGTGCCAAGTAACAGAACACCAGATAATTTTCATTAACCAGAGGCTGTAAGATAATAGACAAAGCCTTATTTTATAAAAAGCCTTAAATCAGTATTCCAACTTTTATGGAGGCCTCATCGCAGTACTCCGAACTACATGAATAGAAAAAATCTAGACCCATGCACCCACAACACCTTCATTTTTTATAAGGCACATTTTTAACACAAACTTTAGCACACGTTCATCATCTTGAAAGGATGGCTAGCCCTGCAGAAACGAGCCCACTAAAGAAACCAGACCGCGTCTAAAAGAAAGAGGGAAAAAAGTAATCTGCTGCTTCCAGTCTTTGCGATCTCATTATGCGAAAAGCTCTGTCGCATGCTTTCGTTTATTTTGCTCGAAAAATAGCTCGTCTTTCAAGGAACATTCTTGAGGAAGGCAATGAAAAATTCCGTGCGACCACCGAGTAGCGTTATTTCCTGCCTCAGCACAGATTTATGTCCACAACTCCAGAAATAACTCCTTACACGAGCGCAACTATATTCGTTCAAAAGTATGCTAAAATCAATAGATGTGTGGAACCATCAATAAAAACATTGAAGATTCAAAATAAGGAAAGATCTGTTCATAAATTCTATAAAAGGATGGTACCAGTTGTCAAATACGGAACAGGCAACTCGACCACACATAGGACGTAATGAGATTACAAGCAGAAAAGTTGGGCACACTTAGATCAACAGGCATAAACTCAACCTTTGAGAAAAGGAACTTAACAGAAACACAATGCAATTGAAGTAATTCACTTGATAAAAGGGTCCACAAAATAAAGAATGGGACCAAAAATAGAATGGAGGGTCTCACCAGTCTATGTTTCAGTGGGTGCCTCATTGGTGAGGTACCAGACTATGGACCTACCAACAAGGATGAATAACAAAGCCTGCGCTTTCGAACGGATCTAAAGGGTTGTTTCTCGAGTGAATGAAAGGCAACAGAGTTTCGAATTTATAGAATGTCATGAATCAAGATATAGACAGTAACATTTTTGGATTGTGATTTGCAAAGAAGTATTATGATCCCATTTTCCATGATCAGCGAAACAATCGGCTTAGAAAATTAACCGTCCAGTCTAATAGAAAATCATCAACCTCAAGTTTATCGATCAAACTAGTCAAACGCATTGCTCAGAAGTATAATGTAGTGATTGTGATTTTTTTTAAATATAGACAAGAAATAATTGAAAAAACTGAACACTGTTGCACGCAAAATGTCGAGGTAAAGAAACACACTGGGGGCAATATCAGTTTTCGAAAAACGTTGAGTCTGCTCACTGTACGTTTTCTGCTTCACGGACATTATTTAATTGGGAAAAGAAACTCTCAGAAAAACGACGGCCATTTTAAGATACAAACCTCTGCATCCGAAAGCGATGACCCTGAAAATTAAACACGCCGAGATTCATCTTGTTTACTAAGGTATCGCTCGATGGCATTTAATTAACGAGCGCAGGCGATCAAAGAGCCTTGTGCCTATCTGTGTCCCCTTTTCCTGGGCGGCAGATCATAGTGGCAGTGCGCCTTTGCCTTCCAGAGGGAAAATGTTGGGTGGTCAAGATGGGGGGAGGGGCATCCATTACATATCTGTCGCCTCATATTGTTTCCATAGTTTAAAGAATCCGTGGGAACAATGAGGCAATGACAGTCATTTATAACAGATGAATGCCAGGTCTCGAAGCCTAGCTTGTGAGCTTATCTGTGTAGTGGCAAACGATAGCCGAGATGACGGTTTAAACTGGGATATTCATATGTGGACTGTATCACACACACACACACACAACGTTGCAACACATTTCGAAAGAACTGTACGGAAGAGTGTGTCCTTTCAGAGACGGTGCCACGCAAGGAGACATGCCTAGAGCAGGATACCCGCACTGCGAAGTGTAGGTCGGCACCGGGACTCACCATCCCGTGGGGGAAGTACTACGCCACCCCTCGTGACAAAACATGCGCTACACTAAAGGGACTAATTACCTGGGAAATTCATGTGCCCGGATACATCATTGGCATCCGAAACCAACCCCACCGCGAGCATCTGCTCAAAACACCCGTGCCCCATAAGGGAATCGAACCGCAGCCTTCGGTCTCGCCATCTACGCCATGCAGTGCGCGACGACGAGAATTCTTGACTGCCGCATAAACGTAACCGAGCCAGGGTCCGCATTGCACGAGTCAAGGACTGAAACTCTCGCACGCTTACACTGATTGCTTTTATCATTAAGCCAGTGGTGTCAAGGTCTTCTACTGGTGGCCGTGGCATGCGTCGTGGCACCGTAGCATGCCACGAGCTTCTCTGCGCCACTAGTGTCACGAAAGGAAACTATTAGTAACCCCGCCGTTTTACAATAAGGATGGCATTGTCTCTGGTAGCGGAGTGATAAACTCCGTGGAGGGGCGATTTCGTCGTGGCACTAGTGCCACAGACTCCCGTTCATGACATCGATATTTGACAACACTGCATTAAGCGCTTCCGTGCACATCAACTACAATGGCCATTCGTCCCGCAAATGTAGTGCGGCTCCTTACGCTGGAACGTGAGATCCGGTGACGACCTACGCATCGGTTCGAGGGTTTCGCCCTCCACGTTTCTCCACCCGTGAGGCGCCACCCCAGCCGGGATAAGTTTAAAGTTCCCGTCATGTGTGGTACAGAAATGCATGTAGGTGTGTCAGGAGAGAGGAAGGGAAGAGATGAGATGAGGAATGAAAGATCGCGCCAGATTCGAGGTCGATTTGTTAAGGTACTGCTCCGGCATTCGTCCGGCACTGATCGAACCCACGGCGGAAAACCACCGATCAAAATCGGCCGGCCGCTAGAATGCTCCTCCACACAGCTGCTGATACACACAAAACGAGATAACGCGCAAAATCACGCGCACGGCAAAAGCGGGCGCGGGCGATAGCATCAGGGCAACGCGCACAGCGGCGGCGGGAGATAGCCCAGCGGGGCGGCGGCGGCGGCGAGGGGGCCCCGAGGTCCACCAAGTGCGCACCCCCTTGCGCACGCATCGCGTGCACGTTCCAGGGGTGCCCCTCGCTCCCCACCCGCGCCCGCCGCCAATCCCCCCATCGCTTCCCTCGACACGCACGCCGCTGCCAGCGGAGCGGCGCGACGCGGCTGCTGCAGCACGGCGACGTTCAATCCAGGGTGGCCTCTCATTTCCTGGAACACATTTCCCTCACAATTCCCGCGTTACAGTTAATTTTCAATATTTTTTCCCGATCAAAATTGTAATTTCAAAGTAAAAATATATAAGGCAGCATGATACTAATTGGGCAGTTCTCAGGTTTTGACAGGGCAAACAAATATATTTTCTCAACAAATAAAAAAATGAGCAAATAATAGCTCTGTATTACTACAAAAATTAAGAAATTATACCTAGTTTTATACTCCTCTCAGAATTTTACCTTATTTCTAATGATCCCTCTACAAATTCCCTGATTTTCTCTGACTTTTCCAGAGCAATGAAATCCCCCTGATTTCGCCCCCTTTTTTTCTAGAAAGTGGCCACCTTGCTATATGGCTTCGAGTTTTGAGTTTACAGGGAAGCTTGTGAACCTGGGCTTGCGTAATACGGGGAGGAGTGGCAGAGAGGCCGTAGCCTCTCGAAAATTTTGAAAGGGCTCCATTTCCCTTCCCTTCCCAAGGGCCCTTTCTAATACATCTTATTTCAGGAATTCTGTTCACTCCACCTTTTTTTCGCTTAACAATTTGGAGAATTGTTGCATATTTGGGAAAGGCTTTCTAACCATCTGACAACCCTACAAATGGTTCAACATAAAATCAATTGCACTTTTAATCATTAAAGTTACAATTTAATCCACCTTGTTTTATTCATTTATAAGGAATGTCATATGCAAGTATAAAGGGTACGGGAAAAGGGGTCCAGAGTAGTAGTTTGCACCCCTCTTGTTTTACGCGAAGCACGCCTATGATATTGAATATTTGAAGGGGTATGTTTCGTCCCCTGGATCCGTTAGGTATTGTGTTGGGATAGTCAATGATTAATACTTTAAAACTGACTAGTTGATAGTACATCACTCCTTTTCCTACTTATTAGATCACTTGAAAAGATTCTATTGTGTTCAAGAGAACTTCCAAGGTTGCTACAGGTAAAGAAAAACAATTGAAGTTAGTTGGTTGATTGGTCTAACTTTATTTCGCTGCAATGAAAGACAGACACGGAGTGCGGATATCGTAAAATGATAATTACAACTTGTCAAAAGTAATTAGAGCTTGTGCACTGAGTATTCTGATGCTAAGAGCGATTAGAGAATCAGAAATGTAAGCTTACAATTGGCGAGCGCAGATACAATTAAATTCGATAATGAACTCCAATTGTATGCGTTGGAGACACCTCTAGAGAACTTAATGTATGCAAATTGTTATTATTGTTCAAAAGAACCTAGACAAAGGACTTACTGAAGAAAGAACTTCATACTACCTTTTTGCTGAGAAAAGCCATATGAACAAAAAAAATGTTATTGGTGAACGTAGAAAGGTCTTTCGAATCGTGTCGGATACATCGGATTTGGAATATAGTTCTGAGAGAAATGCCCTACCTTGTTAGACACACGTCAAACGTCATTGTCGGGAAAGACTGCCAGATAGAACCTAGTCATTCGGAGACCGCGATATGTATTAATGCAACGAAACTTAAATTCTAAGTAAAACAAAACGTCGAGTAAAATATATCGATTCACTGAAAATGGTTTCTTGAAGCCAAATCCATGAACACTTCATAATGCCAGCTAAAAACGAAGAAAAGCAATTTTATACAGAACATTATGCAGAAACATTGCTACAAAAGCATTAATGCACTCGACATTTCCACCCGACGTCAACCGAAATAAAGGAAACAAGAAAAATGCTGTAATGCCTTTGCATTACAAAGTAGATTGAGAAGTCGAACAAGTGTTCGATACCCAATGACACAATATAAATTAATCAAGGCATTATGTAAGTCAGAATCAGAAACAAAGAACATTAGTGTTCTTTCAAGGGAGCTTACACTACGAAGCACTATCAAATATAATCCGAATAAGAAACAAAGAAACGTTCGTAAGTCTGGAAAAAAGAAAATACCGCATTGCATCCATTACGAACGCAATTCTATTTGATGTTCTGGCCTGAGGCACGCAGGGCTGCCGCCTCTGGCTCCCAATAGCGGCACTGGTTTCATTAAGGTAATGAATAATGGAGAGAGCATAAATGAACGATTAAACGGAGTACACGGTCCAGCCCTTAACGGCGACTCCCAATACGCAAGGAAAACTCCCCGTGGGTTTCGACCACGCAACCCCCGCTAGCACACCAGTGCCAACTCAAGCCCCCGCGCTGGCTGCATCCGCAACCAAACGACGCAAAAACAAAACAAAACGCCTCCCGTTGCACTGCAACAAATCGAAACCCCCAGCAAAACGTGCGTGTTCTAGGTATCAGCAATGGGAGCCCCAGGACCCTACAGGGTGGCCACTTGGTTTCTGAAAAAAAATTCCCTTTTACCGGCTTTCCACAGCATTCTTCAAAAAAATTATCTGATAAGATCTAGAGTATATGAGAAAGAATTAATGCAAGCATCAACTTATTTGACAGCTCTGATTTCGCTGTGATAAAGTACAAATTAAAATAAACTCAACAAACAGAAATTGAGCACAAATAATGCAGTCGCACTTTTTTTTTAAGAAAAATATATAGATTTACAACCAACCCAAAATGTTCCCTGACTTCGAATCATTCTTTCACTAACTCCCTGACTTTTCCAGAGCAATAAAATTCCCCAATTTTTCCCGGTTTCTGGAATACATTGAAATGTATTCCAGAAAGTTACCACCCCGGCCTTGTATTCAGGCATATCCGCGTAAATGTACCCTCGTTTACGAATTTTTTTAAAAACAAAATGTCAAACGAGTAACAAAAACAACTTCGCATTGCAACGAACCGAAAACGCAGCTCAGCCAAAGCGCGCGGTTTCTACGCAGCCGTTTCGCCAGCGCAAGCTCCCCTCGTGCTCGCGCTTCCGCGTAGTTTCGAGCGCGCTTTCTGCGCTTCTGCGCTCAATACGCGGCCGCCCGCAAAGTGCTTCTCCCGCTGCGCACGACCTTCGCCAGCGCCCCGCACGTAAACAACCGCCCGCATCGCCACGCGCGCTAGCAAGCATAGCACCAACGCATAGAGGCCCTCCCCTGTGACAGGAGCACAAGCAGAAGAAGAAGAAGCAGAAGCACAAGCAGAGACAGGAAACGGGGACTCACACTCTATAAGCGTTGATGGTCTTTGACATCCTGGTTCCGCCGTCACATCTCCCAGCGTGTGTCTATCGTGTCTCACTCTCCTCTCTCTCCCTCTACCACTTCCTCTTTTTTACACGCCGTCCAACGAACACAGCTGCTGCTACCACTAACAACTACAAACTACGTCGCGGTCCTTGTGTCCTCCACACGGTTCCTCGCGTTCTTTCCGTGTCTTCCTTTCCGCTTAATTTTTTTTCTTTTCTTTTTCTTTCTTTTCACACGCGTGTCCACGCACAAACCGTCTCGCTACGCCGTGGCCATCCCTCCGTCCGTTGCAACCATGCACATACTCCCACACATCCACGCGCGCACACACATGCACACCCACACACACACGCGCGCGCGCGCTCTCGCGGCGCAGCACACACGCACGCAGACACGGAGGCACGCAGAGCGACGCGGCGCGGCGCGGGCGGAGCGCGTCGGTGGCTGCGCGACGTCGAACACCGACTGGCGCTGCGGAGGCGGCGGCGGCGGAGGAGAAGAGTGTGCGGGAGGGGGGAAATAGGCGGGGGAGAGGGCGGGACCAACTGCGGATCAATGCCGGCGCGACGCTCGCTCGCCCGCCTGCCCGCCCGGTCGATAGGCGGCGCCCCGACGCCGCCACCGACGCCGCGCCGCGCCGCGCCGCGCCGCGCCGCTCGCACTGCGGCGCGCCGCCCCCCTCGCCCTCTCGCCCCACTCGGCCGCCAGCCGCGCGCGGTCGGCCCCCTCAAAGCCCACCGGGCTCCCCATGCGGCGCGCGGGGGTGGCCAGCTGGCGCACTGGGCTCGCGCTCGCTCAGTCCCTCTCGCACACACACTCGCGTTGTCTGTGTATGTCTCCCCCTATGACTGTCTCTCGCTCACTCTCCCCGTGTGTCGCTCACACTCCCCGTGTGTCGCTCACTCTCCCCGTGTGTCGCTCACTCTCCCCGTGTGTCGCTCACTCTCCCCGTGTGTCGCTCACTCTCCCCTTGTGTCGCTCACTCTCCCCTTGTGTCGCTCACTCTCCCCTTGTGTCGCTCACTCTCCCCTTGTGTCGCTCACTCTCCCCTTGTGTCGCTCACTCTCCCCTTGTGTCGCTCACTCTCCCCTTGTGTCGCTCACTCTCCCCTTGTGTCGCTCACTCTCCCCTTGTGTCGCTCACGTCTCCCCTTGTGTCGCTCACTCTCCCCTTGTGTCGCTCACTCTCCCCTTGTGTCGCTCACTCTCCCCTTGTGTCGCTCACTCTCCCCTTGTGTCGCTCACTCTCCCCTTGTGTCGCTCACTCTCCCCTTGTGTCGCTCACTCTCCCCTTGTGTCGCTCACTCTCCCCTTGTGTCGCTCACTCTCCCCTTGTGTCGCTCACTCTCCCCCTGTGTCGCTCACTCTCCCCTTGTGTCGCTCACTATCCCCTGTGTCGCTCACTCTCCCTTGTGTCGCTCACTCCTCCCCCTTGTGTCGCTCCACCTCTCCCCTTGGTGTCGCCCTCACTCTCCCTTGTGTCGCTCACTCTCCCCTTGTGTCGCTCACTCTCACCCTTGTGTCCGCCTCACTCTCCCTTGTGTCGCTCACTCTCCCCTTGTGTCGCTCCACTCTCCCTTGTGTCGCTTCAAATCTCCCCTGTGTCGCTCACGTCTCCCCTTGTGTCGCTCACTCTCCCCTTGTGTCGCTCACATCTCCCCTTGTGTCGCTCACTCTCCCCTTGTGTCGCTCACTCTCCCCTTGTGTCGCTCACTCTCCCCCTTGTGTCGCTCACTCTCCCCTTGTGTCGCTCACTCTCCCCTTGTGTCGCTCACTCTCCCCTTGTGTCGCTCACTCTCCCCTTGTTCGCTCACTCTCCCTTGTGTCGCTCACTCTCACCTTGTGTCGCTCACTCTCTCCCCTTGTGTCGCTCACTCTCCCCTTGTGTCGCTCACTCTCCCCTTGTGTCGCTCACTCTCCCCTTGTGTCGCTCACTCTCCCCTTGTGTCGCTCACTCTCCCCTTGTGTCGCTCACTCTCCCCTTGTGTCGCTCACTCTCCCCCTTGTGTCGCTCACTCTCCCCTTGTGTCGCTCACTCTCCCCTTGTGTCGCTCACTCTCCCCTTGTGTCGCTCACTCTCCCCTTGTGTCGCTCACTCTCCCCTTGTGTCGCTCACTCTCCCCTTGTGTCGCTCACTCTCCCCTTGTGTCGCTCACATCTCCCCTTGTGTCGCTCACTCTCCCCTTGTGTCGCTCACTCTCCCCTTGTGTCGCTCACTCTCCCCTTGTGTCGCTCACTCTCCCCTTGTGTCGCTCACTCTCCCCTTGTGTCGCTCACTCTCCCCTTGTGTCGCTCACTCTCCCCTTGTGTCGCCTCACTCTCCCCTTGTGTCGCTCACTCTCCCCTTGTGTCGCTCACTCTCCCCTTGTGTCGCTCACTCTCCCCTTGTGTCGCTCACTCTCCCCTTGTGTCGCTCACTCTCCCCTTGTGTCGCTCACTCTCCCCTTGTGTCGCTCACTCTCCCCTTGTGTCGCTCACTCTCCCCTTGTGTCGCTCACTCTCCCCTTGTGTCGCTCACTCTCCCCTTGTGTCGCTCACTCTCCCCTTGTGTCGCTCACTCTCCCCTTGTGTCGCTCACTCTCCCCTTGTGTCGCTCACTCTCCCCTTGTGTCGCTCACTCTCCCCTTGTGTCGCTCACTCTCCCCTTGTGTCGCTCACTCTCCCCTTGTGTCGCTCACTCTCCCCTTGTGTCGCTCACTCTCCCCTTGTGTCGCTCACTCTCCCCTTGTGTCGCTCACTCTCCCCTTGTGTCGCTCCACTCCTCCCCTTGTGTCGCTCACTCCTCCCCTTGTGTCGCTCACTCTCCCCTTGTGTCGCTCACTCTCCCCTTGTGTCGCTCACTCTCCCCTTGTGTCGCTCACTCTCCCCTTGTGTCGCTCACTCTCCCCTTGTGTCGCTCACTCTCCCCTTGTGTCGCTCACTCTCCCCTTGTGTCGCTCACTCTCTCCCTTGTGTCGCTCACTCTCCCTTGTGTCGCTCACTCTCCCCTTGTGTCGCTCCACTCTCCCCTTGTGTCGCTCACTCTCCCCTTGTGTCGCTCACATCTCCCCTTGTGTCGCTCACTCTCCCCCTTGTGTCGCTCACTCTCCCCTTGTGTCGCTCACTCTCCCTTGTGTCGCTCACTCTCCCCTTGTGTCGCTCACTCTCCCCTTGTGTCGCTCACTCTCCCCTTGTGTCGCTCACTCTCCCCTTGTGTCGCTCACATCTCCCCTTGTGTCGCTCACTCTCCCCTTGTGTCGCTCACTCTCCCTTGTGTCGCTCACTCTCCCCTTGTGTCGCTCACTCTCCCCTTGTGTCGCTCACTCTCCCCTTGTGTCGCTCACATCTCCCCTTGTGTCGCTCACTCTCCCCTTGTGTCGCTCACTCTCCCCTTGTGTCGCTCACTCTCCCTTGTGTCGCTCACTCTCCCTTGTGTCGCTCACTCTCCCCTTGTGTCGCTCACTCTCCCCTTGTGTCGCTCACTCTCCCCTTGTGTCGCTCACTCTCCCCTTGTGTCGCTCACTCTCCCCTTGTGTCGCTCACTCTCCCCTTGTGTCGCTCACTCTCCCCTTGTGTCGCTCACTCTCCCCTTGTGTCGCTCACTCTCCCCTTGTGTCGCTCACTCTCCCCTTGTGTCGCTCACTCTCCCCTTGTGTCGCTCACTCTCCCCTTGTGTCGCTCACTCTCCCCTTGTGTCGCTCACTCTCCCCTTGTGTCGCTCACTCTCCCCTTGTGTCGCTCACTCTCCCCTTGTGTCGCTCACTCTCCCCTTGTGTCGCTCACTCTCCCCTTGTGTCGCTCACTCTCCCCTTGTGTCGCTCACTCTCCCTTGTGTCGCTCACTCTCCCTTGTGTCGCTCACTCTCCCCTTGTGTCGCTCACTCTCCCCTTGTGTCGCTCACTCTCCCCTTGTGTCGCTCACTCTCCCCTTGTGTCGCTCACTCTCCCCTTGTGTCGCTCACTCTCCCCTTGTGTCGCTCACTCTCCCCTTGTGTCGCTCACTCTCCCCTTGTGTCGCTCACTCTCCCCTTGTGTCGCTCACTCTCCCCTTGTGTCGCTCACTCTCCCCTTGTGTCGCTCACTCTCCCCTTGTGTCGCTCACTCTCCCCTTGTGTCGCTCACTCTCCCCTTGTGTCGCTCACTCTCCCCTTATGTCGCTCACTCTCCCCTTATGTCGCTCACTCTCTCCTTATGTCGCTCACTCTCCCCTTATGTCTCTAACTCTTCCCTTATGTCTCTCCTTGTGTCTGACTCTCTCTCTCTCTCTCTCTCTGGCCATTTCTCCCCTGCGTTTCCATCTGCCACACACATGCATACATTTGTGTGCATTGAAAAGCAGTTTAGAAATCAAAACGTGTTCTTTACTCGATAATGCATTTATACAATGCTCAATAATATGTAATTTCTCGATTAAAAAGCTTCTCAAAACGTTGGTTCCCCAAAATGTGTTCGGTTTGGAGAAGATTCTTCTACCATCAAGAATTTAAAAGTATTATCCTTAAATGTTGGAAATTTCAGAAAATTTTCGAGCTTGTTGGTATTTTATTTCAGAAAATTATACTTTCTATAGGTATTGTTAAAATAGGATAGATTATGTATAGTAACAACTGTATCAATATCGTCTGACCTTGGGAATTCATGTGGTTTTTCTACACTTAGCAACAGCAAATTTTCAATAAGAACTCAAAATACCTCTCTAATCTGTGTTCGGGAGAGTTCGGAGGAGTAGGACAAGTTACAAGAATTCCATCAACGAGTATGCGTGCTGGTTCCTTTGATACGTTTCTCTTGAGATACGAACAAGACTGAATGACTGTCTGATAAAATCTGATAGTGAGTCATGGAATGTTGTCTGGAATCGCCGTTATGTAAGCATTTACTGCGAGAGCATCTATTACAATATTACAATTTTATTTCCAATTTTTTGTGAGATTGCCTATCGTTCCACTTTCAATTTAATGCTCTCACACACTCATCCTGTGTCAACATGACACACAACCAAAGGAAGCATTTTAAATCAAGAATTTACGATATTAGCTGAAATTATGTGCTTTCACGATTTGCATTTGACCCTCCAAAAATTTGTGACTCGTAAGCTTTGCTTACACCAATACCAAACAGCTTGACTAACAAAAAAAGTTATCAAAAATCGTAGAAAATTGCAGACATGCTGCATTGAATAAAGTATTGAAGAACCGATCTAAATAGCATACTAATTTTTAAATATAACTCACATTGCAAAGTTAAAAATTTATTTCTTGATATTTGTATACAACTTCGGATGAACTCAACAATTTAAAAGCTAACAAAAAAATGCAACTGAAAATTATTAACAATATCACTGAGTACGCAATACAAACCAGAAAGTAACGATTAGTAAAATATCTTCTATTTTACTCCTCTCTATCAATTATAAATTCACAACAGGTGAAAATAATTTAAATAGAAAATGATAGCAGTAGTAATGAGTCACCATATAAAACCGCTACTGCGGAGAAAAACGTGCTTTTAATGAGAAGCTTTATCAGATATACAGCGGATGCACACATGTTTATTCCCAGACTGCTTTGTGCTAATTCGTAGGTACATTATAAACGCACTTTCAACATATAATAACTGCTTAATGCAATGCAAACTACACTCACAGTATAGAAACATTATTTCAAATAAAATTAAATAAGGTACTTCCTAATATAATGAAAATATGTAGGGAGCACAAACTTCGGTGCAAAGAGCGCAACAATTGTTCTCAACGCAAAGGAAGTGTCTAAAACGTCTTTGAAGGCATTTTCATTGCTTTACTCTGCTAATGCGAAAAATTAATGAACATTATTTACACTCATACAAAAAAGTCAAACGCAATTTTTTGTTGTTGTTGTTGTTTTTTTGACGATAAATATTTTTTTAAAATTAGAAAACAAACGAAAAAGGAGTTGCTTCGCTTTGGAAACCATGTCAATTCTGCAGTCTCTTTTTCCACCATTTCGATCAGAATTCTCTCCCCCATCAACCCAGTGCTTCTCGTGGGTCCTATCTCGCCACCCGACCTCTTTTTGACAACCTGCATCACATTATAAAAACCCAGCAAACACGGCTCGCGATACATAACCATAAAATAGTCTTATTCAAGACAGAAAAAGGAGCTCCTCTCCATGATATCGACGAAATCTAAGTTTCAAAATATTTTATTACTAACGAACCGCAATTACACAAAGGCGTATGCCTAAACAATGAATTAATATTAACATTTTAAAACATCATTTACACTGCAATTTCCTGAAACCTATTTACTGAAAATGGTTACAAATTTTCTTGTGTACCATCCTACTTTTGAAACTTCAATATAAAATGTAATTAATAATTTAACACACATGTATCCTCTTTTCTTTTCTGACAATCAATAATCACATTTTCAAAAACAAAAATTTATTGTCCATGTAAACAAATTCAGGCCCTGGTTTTCTCCTTTTTTAATCTGATAAATTTGAGAATTGTTACACATTTGGGTTACAGACTCTCCACGAGGCAAACCTGCGAATGGTTACACAAAAATCGATTGTTTCTCACGACGTCCGGACGTCCAAACACCGTCTGATTGGATAGTTGGCGTACCATGTATGTGTCATTCCATTTCATTTTCATTCATTGATGTTGCATTGAACATTAATGTATTCACTCATCTATTAATATTTATTGTTCAATTTTTCATACCTTTGTGCGCCCGTTCGTCCTCCTATCCGACCACCTTCCTTCTTAAATACCTTAACCCAACTTTTTTATCATTTTACATATATCTCTAGACTCTCTAATCCTATTAATCTCTTCCTGCTCCTGAATATCCCTATCTCTAGCTGCCAAACTACTAATTTCAGATTCCTCTTCTCTCACACTCACCTCATCCCCAGCCAATCCTCTCCCGTAATACACTGTTCACCTCTCCTATTTCCAAATTGACATGTATTGTGACACCACTCCTAGCTAATAGATTTTTCCTTCCTTCCTCCAATCTCACTTCATACTTCATTGCTCTTTTACCAGCCTCGAACCTAATCTTCTCCCTGTCCGTAACCTTTCTCAACAAATACCAAGGCGTCCATCCCGTCCATCCAACCTACTCTCGGTTTCCTTGTAACATGCTGCATTTATTTTCCAGTAAAACATGTCATAAGTAAATAAAAAGTTTTAATGAAAAAAGGAGCCCAGACATGCAATTTCGATCCCTTTTTGATTGTAGCTATGCTCACCTTGCCCAAACGTACTCCATTTCAGAGTCGTTCGTAAACAATCCCGGAGCCAGCCCACAACGCAGATTCACGGGGGTTTCCTATGAGATGGACCGCAAGTACATGCGACGAATCACACATTCTCGGCAGCAGGGCTGGCCAAAGAGTTAGGTTTGCGGTTGTGAAACAGCAACTTGTTCAGGAGAAAGATTCGAGGCCTAGTAATATAAAATGAAGAAGCCGCAAAATACGGACGTTGTAATGAAGTTACAACGGAAAACACTAGAATTAGGTATTATTATATTGTCACACAGTCTTTCATTCTTTTGCACGTCTCAATTTTCATAAACATAAAAGTATAATATGGGGCCCCGCGTTGTAGTGTCGTGGGCCTCGAGGAACCTTAAACCGGGATGGGCTTTCCGAGTTAACGTTTCCAGAGCGGATGATTGCAGTCCCCGTAAAGCTTGGACGTTTTCATCGCGGGTCCCATTTGAACAATCAAACACCCGTCACGTTCACTCAACCGTTTTTCAAGCTTTGGAAGGCAATGGCAAATCACCGCTGACCTCACCTGCCCTCCGTTACCATCATCACTTATTTGGGACTAGGGACTCATTGTCAGACACGTTTGTACAGTGCGATACATCGGGGCCGCGACAATCCTAGGACAAGGGATGCAACTCATAAGTGCGGCCATTTGTGATAGGGCATGTGATTTAGGCATTTGTTCAATATCTGCATCACTTTCAATTTTTATTTTAAAAGGGAAAACGTTTACTCTATTATTCACAAAATATAAGTTAGAATAATCATTAATACAAGTATTACAAATTTTTAGTGTTAAATTATGGTTATAAAAAATAAATACACTGATACATAATACCATTTTTGGAGATTTCATCAATTTCGTAAAATATAACATTGGCTACTTCTATTACTCATGCGGCAACTGAAGTCGCCACTCGACTTCACAGTCAAAAGTCTGTAAAAGCTAAATAAAATCTATGAAACAAAATTCAAAACATTGGAATACGAAAGCGGCAAACAAAGTTTGCACAAGGTTGCAAATTCCCTTGGCGCGGCAGCGGTGTAAGTTCAAAGCTGAATTGTTCATCCTTGTGCTAGATACGACTCATCTAAATACCCAACAAGTCACAAATCTTTCAGTTCCACGCAAAAAAACTAGTTTTACGTACTTTCTGATAGTACCAACTTGATTTCTGCAACCTGAACAGTGAAAGAAAAAAAATTCGAAAGAGGAAAAATTAATCGGAGACGCTGTTCTGTTATCAAAAACTTATTTCCAGACGAGAAAACGTTAGAACGATTGTTATAAATTATTGTATTTTTCAAGAACATAAATTTGTGATAAGAGTGGAAACGGAACGGTGCTCTGAAAGTTGCCAGCCCGGACTGAAAAAACCAAACGATAAATCATGCTTAGGCAACGAGGAGACATTTAGCGAGGGCTGCAAGTCATTCCATTCCCTTTTGTAAACTAAAACTGATGAACAGCAGTGATGATTCTATACTACTAGTTCTACTTAATGTATACTCTTGTCGCAAAGTTTTGTTGTTATATTTGTAGTAGGAAGAACAACGAAAATCTGACTAAACAACGATCACACGACACGGCCCTTCGGTTACGAAGTGAACCGAAGCAAGGAGCTCTTTGGTGCAACGAAGTTCGTTCTATCGATCGGTGGACTCTTTTTTGTTTCCTTTTATGACACGGTCCACTCGTTCTTTTGCTCCTGTACTGTTTTTCATCCTTCTGATCTTTGATCAACAGACTACGCACAAAGCGTATGTTTCTGACCCGACCTGATTCACAAAATGCAATCTCTGAATTCGTTCGTACAAAGAACAAAAATGTGCATAACATTTTCTGCAATTGTTATTACAACAATTTAACAATTATGCGTATTCTGTATCAGGGGCTCCATGGTTAAAGGTATTTAATTGCTTACCTCAAAAAATATATTCACTAGCGAACAAATAATTTCTCTTCTCTGATGATATTATTCCCTCACCCTCATTTTAAGCGCTCCGTACTTGCCTCAATTATTTTACGAACTGGGATAGGATTCTATTCTGTAAACCATATCAATAATAGTGTCGACTTTCCTTCGACGTTTCCTCTGTGAAAGAGTGTGGAATCTGACATGCCAAAGGAATAATAAAAAGCGACAAAAAAATAATAGGCAGCTTTTTTATGTCAAATCCACGGTGAGTGTACACGGTGAGGCATCGCTCTTCAATGAAAAGAAAAAATTGTTGACGCATAATTCGACCACTGTTGTGAATAAAGAACTTTTAAAATTGAAATGCACATGCAGTTTTTGTCTCTTTTGTCTCACCACCACCATCGCCTGTATAAAGTGCACAGTTATTTTTCGAAACACCCCAGCAATTCCATTGTCCGCCAATTGCAACCCAATAAATCTGTAACTAGCGGCAAAACCTGTTTACACAGGTCTGTATATTTAAGAGCCACATACGAGTGGAACATAGTGGGCAAATGTTTCACTCCTGATGAAACGGTTGATTTACAACGTATTAATTCAGGATTGTTCAATTTTCTAAAATTCCATTATGATAAAATGGAAATAATAAACATTCACAAGATATTCCCGTTGCCCGAAGTCGGCACTGGATCACATGAGACATTTCCACGTATTATTCTTGATACCCGGCTCTTACGTAGGTGAAGTTCCAATTGCTTTTCTTCACGATCACGACTCCTTCAGAGTAACGGACAGTGAGGGAACAATTAATCAGACTGTCGTTTGTCTTTCGGTTCACTGTTCCACTAAAGAGGTTTTGTATACCAAACATTTACGTATCATTTCGTGGAACTCTCTATGGGGATGTCAGTGACCAATTACAGAGAAGTGAAACAGCTTTTCGAGGCAATTATGAGACGTCAGATTTATGCATTAAATCAGAATTTCCCAACCCTTTTCTTCTGGCGAGTCCCTTTTAAATCCATTAGTTACAACCGAAACATAAAAATTAGTTTATTACATTTTAATTTCCACGTTGCATAATAATTCGTAACAAAATCCTTATTCTCGTAAAGCATTTACACACAAACCTTAACTTAAATAACTTAAAAAATAAACACAGTATGATATAATAAAACAGAACACTCATTATAATCAGTTGAAAACAAAAACGGAAATATTTTTAATTTCAATTAATACCATCTGATTCTTAACGACGCATTTTCTTAACGTTATTAAATTCAAAAGTAAAAATTAAGTTTTTGCTAAATGCGATAATCACAAATTCAGAGCTTGTGCTCACGCTTTTCCATTCTATCTTACAAAACGATTGATAAATATCGAAATTCGATATTCCAAGTGATTTATCTGGATCTGCAGCAGCCACGAAAAACGGTACATTAAAGGAAATGGTCTTAACTAATAACGGCATTATCTGGTATCGGTAAACTATTCATGGAAACCATAAACGCGAAGCGAAATATATTGAAGATACAAATCAATTCAAAATATGAGATTATGCGATTCTGGAAATTAAAGGGATAGCAGTACACTCTGGCGTTATAATTGGAAACAAACTCCCCATCAATATAACTCCTCAAAAGGAAAACTACGTGCAAAACGTAAACAGCACATAAAACTTCAAACTATCGCGTGGGTGCGTGTTAGTGGTTTCCAGAATTCAGTTTTACACTGTGAAAAAAAAACAACTAAAAACAGCGAAAGCTTCCGTGTCTTACGTTCAGAACTACAATTCTCACTACCACCGTCAACTAGCCAGGACACATTCTGTCGTTAGAGCTATTACATACTTTCCACACAATCAAATAGATGTCACGAAACAAAAACCGTCAAATTAGCAAAAGGCCTCACAACAGTCATCTGTCCGATCTGCTTGTTCCTCTTGAGGTACGAGTGGAAGAAGCAAGTGTGCCAGCGCCTGCCGAGGCAACACCCTTCACGAACACTTTGGGCAAATTGCCTCGCTCGTCAGATAGCGCACCGCAACTTAAACTCTGCGGGATGAAGTTGGTACTGTCTACGATCCAGGTACACGCAAGTCTCCAGGAGATTGACTGCACCTGCATGTTGCATTGTCTACCCCTCTTCCCAATACATGGTAGCAAACGAAAGTACCGTAACATATTTAGAATAATTAAGTACGTTCTTCGCTCATACTTTATAACGTAGTCATATGCCCGTCACTTACTTCGCTTCTAAAAGATGTTCCAGAATAATTCAGCAGAAATAGAACCAACGAAAATCACGGCAGGTAACTAGTGTAAACCCGGAAATCGTTATAAAGTAGCTCAGTTCGACGGAAAAGACGGAAAATCTCTAAGCGTAACCCCCTCGGGTCAGGCAAAACTCCACTGCAACTTTCAAAAGTCGCTCGACTGTCTCGTCTGGAACACGGAGTTCGGTATCAGTTGAGCATCTCAGCGACGAAATAGCGCGCCGTGAAGTAAATACGGGCACGCCGACTTGCTCGGCGAGGTGCAGCAGCGCGGAGCGGGGCGGGGCGGCGCGGGGCGGGGCGGGGCGGGGCGGCGCGCGGGGACGGGGCGGGGGCCGTGGACGGGGCGGGGACTGTGGCGGGGCGGGGCGGGACGGGACGGGCAGGGCGGGGGCGGGGCGGGGCGACGGAGAGAGAAGGGAGGGGAAGGGGCGGGGGAGGAAAAGGGGTGGGGAGGGGTGAAGAGGCAAGGACGCGAGGCGCGCCGCCGAGCAAGGGCCGCGGGTCGATTCCCGCCGGGGACGCAGGGAGTCCAAACTACGAGTGCCCACGTCACTCAAAGAAAGAGACGTAGAACAAGAAGAAGCGGTCGAAAAGGAAGTAAAACACGAGGTAGTCCAAAAAAGAAAACAAAAAAACAAAAAGTAGAACATGAACAACAAAACAAGATAATGAAATATTTCAGTGGATTCGATGATGTACAGGTAATCGTATCCAACTGCGAGGAGCTTGCACGTCACCGTAGTGACGTCTCTGTAGCGACGTTCAAGCTCCGGATTGGATGACACCGTAACAGCTGACTTACGTCAAGTGGCACTACAATTAAATCGATATGTAATAAAAGGCCTTTTCTTTTCTTCTCTTCCCTTCCCCCCGCCCTGGTTAGGTGGTATGGAGATTGCGGACAGGAGGAGAAACGCGCCTACGGGGAATGTAAATGTGCATACGGGCCACGACCGTGCCCGCCACCTGTCCGACACCCTTCCTCCCAACTCTTATCATTTCCAAGTGCCGTTAAGAACCCGTGGGCCCCAGGCGGGTGTGTATGTACAGAGCCAATTTGACAGTGGGATGCTGCTACTTTGCGTTGTCAAAGGGAAGAGACAGAAGTGAAATCGGGCGACGTCGGTACATACTAACGGATGGCGGCGACAAGCGCGATGAGGAAAATGATGAAGAAATCAATGATAGGCAAGAGAAACTGAGAAGAAAAACAGTAGAGAGCTTGAATGAAGTCGTAGGCTTCCGCGGCCGGAGTCATGTGGATGATCTTGGCTGTCCGGGTGACGCCGCGTCGAAGGCTGAGTTGCCGACGCTTCGACCATCTTATCGTGGTCTTCCTCAGCATTCCAGCCCTGAGGAAGACCACGATAAGATGGTCGAAACGTCGGCAACTCAGCCTTCGACGCGGCGTCACCCGGAGAGCCAAGATCATCCAGTAGAGAGCTTGCTTTGTCCATCATGAATTCGGGGATCGAACTCAAGCCACAGCCAAGCGCTAGCCATTATTCCATGCGAGCCCCCAATTTTATTTGCAATTATTTTACTCAAATTTATCCAAACCCTCCACCGCATATCAATCTAATGATATCCAAAGGAATATTTCCAATATATACATAAGCCTGGATATACATGTACACAATATAAAGCGAAATTAAAAAGTATTTGAGAATTATTTATGGAGGAAGGTCCGAAGTCAATTTCCCCCATTAATTTCTAGATCCGCTTTAGCAGTTGAGTGGTGAGGGTAAGGTAAAAAAAGTATTAAACTAATCGATCTTCATGAGAACCTTATTTTCAGTCAGTCTAATTGTGCTCTAGAAGCCAATACGAGAGTCACCGATGTTCCATCGCAGGCGAATGGCCTTGAGTTTACTGCATGTAGGATTAATCTACACCGGTCAAACATTGATATGCGCAGGTTGTGGTATCTGTTTCTCTCTTCCCGTCAGCAGGTTACAATCCGCCGCGGGGTGGGGTACAATGCGCCGAAAACAGATTGATAACCGGCGAGAGCCGGGCTTGCACGTGCACGAGTACCTTTACACGCGGCCGGAATCCACAACTCCCAGCAGAGAGCGAATACCTTCGGAGCCAACCTGCGCTGTTCGGGTCGGCAGTGCCGTTTCTCATATGCATTATTTTATGGAGAGCCAGCGCTTGCCCCGGAGCATTTGGGCCTGGGTCGGAAGCACCTCTCCCCGCGGATGTTTCCCGGTGCGGGGCGGGGGGGGGGCGACTCAATCTGTGCGCGGTGGAGGGTGAAGGGGGGGGGGGGGTCGCGGGAAATCCCCCGCGGCGCGGCGAGACGAGGTGAGGCGCGGCGGGGCGGGCGGGGCGGGGCTGAGCGCGCTATTCATAGGCCTCGGGGGCCGCCCCCGCTAGGCCCATCGACCGCCGCACGCGGTCGCCGCGCGGCGCGGGGGCATTGGCAGAAGCGGAGGCGGACACGGCGAACGGCGGCGGGGGAGGTGCAGGTGGAGTTGGAGTTGGAGTTGGTGGTGGTGAAAGTAAAGGTGGAGGAGGAGGAAAAGGTGGGGTGGAGGTAAAGGAGGTGCCGGTAGCGATGGAGGTGGTGGTGGGGATAAAGGTGAAGGTGGTGGAGGTAAAGTTGGCGGTGGAGGTGAAGGTAGAGGTGGCGGTGGAAGTAAAGGTAAAGGTGGCGGTGGAGGTAGAAGTGGCGGTAAAGGTAGAGGTGGCGGGAGGTAAGGTAAAGGTGGAGGTAAAGGTAAAGGTGGAGGTAAAGGAAAGGTTGAGGTGGAGGTAAGGTTGAGGTGGAGGTAAAGGTGGAGGTGGAGGTAAAGGTGAAAATAAAGATAGAGGTGGCGGTGGAGGTAAAGGAGGAGATCTTAGTGGCGGTGGAGGTGGAGGTGGCGGTGGAGGTGGAGGTGACGGTGGCGACGGAAGTGACTGGCGGTGGTGGTGGCGGGTGGCGGGTGGCGGATGGCGGGTGGCGGATGGCGGTGGCGGATGGCTGTGGGGGTCATTGTGGCATGGGGTGACAGGCGACGGCAATGGCCGTGGGGGTCATGTGGCATGGGGTGACAGCCGACGGTGGCGATGGCTGCGGGGGTCATGGTGCTATGGGGTGACAGGCGACGGTGGCGATGGCTGCGGGAGTCATGGTGCCATGGGGTCAGAAGCGACGGCGACGGGCGCGGCAGCAACGGGATAGACGCGGGGACGGCGACAGTATAGATAGATTTTTGTTCTAAAATTGGGATGTTACCCGCTGGCAAAATACAGAAATGTACAATACACTACCGAGAAGGATGCGACGGAGGACGTTTTTGAACTGCCATTGTGGGGATTACACCAGCTGGATGGCATCGAGGGTGGGGGAGAAAGATGTGATTTGGAAGGAGTGGGGTGGCGTCTGGCGGCGTGGTTAGGAGGGCGACAGAAATGGCGATGGAGAGAGCAGTGGCGCTGGCAGTAGCGACCTGCCGCAACCCACGACGCCAGCGCACTCCAACGAGCGGCGTCGCAACTACGTCCTCTCCCCACTCCGATGCTTGCGACACGCCGGCTGGAGCCGTGTGACTGGGGTGGTGTGCAAAAATTAACCCATAAAACACAGAAAGAAGCTTTCACTGTCATTTATAACTATATATAATATGCTGTTTTTGGCAATTTAGAAGGAACCACCGTATCAAAATTTTGTAACAATTATACAGCTTGATAGTGAATAGCTCTCCAGTCTTACATCAATCATACTGAAAACGAATGAAGTTTGCAGAAGATGGCATAAGAAACATAATACTGCAACTCATTATCTCACCCAAAACTCACGAGACAATGCGCCCTTGGCCAATAACACTGTTCTTGTGTCTCGAAGTGACATCGACTTATGAAGGGGTATGTGCGATCTGGGGTAGCAGACCTGGATAGCTGAGGTGGCTAAAACGTGTGACGACTCAGCACCGCGGTCTGAAGAGACGCGAGTTCGAGTCTCGCCATGGGCACGGTTGTTTGTACCTTGTCTTTCATGTGTATGAATGTTGTCGCGAAATGAATGCGAGTCTGGTGACCTGAGACCTAGGAGCACGCAAATGTGCCAGTGTCTAATGTAAAGGTTAATATGTGTTCCCATGAGGGGCATAGTAGGTGCCCAATGCGGATAGTCGAAATCGGCATCTCCTGAAGCTCGAAAAAGCCCGAAGAAAAAAATGACTTAGGGGATACAGGTGGAGACATACTGTGAAAGGAAGTCGGGCAGATGGGGACCTGGCGGGGTCACAGGAACATGAATTGTTTCTTAAGCAGTTTTCTACAAAATACGATGTTTTTTAAACTTTCTATTACATTTATTCTCACTCATGAGTCGACAGACAAATGCAGAAATTCTAAAATTAAACTGAAAGGAAAATAATAATAATAATCATTCACGACAAAATTAAAGGAACTGTTTGATTTTCTGTGCAATTTAATCTCAATATTAGCATTAAGAAAATGGTTGTTCTCGAACAATACAGATTTTATTTAACTCACTGTTCAGAGGCGAGTAGTTCGAATTTGTTTTCTACTACGAAGCAATTTTAGTTTTGAAACAATATTTTACAAAGTGCGGAGTTTTCGCACAGGTCCAGCTAGTGTTTCGATATTTCACTTTGCGAAGCTGACATCGCAAAACCGCCGTCACTTAAAAATAAAAATCAAGAAAATGTAACATTGATTTTCAGCGAAATAGATGCGCCAACGCTGCCACATTTCAAATTGGTTTTTATGGTCAAAGATCATAACCATAATTTTGATTTACTGATTATACGTAATACCGAAAATACCTTTACGATAATAATTCGCTGATATTTGTATAAGTTACCAGAAGCTATTCCGTTTGATTGCAACTGACTTTATATTACACTATATTGGATACTAATTTGCTTCAGATTTTTCCTATGTTTTCATCTTTTCTTAAAAATATTAAATGTTCCAAACACGAAGGGCACGTAAAAAGATCTAAGATGACCATTTCCCCCGATGAACAGGGGAATAGAACGGCGTTACCCATGCATCGTTTGCCCCTGATTGTTAGGCAACACTTTATGCACCTGTGTTCTGCAGACACACGAAATCTCTTTGATTCCCTGAGAAAGTTACCAGTCAAACAAGTGTATGCTTGCGTTACACACAGGAGCAAAAGTAACGTGTAACTCTTCTCATCACACTTCCATTGTCAAAATGTGATACTCTTCTATGTCTCTACATGGCCCAGTAGATTTGGTAGATTTACACTTAACACCCACTGTTCATAAGCCTACTTGTATGTTTATGTCCGGCAGTTCAGGAAGCTATCAATTTCATACTACATAAATCACAATTTAATTCTCTTTAACATCACAAGATAATGTTTTAGAAATTGCATTTTCAAGACAAGGTGCATTATCTGTCAACAAAATTTGCGCGTACCTCCTGTCAATGAAGCGTGCTTCCTGAAATGTCGACCACCTCTCTTCGTAGCTCTACCCAGCGCCGGAAGGATATTTCGCAACAACGCAGGCCCGTTTTTAACGGTTTTTGCGTGTGTTGCTTAACAGTGTCAGAATCTGAAAAAAGAAATCGAACAGTGGTGATCGAAACATTACAACTCCACAATTCTCCCATCATTTTTTGAAAGAATCGCTCAAAAAACACTATTTCGTTTACTGGTGTACAATAAAGCCACGAAAACAAAACATTCTCACATCAAAACACTAAGACAAAACACCTTTCATTACTTAAATCTCTTCGCGAGTGCAGTGATGCTGTATTCTAACAAACACATAGCATTTACGAAATCGATTACCATATTTTGCGAAAAATAGATAATTTTAAAATTCTATCAATTTATACATTTGGAAATGTATGTGGTAAAAAATACTCTTAACCTTTCACACTTTTCAGTGATGATACCTTTGGCACATGTTAATTTGTTAATGATAAATTCCATCCAAATAAATTCCATCCAAATTTTGTTACCCAAGGCTGATTGTGTAAGAAATATTCAAGGATTCTCAAATGTGTGCAATGATTTTAAGTACATTTTAAATATTATCCTTATACTGAATTTAGATGAGCACTGTGGATGACTCTGTCTGCTTGACGCAACCGCAATCAGCTGGATGTCATGGTGTTTCACGCCCCATTCAGCAGCGACCCATGCAATTGTCATCTGACATTAATATTAGCCGGGAAACCGAGAAGAGAAAAGGGAAAAGAAAGAGATGAATGAATAAGAAGAGACGTGGAAGACGGTGAGCTGAAGACAGTGAAGGGGCAGAAAGAAATTAAAAAGGAGACAGGACACGAAGGAGAGAGAAGTTTTAATACTGGTACAATACAGGAGTTCTGTATTTAACAAATCATGTATTCAGCAAATTATTTCTCGCTTTTACTTTTCTACATCTTTGCATTATATTGCTTATAAAACACAGCGGATACGTTTCTTTGAAAAAACAGTTTTCGAAATTTGGGACACCGAAAAAGTATATCAGTCGGGGAAGTGGAGAAATAGAAATAGCAAGGAAACTGCGAGAGGAAACAATACAGGTAAAAATTAGAGAGTTTAGAGAGAAAAGAGTATCCTAAGATTTATGATTAATAAGTTCAATAGAGAATGGTGAGAAGTTCGAAGAGATGGGGACTGGAATGCGGGGGAAGTAACGGAAAATAAATATGAGGCTGGGGTGAAGTTAAGAATGGGATATAGTTAGTAATGCTGGGTGAGAAGGTGTATCAGCTCAGCTCAATGTGTACGGAAAGCTGAATAAATGATGCATGCGATCTTTCGTTCCCTTCCTTGTCCTATTGTCGCTCCATACTTGCTACACTTGTAGGAACTTCACTGTCACATATGTCGGGAGCTTAACGAGCTTGTCCCGGCTGGCGCGGAAGGAGAAATCCCCGCAATACGATGTGTACGTCGGCGACGGGTATCACCATCCAGCGGGGAAGGAATTACCACAACCCGGGACAATATTCCCTACACTAACGAGACTAACGCGCATAGCAATACGTGCATACACGATTGATGTTTACTTGGTCGTAAGCATCAATCAAGGAGGATGACGAACGAGTATCCGTCACAATTTCGACATCGATTTTCTTATTCGGGATTATAGTGCGATTTTTATAACTTTGCCTCTCATGGTCTGTCTTCACGTTGGAATATGTCGCAGTATTTCTCAGTCATGCCTTTCTCAGTCGTACCGCTAGATATCGCATGATCGCGTCCGTATCAAGCAGTGATTGCGACCATACGACTTCTAGCGGCACGAGCGAGAACGACGCGAAATACCGTGTGATATTCCAACGTGGCCGCAGGGGCTTCAAAGGCTAAGTTATAAAAATCGCACTGTGCAATACGTACTTCCTCGCAAAGAGAACGTGAAATACGGTGCATCGTCGCGTCACTTCTCTCCGCAGCCGAGAGCGTTTCCCAGCGCACGTGCGGGCGTCGACCCGCACGAGGAGGGGGGGGAAGGGGGCAGCGAGCACGCGTGGCGGAAGAGCGCACGTGGAGGGGTGAGGAAGCAACGAGACTCCCGCCCGCCCGCCCGCCCGCCCGCCCGCCCGTCAATAACAGTGGGGATGCGACATCCTTCCCTATGCTTTCAAAAACATTCATGACTTTATAAAAATATCGCCATTTTCAACATCATTCAAACGTTTTCTAAACATCGTTTTTTTTTCTCTCGATGGTTTTTACGTTGGCGTTATTTTATTTTTAAACAAAAAATATTATTTTAAAAAGAATATTAATTTGTTTACATCTCATTAAAATTGTACATTTTTTCACAGCAAAGTCAAAAACGGTGAAAATTTAGTCGAGTTTTCTTCATTTAGTCATCAGTTTTTGTGAAACTCAATCTGATAGGTTTGTTAATTGTTCATTATACTATATACGATTACGTCACTTCATTCCACGCAGCATTCGAGCGGGCGGCATGGTATGATTGAAGAGTTTCCACCGCTCATCCCAAACGCGCGGATGGCCGGAAGCGGGCCGAGTGTATCCGAACGGCCGTTTCCGATCGAAACATTGGACTTCAATCCTGTTCTGGTCTGTAGGTTCGTTTGAACGGACTCAATGGAGAACAGTGTTAATTTTGTTCTTCGATTATTAAATAAGGGGTTCCGACGTAAAAGATAATTCTCAAACTACTTTTTGTGATCCTAGAAATGTTTTGGCATTTGTTGCCTACACGATATGACCCTCAAAAAGTTCAATGATTGGCTGTCAGATCCTTGCCCTTTTCATTTCATCCTCATTAACCGGATAAAACAAAAAGCTCGGTTGCTTCGATGCGGAAACTTTCCAGAGTGGGTTATCATGTTTTACAACCCATCAAAAATATGCGAGGCGTTTCTGTATTCCAATTGATCCTGATCGTTTAATTGCAAAGAAAGAAAGCTCGTACTGTCCTGCAAGGAAATCCCTTGGATCCTGACAAGCTTCAACGTTGGCGGTTGACCTTCTCCATCATTGCACGTAAACCTGACTCAGAAAGTTGGGTGCATGTGAAAGTTTTTCCATTAGGCTTAAGGCAATGCAAACCCAGAAGGGTTAAAAGTAGCGGTTGGGGACGCCTTCCAGACATGGTTAACCACGACACCCAACTCAAATCAAAATACGTCAACCCGGAACATATCTCGAACATAAATGGGCTTGTCAGCGGTATGTGCGGGGCATCTCTGTCAAAGCAAGGGGGATACTGAAAAGATGTGCTCGGAAGTTACAGCAGCGTACCAAGTTTAATATGGATTGAGTTTCCGGACACAACTACTATAGTTATAAATCCCTTTAGTGTAGTGAATGTTTTCATTTCGGGACGTGACAATGTTCCTTCCGCTGGATGAGATCCGGCGCACACTTACACGTCAGTTTGCTCTCTATCTCCTTTAACAGGACACGGCCCCAGCCGCGACAAGCCCTAAGCCCGCGCGACTGGTCTCCCAACGTGACTGGTAACTAGTGCAATGTAACTGGTATGTATGTATAAGTATGTATAAGTAAGAAGTGTGGAAAGAACAAGGAAAAGGAAGAAAAGATTATGTGCGGTACATGGCCAGGTTTGCTAGGGTACTGCGCCGGCATTCGCCTGCTGTTGACCGCAGAGCCACGGTAAACTATCCATCAGAACAGCCGGCCGCTAGAATCCTCCTCCAGAGAGCGACTAAATTCGTATCTAGCTGCCATACTAGTACCGAAAATCCTGCCACCGTCGGACCTGCCACCTAGGATGCCAGGGTCAGTGACGCAGCAGAGACTGTGGCAATGCTGGCTCTGAGCTAATCAGCCTCTAAGCGAGGAGGGTGTCGCGCTGCGATGAGCTCTGCAGGCGGAAACGCTCGCAGCCGCGTGAGGCAAAACAAGCGCACAGCGGCAGCCGCTGCGGCGCCTGGTCAGCACTTCCTCACGGCGTCCGCAAACCTCATATTTCGAAATGCTGCAACTGCTCCACGTGCGCTATGACTCAACGGATGAAGCCAAACGTCCGCCAGTTTCTCCCCATCAGTTTCTCATCTGATACCGCAGATCTCTCGCCTTATCAGTGCATCGCAAATCTCAGACACTTGTCCCAGATTTCCTCGACGATCAGGGGAAGAGACAAATGAGGATGGGAGTGGTGATAACGAAGGAAAAATCACGCGTGGTCTGTCGCCCGCTGTTAAGAGTACTTTTCAGACATCCTCCAATTCTTTGGGAAAACTACGGAAACCGACGATCAGAGCCGGCAGCCTCTGGAACTATTATTGAGCTATTTGTCGATTGCTACCCTTTTACACAATGGAAGAAGAAATCAGAGGTAAAGGAAAAGAAAATGCAAGGAAAATTAATATAATAAGGAAAGGAGAAGAGAAGGAAATCAAGAAACGAGAAGTAGAAGAGAAAGAGTAAAAAGAAAATAAATGCAAAATGAAGAAGAGAAAAGAAATTAAAGAAAAAAGAAAAGAAAATCGAAGAAAAGGCAAAAGACGAGGAAGTGAGAGAGGAGAAAATGGAAAACCCCGAACATGAGACGAAGAGAGACAATCCAACAGAAGGGGACGGGTGGGGGAGGTTGAGTGCATGGGACCCGCTCAAAGTGAAGCCGTGACTCGTGTGGGTGGGTGGCTGGGCTGGCTGGGCACCAGCGACAGCGACGGGCAGCCTGAGCGCGGGGTGTGGGCGGGGCGGGGGCGGGTGTTCGCCGGCACAAGGCGAGTGGGTTGGTGCGGGCGTGGGGGAAAGGAGGGGGTGGGGCGGGCGGAAGCGCACCTGGGTAGGCGTTCCGCGCCGCTGACGCTGCGGTCGCCGCCGCCGAGACGCCCAAGGAACCTGCTGCTGCCGCCAGGGCGTCGCGTCGTCCGCCGACCACCTCCACCACCACACGCGGACCGGCCGAGCGAGCTCAGAGCCAACACTTCTGTTGCCTCTATAGCGACTGGGAGGTCCCAGGAATCCACACACTACCGTGGAGGATTTTCGTCAATGGCTGTTACGGTTTCGATGTAAAACTCACTGATTTCATTTTTAATCACTTATTTAAATATTTTTTATAAATTTTTAAAATAATATTTTGTAATGTTACTCGTAATTTCAAAGAACTAAGACATAATCAGGAATGCGGGAGTAAATAATAAGGATATCTAGCTAAAAAAATTTATTTAGAATTATTATAATCAAAAATATAACTGAATATCAATACAATGATAAACTGTTATAAATAATCTTATGGTTATCATGATTGTATCACAAGAAAACTTTAGCAGCCTTTTCGGTTCCTAATCATGGCGTTCCACGATGTGAATACACTACTACTCTCGGGAGATCGCTCCCCACGCCTCTTGAGCTTGTAAGCCATAGCCTACTAGAAAGCACATAAACGTGTTACAGTGAAGCAACTCGGCCCTCGGTTTTTTAAACTGAGTTACAGTAGAAAAATATTTTCTTGTACGCATCCCATACACATCACTTCTACATCCTCCAGGTCTAATTTTTCTTTCTTTCTTTCTTTCTTTCTTGTGGCACCAGTTATGTGAAACATTTTCACTCAACAGCACTAAAGAACAGGATAATCTAGCCAAAACAAAGCCAAATAACGTCACGACGTAGTCCAGAGATAGGTATTCAAAATATATTTATCACATACAACTCGGTCAATGATTAAGAATAGTTTTGTTTCAATTTATTTATTTAATGAATCAATTCTACAATGACTAATTTCTCTCCAGACTGAGTACACTTAAAACATCACCATGAATAAGACGAACAAGCCATGCTACACACCTTTTTAAAAATAACTGTCTGTAAAAAGAGATCAGTTTTTCCATTGATATTTTGCTCGAATCGAGGAGAAGAGCGTTTATAAATATTTTTCTCAATGCTATTTATTCCTCAATAGCACTTATTTTAATGTCATGAACTTTTTAAAGTGTGAAGAGTTGTCGAGCAATAACTAGTGACAATGAGGTGGGAAAATATTGGTATACCCCCCATTCCATCTACCTTTCATGTAAAAATACCACAACATCCACGCCTCGGATACGACCAACCTCCCCGCCACCGTTCCACCATCGACGTCGACGAGAATCTCGTCACTACCTCATGGTTCCACACAGGAAGTTTCGTCATTTCTGCTTTTACTACCGAATTCCGAGCCGGACGAAGGCGACGAAGTATCAGATCTGATAAGTGGCCTTCCCGGTCAATTACAGAGTATTCAGTTTACACAATAGGCCAGGGATTCTGAAAATCCATCGTGGATACACGATAGGCCTTTAGGGTATCAGGTACATGAATACCTTCCTTGGGAGCTTTCGCGAAAGAAATTAACCATTTAAGCAGCAAACCCTCGATATTTCACCACATTTTTCAAATCTGACCGCAGTCTAGTTTCAATATACAAATATTTTGATTACTTTGATGTGATTCGTAAAAACGGTTGGATTTTTCGTGAATCAGTCTTAGAAAGCCCTGAAACACATGTATGAATTGATGAAACAACCATACACGTCCTGAGGCAACACATAATAACTCAACTAAGAATTCCTCACCGTGTTAGTTTCCTTGGCCTCCATTCTTAAGTATTAGGGATAATCTAGAGTTTGGTTGACACAAGAAAAGCAATTCTTAAATCGCCAACGTTTCGAATTTTATTGAGCCTTTCTCGGGGCTATAATAAATTACAAATTTACTTGCCGCACATCGGCATATGACAGGTAATTAAATTTGGCCTCTACATCTACTGTAATGTGTTGTAGCCCTGAGGTAGGCTGATTCAACTCACTGCCATACTACTTTACATGTATCTTGTCTGCAGTTGAGCCTTCCGTCTCTTACGCACCTGAACCGATTGGCGACCCTAGGGAACTGTTTGTTCCACGGACTGCTGGCGTTCCATTCCCATGAATAAAGCTCGCAATAGAGAGTCGGCAGAATTCCATTTGCGCTCTTTGGAAGAAACTGACAATGAGCGAGGTGCTCAATGTGCGATTCTATAACCCCGCCTCGCAGATGCGGGCAAGGTCACCATCTAGGGTTCGCCTACGGAAACTTGTAATTGTTGTCTTTTTCTATGCCGTTTGGAATTGCGCATTCGGAATGGAACGAACTGTTTTTTGTCCAGTAGAGTCGTGAATACCCTTTTTCGAATGGTGGGAATAGTCTCTCCTAAACACAGAGAATGTCGAAATTTGAGCTCCACCAAGGTACTGAAGTGCAAATCAACTATGTAAAATACAAACTTTTAACAACGTTTGGAACTAAAGAACCCATTTTTAACCGACTTTTTATTACATTTAATTATAACTGCCCTGTATACTAAGTCTCCAGAAAGTACAGTAAAGCCACAGCAAAAAAGAGCATTATTTTTCAATCAGTTTGTGCAATTGTAATTGTAATTTTTAGAAGACCTCATGAAATTCTTAACTTGTCGTGTAAAGCGCGGAAGATGGATCATTTCGCTGGGTCAACACATCTCCGGGTAGTTAGGTACGGCCCACTCAGTAAATAAATTTTATTATAAATAAATGCGTAATAAATAACTGCACAATAAATAATCCAATGTACTGCACAGTCCGGAAGAAATTCGACGCATTGGCGTCATAAGAAAGAGGACCATCGCGCAACATTCCAAGGCTCCCATAATTTTCTAGCATCCCGCAATAGTTTGCGTACAGATGAACCAAATAGGGAGTTCAATTAGGGTAGAATAGAATCTTCAACATATTGAAGACTACTCGTTCAGAGCGGGGTTTCCCACTTCAGATATCTCCACAGCGGGGCACCGCCCCCCCCCCCAAGGAGAAGCTCTATGCTTCCAACTGATCTGTCGACATGTGTGGAAGTCTAATGCCTGAATGTGAAAGGGGAAATGATAGAACAAGGATGAGGATGAAGGTATATTTCCGTCCTCGACTAATCTCCCACACGTCGGATAGGCTGAGTTTAGGTTAAATCGAGCATTGCTGCCTATTGTTGGAGCCTCGTTGGTGGCAGATTTTTGATACTGGGAAGTTAGCTGGATCGAATTCAACCACTGTCTGGAGGACAATTTTAAATGTCGCCTGCCCTGAAGGCGACATGACATCCTCATCCCTTACACTCACATGAACTACACTACCACACATGCCGGGATATCGGTGGGAAGCTGAGAGCTTGCCCCGGCCGGGGCGGTTCCCCGCTGGAAGATACCTGGTTGGGGAAAACCCCGCTGGCGACGCTAGTTGAGCGCCTGATCTCGTCATCTAGAGGGGGATGATCACAACCACCTCCAGAGGAAGGAAACATGCACCACACTTGCGGGCCAAATGACCTTAGCTGTTGACGCGCCCGGAATCACTGACAATCAATACATGAAAGTCGGCGCCGGATCTCACCATCCAGCGCGGAAGGAATCACCACCCCCTCCTGGGGATAAAACATTCAGAACTAATGGCCGAAGCAGTTGACGTGACCGGAAACATCAATCAGCCCACACAAGGGCGTTCCTTGAGCGGGGGAGCCACGGGGCGGGAGGCGCCGACAGGCAGAAACCGACAGCCAATGGAACTCGCGCTCCACCGCCTCAGCCGAACGGCACCGGGCCTCCTCGCGTGCGGGCGGTCGGGGGCGGGGATGCACAGGGGTCGGAGTGGAGGGGGAGGGGAGGGCAGGTGCCAGTGAAGGGTGGTGCCCTCTAAGCGAAGAGGGGAAAAAAAAAACGCGTCAGTTATTGACCGGGAGCCCCCATGGTTCGAGTCCCGGAGATGATGGGTGTTCGGCACTTCATAGCTGTGTCGAATTCAACCACTGTTTCGAGGAGAGCGGCAGTTATTCTGTTCCGGAGGTTTTCCGTGGTTTCTCCGATTCAATCAGGTGAATGCCGAAGCAGTACCTTAACACAAGGGCCATGGACCGCGCGCGATCTTTCCTTCTTTAACCTTGTTCCCTCATTTCGCCTTACCGAACACTTGCGTGCACACATGTCCAGTCAGGTGCTTCAGTGCTTGTCCCTTGCAGGAACGGTACCCTTCTGGGAGAGAGACCGGGAAGAAGAAATCCCCTGCAAGCCGACGAATACGTAGGCGCCGTATCTCACCATCCAGCGAGTAAAGATCATCACCATTCCCGTGGGGAAAGAAACGCACTCACGACTAATGACCATAGCAGCTGGTACCGTCACAGCCGGACAAGCTCACGTTCCTGACTCGTTTATAATATCCACACGTTTAAGTATGACAATAAAGGAATCCAAAATAAATAATTTCGATAAGAAAAGATTGGGTTGATATACCGGAATATTCATTGGCTCAGTTGCAATAGGCATTGTGCCTCTTCCATTTCCGAAGACACATGCGGGTATATAATTTATATTTTTACTGCTAGGCGAAAAATGAAAGCTCTGTTTTTGTCGTCACCTGTGATAAGTTGCTTTTGTTTGTTTTGTTTTTCTATCATCCCGCCAGCCATGGAGCATCCTGACGGGCAAAGGCGAGTCGTTTCTTTCACCTGGGGCACGATAAGAGCCAAACTCTGTGGGTCATTTGCCGATTCCAACAGTTTTTAATACACTGGAGCGAATATTTCTTGTCAACAAATTTTGCCAAAAACACTCGTTGCAACCTTTATTCATAACTCAACTTATTACAGTAAAAGAGCTGTAGTAGGAATTCCGGAGTTCTAGACCAATTGCACAGATTCTACTCCCCTCCCACATAATGTCGCAGTTTGGAACTGATTTCACGTTAAACAAATAAATAAAACTGGGCGTCTTTCAACGCCTTCGATGCTACACTACTGGCACAACCCTAAGCCAGCGAGTATGAGACCTTTTAAAATCAATGTATTGTATGTATGCGCGTGCCTCGTAACAAATGTACTGATGTATAAGGACGAACAAATGAATTGATGTTACGTAGTGCTTTCCTGCTATCAGTGACGCACGTGTGTTTAATGACTTTTTTTGTACGTTTGTTGCTCATGAGTACAATTAAATGCAATGGATGGTCGAGGACAACGATACAGTCACGAACAAGAAAGGATCGCGTGCGGACCAATATTGAGAGAACTGCTCTGGCCTCCTACTGGTACTGATCGAGGGAGATCGCCGACCACAGCAACCATTCCTCTACAATTTCCTCCACTCCTGCGTTCCAGCTACGTATTTATTTGGTGTGGAAATATCCCCATCGCGGGAAACTAAGAGCTTCCGCTTCACGGCGCAATGTAGTCTTGTGGTATGTATGCTCCGAAGATACGTTACTCAGTCATTAAACAACAACACCTCTACACGCTCATGCCCGTATTTCTTCTTTCTTTCTTTTTCCGCGCAGCCAGGAAGACCAGTCCACCGATCTCCGTGCGGTTTTGCGGTTAGATAAAACGAAGAAACCGTCCGCTGCAAAAACCCGGTTCCCACGATCCACTTTCCCCGGAGAGCTAACACCGCTTTGCTCCTTATAATCGTTTTCGTATCGTGACTTTAATCGCAGGTTTATCGATTTCAAGTCGGCCCGACAGGCCGAGACGCTCAGAGCGCCTGCACATAGGTACAACATAAACGCGGAGTCGAATTCTGTTGTGTTACGTTTCTGTGTAACAGCACCACAGTCAATTTCGTTGCCCCCTGATTCTGTAGTTGTTAGCGTCATTAACCTGCTATCGACCAAAACAACTGACGCGGTTGTAGTGTCCAAACAGAGGCGATAGCCTACATTTATAACCAACCACGTCCCTTCTTATTTGTGATGTCGACGGTGTGTCGTTCATTACTATTCGTAACGACTCCTTGTAAAAAAAATACATAAATTGGAAACGCATTTTCTTGGAATTGGACTACTGATAACGATATCTTCAGCTAGAACTCGTTTGTTTCGATTCTTCTTAACGGACAGTTCTTCTTAACGGACGGTTGGCAGTGGCTTTTCGTTTCTCCATTCGGTTGCGTTATGTCGATAACAGTACAGTTTCAAAATATACACTTGCCCCGTAACTATCATTGCGAAACATTAATGTGGTAATGTTGAACGACTCTCGACAAAAATGCCAATTCTCGCCCAACTTAGAACGTCTTATGTATGTGCTGTGCGGCTAGGACACTTTTACCCGGTCAGTCCATCCAGGGGAGAGCACAGGGGTTCAAGCCCCCCTTTCCCTCCGAAACATTTTTGGGAAAATTTACTCAATTTATTCAAAATAAGTAACGTGATCGTAATAAGTAACGTAACGTAGATCACATCCTAATCATATTTCCATTATGAATATACTCGAACTGTTTTTAATTTCATGCCAAGAACTAAAAAATACATTCGCGGGTTCTCAACGGAAATCTTCCCCCTTCCCCGCGAAAACAATTCTGGATAATACAATCGCGCTCTAACAGGCGCCGTCAGTTAAACTACCCTGAGAATAAAATGTCTGGCTGTCTGACAGCTAAACGAAAGGGGGAGGCAATGTTGCAGTTGTCAGAAGTGAGCGACCACGTAACCACAACCAGCTGACAGAGAATCTTTGTTTTCAGATTCGATATGGCGGCCACTGTGCAAATGGAAGGCTTCTGATTGAATGTAAGCCAGGAGCGTTTATTACTACGAACTGACAGACACAAAGCTATTTCATCCACGCTTTACGTAATTGGGAACATTCCGTTCGCTTTGGTTACAAGCTAATTCGCCTGAGTGGTCGTGCCTGTAGCCAAAAGATGTAAGTAGCTGGAACATGATTGTGCAGTACGTAGGACGCGTCAGTACGAACCTTCCACGATTATGTTCGCACGCACGCACGGGCTGAGTTAGCTCCGGGCAACAACTGTTGCCACTGCAGTGACTGACCGGAGATCTAAGTTCGAGTCCCACTGATGACGGTATTTCCGGCTCTAGCTACGTAGCAAGATCGAATTCAGCCGCTGTCTGGAGGAGAATTTTAATGACCAGCAGCTCTGATCGGTAGTTTACCGTGTTTCTCCGACCAGGCGAATGCCAAAGCAGTACCTTCACAGACGCGCCATCGATCCCGCACGATCTACCCTTCCTCTTCCTTGTGCTATGGTCTCCCTAAAAAAACACTTCTGCATGCAACACTACAAACGTCGGGAGACCAGACAGACATGAATATGGCGGTGCCTCACTGGGAGGAGATACGTGGACACGAAATTCCGTAATTAGATATTAACGTCGGTGCCGGATCTCACTATCCAGCGATGAAGGAACACCGTGGTCTCCCGCGATAAATTTTATATACTTTACTAACGGGACTCTTGACCATCGGAGTTGCCATGTCCAAAAACAATCAATCACTCCATCGGGGTATGCGCTAAGGGACAAGCCGCATTTGAAACACACCGGAAGCTCATTCACGCACGTCTCCCAACCCAACGTTCCGATGCGCATTTCCTCACGACAACTCTGTCGCTGTCACCTCTACCTGAGTGACGGGAAGACTAAAGGGGCTCACATGCACGATCGCCATACGTGCCAGTTTTGCCCGATGCGCTCTACCCTTCCGGGTAACTACGAGCGTCTGTGGACAGAACCCGGTGAATAAAAAAAGTCACGAAATTCGTGTGTTCTTCATTTTCCTACGAGTACGTATTCGTAGACGCCCATATCTTGAAGGTATTTAAACCTGGTAGTGTAAACCCGTTGCGAGTTGCAACAAAAATTGGAATGCAGTGTTTGAATAGCAACTTCATTAAGCCAACTGATGGAATTCGAGGCGTGAAGCATATTTCTAAATCCAGACCAGCGCACTCTCCCGTCACTTTCGTGCGAACACGTCACACACGTAAAAATATCTGCGACCCAATCGCCACGGCTCCCGAGTTCAGAACACTCAATGAAGACTATAACGGAGATGAAGAGTGGATAACAGCATGTCCGGGGTTCGGCTGCTGGTGGGATCAAATATTTGCACTTCGTGATCAATCATATTGCCCGAGTTTTCCCTTCTTTTGCAGAGCGTGGTCACCGCGCTTCAGCTCCGCGAACCGCAAGGCGAGACGCTGCAACGCGCTGCTTCTGCATTTTAGCCTCTGCATTTTACTACAAATTAATCAGAGTGACTTCTGATGTTTGATCAGTTAGAACCAGTGGCGGATCCGAGGGAGGCCAAGGGGGCCATGCCCCCTCCCGGCCTAATGTTTTCGTTTGCTTCCTTGACATGGCACGATTTACATATTTATATATATTAAAATTATGTAATTATTTAAACAATATTGTATATTATATACACACTACAAAAATAATATACAATATAATAAATATGTTTATTTAACAAAAATCTATGATTCCCCCGCCCCAAATTGATCGGCTGGATCCGCCCCTGGTTGGGACTATTATCCAAACGGAACTTCGTCGGTTCTTTGATTAGTGTTTCTGGGCGCGTTCATTTGCTAAGTTCATTATTCCTGCAAGTCGGTTTGCTGGGTTTACCGCATGTCTGGCATCAGCGGGGCACCGGTCCAGTCGGGACAAGCTCTAAGCTCCCGACATGTGTGGTAGTGTTCTGCATGTAAGTGTGTGTGTGTGTGTAAGTAAGGGGTGAGGAGAGGACACGGAAGGGGAAGGAATGATCGCGCGTGATCCGTGGCCCTTTTGTTAAGGTACTACTCTGGCATTCGTCTGATGTCGACCGGAGAAAGCACGGGAAACTACCGACCAGAGCAGCCGGCCGCTAGAAGTCTCCCCCAGAGAGCGGCTGTATTCATTCAGTAATCCTGGCACCGTCGGGACCTCCCGGTCACAGTGACATCAGTTGATGCCGCGAGCCACCTCAGCCGGTGGGCGCGGCGGAGCGGGGGAGGCGGCCAGTCACGCGCCGGTGCGGCGTCGGAACGCGGCTCTTACATCACGCGCGCACGGACCGCCCGCGGGGGGGGGGGAGGGTCGCGCCGAGTCACGCGGCGGGGAGGGCCGCACGCGTGGTGCACGACTCTCACCGGGGAGGGCAGGGGAGGGCACCGGAAGTGCACGGGTGCGTCCGCGCGCGCGCGCGCGCGTGCACCTGCGCCCGCCAGCACGTCCCGGGGCCGCGAGCAGCGCGCCGCGTCGTCCATATTCATGTTCCTCCCCGCGAGGCGCGCCCGACGCGGCCAGCTGAGGAGGCCGCGTGCGACGCGCGGGCGGCGGCGCTCGGGTCGCGGCGCTGCGCCAACTAGTGCCAAATACGGGAGGCAATTCGCCGAGGCGGGCGCCGCCGGAAGGACATCGGGCGGAGCGGTGGCTATTTCACTACGATAAGAGCTATTTATTTCACTGTATGTTGTTTTCGAAATTCTTTTAGAAATAATAATAATAATTTAGAATAATAGTTTAATAATTTAGAAATGTAATGACCTAGCATAGGATATAATTTTAAAATATCGTCAAAGAAAACTAAAGTTAAGGCCTGGCATGGGAAATATTCTCTCAGAATTAAAATAGCTCTTGAAGGAACCCCTGTGGAACAAGTTTCAAACTTTTTATATCTTGGTTGTGAAATATCTTTTAGCGATGACGACGATGTGAAATAGATTTCAATTTATGTGCGGAACAATAAGACGAACACTAAGGAATAGGGTAAAAGAAGAAACTATAATGAAATTTTACAAAACAATGGCGGTACCAGTTATCAATGTATGGGAGTGAGACATGGGTAACAAAGAATAGCTTTGTAAACGCAATACAACGTTCCGAAACGAGGTTCTTAAGAGCTGTTAATCAAACCACTTTACTAGATAAAATCAGGAACCAAGACATCAGAAATCAACTTAAGATATTTTCACTTAATGAAAAAATAATAGACAGTAAAATAAAGTGGAAAGAGCATGTGCTGAGGATGGAAGACAACCGCCATCCAAAGCAGGCTTTGCTCTACACAGTGAGGGGAAGAAGAGATCCAGGAAGGCCAAGAAAGCGATGGGTGAGAACATTGAGGTCGGAACAGGCAATTTGCCTAATCCAATGAACAAGAAGTAAGTAAGTACGTAATGACCAAGCAGTTCAAAGTGCAAGTAATACAATCAATATTTTCCTTTCTGAAGTGCTACAAGGTAGCGCTTAAGTATTTGTCTTGGTATATCAGTAGTAACTCAAAATCCTCAAATTATATCCAATTTAAAAAAGATTTTTACGTACAAGAAATTACCTACAGTTTTGTAAAGCAATAAGAAGACGTGGGGAGGGGGATTTCTAACTGCCCCACCTCCTACACCGGAGCAGCACTGGCCGCATGCAGCAAGGCGAGTTCAGTTTTCTTCATCGAGGTACGTCCTCCAGCGGGCCACCGCCCCAGAGCTCTAATCTCCCGACTGATCTCGCGACGTGTGTGGTAGTGTAATGACAGTAAATATAAGTGGGGCGTGATGTTAGAGCAAAGGAAGGGGAAGGGAGATGGCCCGCGGTCCGTTTGTTAGGGTCCTGCTCCACCATTCGCCTGGTACTGAGAAGAGAAACCACTAACAACTACCGATGAGAGCAGCCGACCTCTAGAATTCTCCTGCAGACAGGAGACCGACCTAGCTTTGTACTTTGGTGTCGAAAATCTTTCCACCGTCAGCACTCGGAATCCTAGAACCTCCTAGTCAAAGGCATTGCCTGTGACATCAATTGATGCCATCAGCCACCTTTACATTACGAAAACGAGACAAGAGCTTTGACAGTATTGGCCGCCATTACGCGAGTCGCCGATGCAGGTGAATTCCTGTCCCTTCTGGTCTTCGCCGTGAAGCGAGCAAGCAGCGCGGCGAGCGAGGAGAGGCGAGGCGCTGCGGCGTCGCGTGGGAGAGTCCTTGGCGCCCACGGAGGCCGCGCCGACCGCCGGCGTCCCGGCGCCCACGGACTCCCACGGCGCGGCCCGCCACAGCCGCCGCAGCCGCGCTGCCAGCCACGACTGCGCCCACCTCGCCGCTTACACTCGCTACGCACTAGGGATGCGACGTCGCCGCAAAACGTCGACGTCCGTATAAACATCCATGCTCAAAATTAAAATATCGCTGATAACCGAACATCGACCCAAAACCATAGATGTTATAAAACATCGATGTTTTCAAAACTGAATTAAAAGTAGATGCAGGGGGGCTTTAATTGAAAGTGGTCTCGTTTATTAATATTTAGCGAGTTGTAACTCGTAAACATCTCAGGTTAACAAAACTTGGATTATCGGATTCGATAATTAAAAAATACAGACTTCTTTATTGACTAAAACTTGATTTCATTTATTTTACAGCCTTGGTCACTCATCTACAGATCATTCAATTTATGGATATCTGAAAATTATCATAGACTTTTCTCATTATGAGCATTTTTCATTTTAATAATATTGACATCGAAACATCGAAAACAAAACATCGATGTTAGAAACAAATCGCCTTCAAATAATCCATATTAAATACATCGATGATTTTATAAAATCATTGATGTTTGAAAACATATCGATATCGCAAATCTAATATGCACCAGGCGAACGACGGAGAACGAATGCTCCCCAATGAATGCAATAAAGCAGTTATCGTCGGAACGTTCTCAAGGGACCACTCCTCATATTTCTTCTTCTTCTGAATGTTAATACCTAGTACAATATTTTATTTGATTATTGTGGGATAATGAGGTCGTCACCCATAATGTTGAAGAGAATATCAGAATTATTTAAACTAAGGGCCTTAGAAAAATAAACGGACCGGTTAATGATGGTCGAGAATGTCGTGTCGCTCCACTACTATACTATAAAGAATTGCAGCAAATGTACAGAGAACCAGATACTGCAAAAGAAGTAAATTGCAGCCAAAAAGAAACTTCAAAATGTGGTTATGATAGGAGCAGTTTAGGTGACAACAGGATTAGCGGAATTACCATATCTATCACCAAGTAGGTTCCGACGGAAAATAACCACAACAACTTGCAGCTATCTTCTACCAAGAGTGATGTATTCCGTAGAAAGTGTGTTTGCTATTCAGTCCAAGATAGAGGTGACGCGGTGCCTACAGCACTGACGGACATCCGCGGAGTCATCTGCAAGTAGTGACGCAACCGTTCTACACAGGTTAACACGCCCTTTTCCTCGCTCGAGCTCTCGCAAACAAGACGCTACACTGTTCCTACACTCTCATCTGCTTAGATGCTATTTCGCCTTCAAAAACTGCCATTTCAACAGTCATAATCGAGAATGTTCAATATTAAAAGTGAATGCACGGAAATGAACAGATTCCAACAACACAGACCAAAAGGACATGAGAAATGACCCCTTAATAACGTATTATTTACGTTCCCTCGATTTTTTCTAGGATTGACAATGACTTGGAGTAAACTGAAGTATGTATAAGAAATAAATTACATTTATACGGTTTTCCTACGTACAAAGATAACATAAGCAGGTGGAGACAACAATGGGGAAGCGGACCCATCCGGCAGAACATCTGAATGATTATGAAATGTATTCCAATCAATGTGAAGCCCATCATTTACAAAAAACCATGTTCAAACAAGTTTTCTTATCATCTACAAGAACGAGACGAAAGACAATGATGTCATTTCCAATGCAGGATCACCCACCCCAGCATAGAGGTCAAGGCAATACTAAAAAACTCGTATATTTTGTGTTTGGTGGCGTCGATTGAGAAGGAGAATACAAACTAACACAGTCGACGCTAGCATACAGAGACAAAAAAAGATTCTTCCAGGAACAGACACGTGCAACACCATCAACAGCTGAGGCCACGTGAGCCCAACGTATGAACGCTGCTTCGAAACCACATTGTAGGGTGATTTAGGACAGGCTTGCATGGATAGGTTAAACAGAATGAAAAGTGGCGTCGGAAATAAAAGAACGAGGATGTGCGAGGAAATGAAAGGAACGAGAAAATGAAAGGAACGAGGATGTGCAATACAGAAACACTTATGACCCCACACGAAACGGAATAGAATCTTTACATATCTCATTTTCTACGAGGAACAGTTTACTCAATATGATGGGTCTCATCTGAGGTAATGTCAATACTAATGTAGGGGTACAATTTAAAATGTAACCACCACATGGAGAGATACAATAAAGTAAATATAAATAAACCCGACTTTTTTGGGGGGGAGGGAGATTCGCGTCATTCGCCTGCTCTTGCCTCGGACTACTTTCAAGCACATAATGCCCATATTTTGACGTCATCGTTCGTCGCTTGCTTATCCGTTCCTTCGCAGCAGCTTCACTATTTACTTTATTAATTAAACATCGAACAGTTTTATTACTGGATGTGACGTATAGAAGGGAGGTACAATCTGCTCACGTTTTTTCGAGTTCCGGAATCCCTACTGCCCCTCCTTGACTGCATCCAGTTGAATAACACAGCGGTGTTTGGCGAAATTTGATGAGGAGAAATATTCGCCTGTATGAAGTCCAGCTCGGAACCTTGTCGGGCGCAGAGCAGCGCACCGAAGCGTGGGCTCGCGTCATTCTCACCTCTCACCTCGGCTGCCTCGCCGGGGGCAAGTGGCCGGCGGCGGGCGCGCGCGCCGGGTGAGTCACACACAGCGCGCGGTGCAGCGCAGCGGCGAGGGGGTGGGAGAGAAAAGAGGTCAAGGCCCCGGCCCCGCAGAAAGTTGCTGCGGAGAGAGACAGGGAGAGGGGCAGGGAAAGAGGGACATAGATAGAGGGACAGGAACAGACAGAGGGGCAGGGAGGAAGAGGGACAGAGGGGAAAGAGAGCGAGAAGGAAAGGGAGACGAGCAGGGAAAGAGTGAGGCGGTGGCAGAGGGGGAGAAAGGAACAGGGAGAGGGACAGAAGTAGAAGGAGGGAGAGAGGGACAGAGCGAGAAAGGTACACAGGGAGAAAGGGACAGAGAAAGGAGTGATTCCAGCAAAGCCCCTGTCCAACACCGCGGAAGCCGGGATAGACGTAGGCGTATTTTTTGTTCTTTGTTTTGTTTTCTTTGCTTAAATTACGCAACGGTGGGCATTTCTGGTACCGATGATGCGTAATACTAATATACCTCTTAGTAACTTAGGTGAGGGGGAGAGCTTACGTCTCTATCACCTCTCTCGTCTGATCAGATCACAGGAGTTTTTATTTTAGTTTTCTACCGCATGAAGGATGGTCATACAATGATCATGAGAGGCGAATAATGACAGATAGATGATGATGGATAGAATAGTTGCGCAAACGGGACACGTGGTAGTAGGCTCTTCCATCCCACCCCTCTTAGGGAAAACAAGTTTACTTTACCCCAACTTCAAGTTCTGAGCCACTAAACTTCGCCTGAAAAACGTTTACTTGGACGCTGCTCCCACCACCGAGGAAGGTTTGTCAAGACTGGAGGTGACTAATGGTTTTAGGAAATGAAACTTCTGGAAGACGCATACACGTGCGTTGACATACACATTTACATCACCACTCCTTAAGACGTTTAACGAAACGTTCCTTGATTAATGTGACCCAATAAAGTAGAGTATCTTTCTACAGAATCGATTACGCGGATCGAAATAAGTGAAAGTACTAGTAAACTTCAGTATGTCCTCAATTTCTGACATCCTTTTGTAAGAGACCATTACAGCGACTTTCCCTGTGATATCCTCCTCTACTTGAAGAAATGAGAATAGCATTAATAAGAATCAGAGGAGGGATTCCTTCATTCAGTGGAAAGGGAAGTTCATGAAGTTCATTCAGTCCAGGAAAGGGAAGGACATGAAGTCGTAAGCCTGTTCCCTCACCTACGCTCAGAAAAAAGGTGCACAAGGCGCTCAACAGTAAAACACAAACACACACCCACACATACCCACACAAACACACATACAAAATCCTAGCAGAAGCAAATGTAGCGTGCGGCTCCTTCCACACGAAACTCCATACTGCAAAGCGGCTGCTGCCCTTTAATACCACGTGGCCCGCACACGCACTCGCATGTGTAATAAAAGCCGCCGCAATACGCTCACACAGAATCCCCTCCCCCTGGCGAGCACACTGAACAATCTGCACCACGCCTTTTCCGCTATACTCCGCGTTGAGTCGGCCTCGGTGGCGAAAGAGCTTGGGGTATCCGGGCATTTATTAAGCTGACCATTAAGTATGCTGAACTATAGAGTATTTCTACGAAGTAAAATAGCCGAGTGGGACTGCAAATCGAGACAATACCAAACGATAAGACGACCTGAAAATCATGCACCGAACAAATAGATTGTCTCTCCTTCAGATGATTCGACTTCAAACATCATTGTAAAGATATTATACCTAAACTGCCAAGACAATTTGATTTATTTTTAAATGGAATTATTAAGGAACGAATAGACATTTTTAGGCTAAAGCTGACACAGGTATTTTCAGCCCCCAGTAAATGTAGTTAATGTAAATGTTGTACATATTTGTTCATTTTTTTTACCTAATGGTTAGGAGAATGAGTTTCCTAACGACTATTAATTATATACTATCCAACCTAGAGTTTCAGTTGTAAGATGCACCGACACAGTAAGCAGGCCCGAAGGCTGCGGTTGCCAAAACCGCGAAAGGTGTGGGTGCTTTCATCGTGTGGTTGTGACGCGGTTGCTTTCTCACTCCAGCACGGCTCCCACCCAAGCCATCATCACAACCACAGCCCTTCTTCTCACACCGTCAATCACCCATCTACGACACACTGCTATCTTTCAGAAGTGAAAGTAAATCACCGCTATGGTCACCTACCCAGACAGGGGGGAGGGGAACGTAAAGGAATAAGACTTCGCCCTAACCCCTTCACTTAATCTCAAAATTAATGACACTAATCATCATCATCCTCAAAGAGAAGAATCCTTCATTCAGTGGAAGGCAACGGAAAACCACCTCTATAATCACCTGTCCAGGGAAGGGCAGGGCATGGAGGCGTGAGTCTCCTCCCTCGCCTGAGAAATGAGTACAGCACTCATAGACATCGGAGAAAGGAATCCTTCATACAATGGAGAGAAAGTTACAAAGTTATAAATTCCGGAGTTCCATGCAGTTCAAGCTGTATATTCCGAAAGATCCGAAATTAAATTCATATATATATATATATTGTAGCTTGTAATATTATCTCAAGTATTATTTAAAAAACAGCTGGTAAAAGGTGCTAATCAGCAATTCGTGCAAGCTATTGTAGCGATAAGCGGAAATGCCACTTTCGTATAATTTCGTCCTGCACCAACATACGACGTTGAGAATGACGCGTCGCTCTCAAACTCATAGTTAATAGTTTCATCCATATGATCAAATTTTACAGAAAATTGATTGAAACCTCTAGTAAATTCGTAGAGTAGTATCGATGATTCTATTTGTAAACTTTACTTTACAAGCGTCTTATTCATGGCAAAGAAATAAGGTCTCTCTCACAATTACCAATTGGGCAAATGTCAGAAGACGCGCAAGAATGGTGCAACAAATTAATAAAATAGTATCGAATACATATCATATGTCACCACATGTAATAACCACCGAATATCACCATGTACATAAATTTGTTTAATTTCCACTCGGAAATACGTATTAACCATTTCTGAAGTTACCAACGCGTTAATCCAATTACCAGCTCCCACATTGTATAATGCATTTAAATCTTTTTCTCATTTTTTGCCGGCCATTTTGCTCTTTGAAATTTTATCTTCACCATCAAAATCCGTAACCACAAAACCCACTGTATTTCAAGTTTCATATAAATTCGAACAATAAGCAATAACGTACGCCTAGTTGAAGCAATAGTTCCGTTTCTGTGGTTCGCGTTTGTTTTTATTTATTTTGCTTACTAAAGTACAGGCAGCGTAAATGCGACTGACAGTTCAATGCGCTGTTGTCACACATTAGTAAGCCCACGGCACCACATACATCACAGATAAATTAAACTTCAAAACATTAACTCTTACTGACAGGCTACGATACGTCTTTTTGTCGTGGTCATAGCTTTCGTCAAAGCCGCACTTTATCGCTTCCACGACTTCGTGCGAGTCAGATGAGCGAAAACGTTTCCCCCTGGGTGAAAGAAAGTAAATAAATCCTTGCAATCTGATTGATTCATAGCAGGTCACATGACGTACCACAGCACGTGGCCAGAGAACTGTCAGAATCGCTTAAACGCTGCCGGTACTATAGACTATTTGTTACGTATATTGTAATTGTTATAATTGTAATATTATTACTATGAAATTCTGTCACCGGTTTTTGAAACTACTTGCAGAATAAAATCTAAATTCAATAACATTTCCACATTGTGACCAGATTTTCGCGTCCTCAATTGAGTTCAACTCAATTCAATTCAATTATGCTTTATTTTACGTGGCGAGATTAGGCAATGAGGCCTGATCTTCCGCCCGACCATGTAAATTTCGCTACACTCCTTTCCTTATCTAGCGGAGAAATAAGGTATCAACTCAGTCGACGAAACAGGATATTTGAATTAAGCTGAGAAGCTTCTCTTAGGCTTGAGGATCTTTTACATGCAGTATGCCTACTAAATGGGACAGCCGACTTTACTTCCGTCCGAAGGAATGCGTAGGAAGAAATTTTACGCCCTTCAAAATGCATGGCTTCGATCGGGTTTGAATCCGCAAACTTTGGTACAACAGGGCGACGAAACAGGAATCTGAATTTAGCTCCGAGGCTTCTCTTTGTCTTGAGTATCTTTTACATGCAGTAAACCTACAAGGGACGACCGATTTTACTTCCCCTGCGAAGGAAGGGGTACGAAGGATTCTTTCGCCCTAAAAATATCCACGGCTTCCATCGAGTTTGAACACGCACACTTGGGTACAACAGCCCGATACGCTAACCGTGCAACCGTCGCAACCGGGTTTTGGCCCGGCAGCGGCGGCGGCGGTCGCTCCGGTCGGCGCGCGAGGCAGATCAGATCGCGGCAAAAACTCGCAACGCGCGGTGGCGGCGCAGGCGTTGGCCCGTGGCGAATGCACCGTGCAGCAGCACTGCCAACCCACCCCGTCACCCGTCCGCCGGAACGAGACTTGCAACCGTCGCAGCCGCAAGGTCGCCGCCAAGGTGGCCCCGCGTTGCTCCCCGGCAAGAACGCGCCGGTGAGTAGTCGGCTGCTGCGATGACTCAGTGACAGCACCGTTGCCTCGGTGGCTGCATCGTCAGGGAGTTCCAAGGTTTCAAGACGAACAGACGGTGGCTGGATGTTCGACATTCGCTACATGCTGAGTCGAATTCCGCCGCTGTCTGGACGTAGAATTATAGCGACCGGCTGCTCTGATATGAAGTTTTCCGAAATTTCTCCCATCAACAAGTGAATGCTGGGGCAGTACCCTACCAACGGGCCATGGAGAGTACGCAATCTTTTTTCCTCTTCTTACACCCTTCTCATCCCTTACTTACACACACAATACATTTTCAGGTACTACACACATGGGGAGTCGAGAGTTTGGAACTTGGAACTATCTCCTGGTGGAAATACCTAGACGAAAAAACGTCACAAATCTACGTATAGGTCAGCACCGTATGTCTCGTCGCTCCCGGCTATAACATGTACTAACTTACAGGTGTATCGACTTTTGTCGTTGACGCATCCGGAGAGACAAATACTCTCTCATTTGCGTAGGGAGTGATCTTCCATCACCTACAAACGACTACAAACATTTATCGATTTGACGACCAAGAGGTTTGATGCACGCGTGGTAACGGCGACGCACAATGAAGACAAAACAAAACACACATTGCCCGAGGGCAAGAGCCTCCCCTGCGAGCTCGTGTAGCTGCCAAACACTCAGTCCACGATGACTTGCCTACCAATCGGGGATACGACGACCGAAGTATCGCAAGTGTACCTTCATCAATTTCCCACATGTTCATTGACAAAAAGTTGTCATCTTCGGCCGCGGGCAATTGCATTTAACGGAGTTATATCCACCGTTACATGTGGTATTTGCCCCTGATTTTAGGCAACCTATACATGCTTAGAAGTTCGGCAGACACAAAATCCCCTTGACTGCGTCAGAACGTGACTTGCCGAACATCTGTGCACAAGGCGTTGCTTAAAAATCAAGGGACAAATGTTACATGTAAAAATCCTTACAATGCCGTTATAAGCAAATCCCCTCTATACGTTCACTGACAAAAAGTTCTCATTTTCGAAATGACCTGTAACATTTATTTTGAGGCAATCTGTTTCTTGCAAGCAAACCCTGACCTCTCAAGATGCCCTAGAAGACTGCCACATTTATCTGAGACACCTGCTACTGCGTGTACGTGCAAGTCAAAACCCGAAGCAACCCCCGTGATATTAGCCATTTCTATCTGTTCGTTGGCCAAAAGTGATTATTTTCGATGGCTCTACATGCCCTAGAAGTTTGTATAATTTATACTGAGACACCCTGTACGCGTCGGCGCGTCGGCGATGGCTCTGCGCTTTCCTCGCGGGAAGTAGGGCGCCAGTGGCGTCCGCGCCTGCGTGATGCACGCGCGTACCTCAGAGAGTAACGTAATGAGGGATGAGCCCCTCCTTGCCGCCCCGCCCCACCCACACCGGCGGTTTCATCTGCGCGGGCAGGCGATCGCCCATCGCCCGGCGCGGTCGAGCCTGAAACGCGATCTCGCAACGGATCTCAAGCGCGGCTACGGGGGAGAGAAAGCGAAGAATGGGGGTGGGGTACCACGTCAGTGGAGAAATTGAATTTTCGAATCTACCACGAATAAACACTTTTAAAAATAAAGATGTTAAATAAAAATTGCAACAATTAAACTTGGCTCAAAGTACACTGATGCGTTTCCCAGAGACCAATGCACAACAGACTTTGTAAAATAAAATTACTGCGAACATGGAGGGAGAGAGAGACTAAGCTGAATGATACCTAGCTACCACACTGTTGATACTTCCGTAAATACCTGTGTAATATCCTCCGACTTCAGTATCTCAATATTTTGAATTATCATACACGTATGTACTGTGTTCACGCGCATGCTAAAATCAGCATCACCGCGGAAAATTGCGGAAAAAATTCGAACTTCACAAGAATGGAAACGAGAATTATTACAATAACCAATTACAATTTTCTTGTTGAACGAGTTCGAGTTGAATGTGCATGAGGCAATTATCCCTCCTAAATATGTAATACCCTTATATTCCATGTGTAATACTCAGTCGAATGTGAACGGTTTCATTACATAACGTCGGAAGCATTTCTAGGCCACGAATGTGTCACAACAAAAACAGAACGCAACAGAATAAAACACTCGCTTTACTTGACGCTTCTTTTCAAAGGAAACGTATAAATACGTCGGGATATGCGTCTCACACAAACTTGAATAAGAAACTCAGGCATCTACAAGCTATTTACAATGACCCAGAAACGCAAGGGCCCTGGTACAGTTTATCACGAAAACTCGTGAACCAAAACTCTACAAAAGAACGCTAACGAAACAACTCACATTGCGAAACGGTCCCGTATGTTAATGGAAGACTGAGTCGACCGTCAACAAGCCACAATCTTTTTCAACAAATATTTAGAACAGACTTCCAGTTCCCAGTTTCTTTTTTTTTTTGACCAAAATGGGAGAAGAAGCTACACCCAAGTATTTTGTGGATTACCATTCCCTTGACTGAGAACCACTCAGCACACAATTTCTCGTGACGAGAACTTGTATGAGTGTAACAGAAAAATTCATCCTTAGCAAGCATACGAGAAACTCCTTTTGTAAACTTCCGTTGCTTCCAATTCCGTGCAACAAAACATAATCATAATCATAATAATAAATAATAATAATAATAATAATAATAATAATAATAATAATAATAATAATTTTAAAATAAAAAAAACTGCGTGAAAGACAGAAGCAGTGTGGAAGGGAACAAGCGGGAGAGACCCCGGGGGGGGGGAGAAAGTTACTACGTCCCCTAAACCAAGACCTCTTGACGCACATTGTATGTTGGAGATAGGCACGTGTTCCGCCAAATATTTGAAAAGACGTATTATGATGGTAGCGTTGCTTCAATGTAGAATGAAGGTAACATAGTATGCTTTGAAACCAGATGACATTTCACAGTTGAGTCACAAGCCCGTTCATCGACTAAACAAAAATTCAACAATATTCACTCAATCACAAGCAACTCGGGCGAACTACAACAGCTCGGGCAGTAGTTGAAACAAAAAAAGAAACACGCCCGCCGCACACATCATTCTCCGTGACGTCATCGGCAGAACGACCATGTGCTTTTCCTCAGAGGAGCACGACGCCTTTTGCCAAGTGAGAGAGAGAGAGAGGAAAAAGCAGAAAAAGATGCTCGCCTCCGCCCAGCAATACTCAGAAATCCGACAAAATGAGCTAATAAGCACAAAACAAAACTACTTGTGTTGGAACAGCAAATATTTTTTCGTATTTTTTGTAACTGTTAAGTAATATTGTACCACTACTTGAATCCGCAAAAGTATTTACTGGCGCTGGGATTCCAAAAGAGATATTTAATTTCCACAGGTAATGATCTTATCCACTAGTCCTGCCGGTTGGTTCAGTGGTATACGAACGCTCTTGACGCATCAAAAATGAAGTTATTTAGCAATTCTCGACATTTCAGACAATGTTTCAAAACATCGATTGTTTTTGGTCGCTGTATCAAAATATATTTTGCCAAATTACATTTTGTTGCTCACGAATTTAATGTTAGAGGTTTCTGACCCAACTTCAAAACATCGATGTTTAAAAACAGCATTGATGATTTTTGATCGATGTAATACCAACATCGATGTTTCAATTTCGAACGAGAAATCTTCTCCTCAATTAAATTAATATTTATGTCGTTGTGCTAAGAATCACTTCGTTTCTGCACAAGCAGTTTTTCTTTTTTTTATCATTTTTTCCAGTGAGAGTTTTCAGTGAGCCCAAACCCTGAGGATAGTTCTAATGAACTTTTTGGGGGGACTCAGCCAACATTACGTATTGGCAGAGTTGGGGTGCAAATTACTGCAGTGCTGCATCGCGCGCGGCCCTGCAAATTGCGTCATACTTTGGCTGTGAGAAAATTATAGCCTGATAGCCGGCCAGAAGAATTGCAATGCACTAGCTGTTAGCAAATATTGTTAATGCCCTCCCGAGTTTACAACAGCGCTTCGAATCGCTAATATCCGCATAAAGTCGAGGTGATATACAGGCTGCCACGAAATCGAAAACTTACCCCCCCGCCACAAAAAATCTTCCACTGCTAAAACGATGGAGGGATTTATTGCTAACATTACGAGGAGCAGGTGCGCACGTGTTTGTGTTAGTGTGTGTGTGTTTACCTGAAATGACCCAGTCTACGTAGTCATAAATCGTGTTAACTTGGTGAGCACTCGTACCCATTCCTATTTTCTTGAATCAGTACATTATTTTTAATTTGCCCTCGACAGAAATCCTAGTGTAGCGGTAGTATATGTCTTAAGGCACGTGTTGAGCTTTGCAACACGGTAAATGTATTCGCTCAATGTCACGTCATCGTTGATGCTATTTTCTGTTCCACTGCGTTCTAGGAGTAGCTGAAATCTGATATACGTTATTTTTTTCCTCTATCGTTCAAAACGTTTTTGGGATGCTGAATTTTAATTTCAACTTTGCCACCTCGGAAGTATTATGCGTTCTGAGTAAACTGACAGAAAGGCTCTTTTTAGTTTTTCGCTTCTCCATCTCCCATAAATTCCGACGTACCTTCATCATCAAGTTTTTCATTGTTTTTTCCTTCAAGTATTACATTTTACCTAGAACACCCAAATTGTAATTACAAAACTCACGATCTTGCCCGGAGCAATGTGCGCACGCACTACTAAATCGATCTGGGAATTAATATAAAGTACATAGTACATACATATATAATATATATATATATGTGTGTGTGTGTGTGTGTGTGTGTGTGAGTGTGTGTGTGTGCGTGTGTGCGTGTGTGTACATTCATATCTGTACATAAATATACGAAGGTAAAAGCTTCGTAGATTTGTATCGAAGAAGTGTCTAAATCACTGTTTAAAATCACTTTTGTTTCTGACACTATTATATCCGATCAGCTTAATGCCCACTGTCAGATAAAAAGATTTACCAAGACAAGTTATCAAAGTGAATTACAGCCAAGCCATTCCCTTCTTTTTAAAAAATCAATATTGTGCTCTTCTAGTGAATCCGAAACTTCGGCGTTTAGTTATTGCCTTACAATGACCTACCTGTGCAACTCAATTTTCTAGTGCGAATGTGCAGCTTACTCTGGGATGAAAACTCATTATCACAATCTCTACGAAATCCGCGAGATATAATACAACTCTGAGTATACACCGTTATCACACATCGCAAGTCAGCACATCATAAATGATAGGCAGTGTTTGAAACTACGATCCATGAAGCAACACGTGAAATACGCACATCTCGCACGGAAAGCAGAATAAGAGATCTTGAAGGAAAAGAGCACACAAACGCCAACCATTTGACCAAAAGTCAGCATTTCTTATTATTATACAGACGCACACGAGTAGCTAATGTACGACTTCTGACACTGTTCAAGTGAAATGCGAACTGGACTATTCGAAAAAGTGCACCGGGCGTCTTATCATACAAGGTGGATGTTGAAAGAGAAAATTTCGCATATTCGAGGAGAAATTTCCTCTCACGAGAACGAGATGCTGGAGCCCGATGGAACCTTACAGTTCGATGGACATCAGAAAGATCGCATCACACACATTCCAAATCATCTCTAATAACATCACACACAATATCATACCAAGTTCCTCGTTGGTCACTTGAATCTTTCCTCTGTGATTTCCAATTTTCTCTGCCTTAAATCTATGGGTCCATTATGATTACGATTTTGAAGCTCTTTAACATGTACTCATTGTCCCCGAATCAAATTGCCCAAAACTTACCTAGAATCGTAGTAAAAGTAATCGACAAAAAACATATTTTAACAAGTGAAAAAAAAACTTGTACGAGTGAGACATCAAATGTCTACCTATGATGCAATTATTCTGGTTGACGTATCGGATGTAACCACCTGACAGACTGTAAGGAAAATCGTTTGAGAATTGTCCCCTATTTACAGATGAAGTTATAAAATCCACATTTTCGAATGAAGATGTGTTTTAAGACAAGGGAGTCATATTTTCAAATATATCTTTCAGAGAGGCAAGAAGACTCTCTGAATATTTTTGCATTTTGATTTCCCAGCGTTATCCATCTTTTCTCTAGGGTTTTTTTCCCTCCAGAAAGCTTCCACTTAGCGTACAATCCACATCTAACGCGAAACAGAAAAAGCGGATAGCACTAACTAGGGGTTGACTCGTTCGCCACCCGAAATGACTCGACTGGTAGGTCGCCTGCGTCAACAGCGTATTCCGTGGTCTCTTCTTCCGGCGTATCGTCCGCAAAAGCATTCAGTTTGATTAGCACCGGCCTTCCATGACGTCTTGTTACTATCCTCGTTAATAATTAGAGTATGTATCAGTCATTTATCGCACTCTTAAGAGGCTAATTACAACAGTAACCACAAGATGAACTGCAACTTCGACAACTGGTGGCTAGTTCACAAAATTTCTTTTGAGGAAAACGAATAGTCGTGCTAGTTCACGGGATCTGGTCGGAGTAGAAACAATTAAACACATCGTTTCTATTCCGACCAAATCCTATGAACTACATTCCTCATTACATCATGGTCGTGAATGCTACAATAGTAAATAGTCGAATTTTAAATTATCGTAATACAATACAATCGTGATCTCATTGGACGGATGGTATGGCGGACGATAATTTGAAAATACAGATACAGGACCTCCAGATATTAAAATCGTATAAACAAGGAATGGGCATTTGAAAAATATTCTTTAGGAGACTCCTTTTAGGATTACAAAGTTCAGAGTTACCACATGGACACCAGAAAATAGCGGAATAAGTACTAAATACTTATCTATTTGACATCAGAATCACGTTAACATTTCGAAACAGTAGGAGAATTCTTATTACTGCTATTTCTCATTGTATTGAATTCCATATTAGAGATGTAAACAATACCCATGACTCAAGACTTCGAACAGCCGAGTTGATAAAGAACAACACACAAATAATGAACACGACTGACTAGACTGTGAAATTAGAATCGATAAAATAACAAAAGCAATGGCTAATTCAATTTGTTTCTTCCAATTTTATAACTGTATAGTAGTTACGAAATCAGTAAGACATCTTATTACAATATAAGACCAAAGAATTATCAAAAGAGGCAGGAAGGTCGAGGACTATATTAATTAGCATAATTTTCGTTTAAATTTGACTCTGCCATTCTGCGGAAGGAGACTTTACATAATCAGTCGATAAATTACTTTTTGAACCCGATTTTTTTTTCCGGATATATGCTTAAGACTTAACATACAACATCTAAAAGACACGGGATGAGTCGTTGCAGGCGGTAAAAAAATACAACAGCGTGTTCTTCATAATATTAGCAACAAAGTTAACTTCGCCGTTTTGGCCTCAAAAGCGTAGGTTAAGCAGAACACTCGAAGCGGTGACGCAGACTCGCTAGATTATTAGCGTCATTTGAGCACAGAGAATGCACTGCAATTCTGGCGGTCTGCCGACGGGCTTAAGGGCTGACGACCGACCGAAAATCGTACGTGATCCCAAAGCCGCGTGCGACACAGTACAGACATAATTTACACTCCAATTCCGTTACATCACAAATTTTCGTTCCTGGATTCGAAAAGAAAAGTATTTTCTTCTTCGGAAATACTTAGAACTATTCTCAGAGCTTCGACTCACTATAAGCATAACCTTCTGGACATTACAGAGGAGAATATAGTCAAGAAACTGCTGCGCCGAAAGGAAACATTATTCGACAAAATCTAATAGGAAATATTTGTTCATCTGAGAATAGTGATGTTTTTTGGTTGTTCTTTTTCGTCTGAAGTGGCTGGTTTTATTTATAGTTGAAGCACACCTTCACACTCCGGTGGCCAAAGTGGCTAGTTTAAAAATGGCGTTCGTGCCTTATCATGCTTTGTCCAATGCAACTGGCGCGGCATGGCTTCGCTCCGTGTAAACTTGGCAGGCGGCCGCTAACGAACCCGTATCTGCCCTCCCCTGTCACGCCACCTGATAGTGCGCGCACCTGGCGCCTCGCAATCCGTCCAAGGCATTACGCAGAATATACAATACACCACAAACCAAGTCAGAAAATATGCATTGTCTTCAACAATTCAATTCACAAATTTCATTTGATTCAGTATAGTTTCGAGTGGATCAGAATTTGTCATTTAGAGTGCCTTTTGGCCAAGGGAAGTTAATTCTTATCCTAAAACTATAAAAACAATTATTATATAATGTACAATATACCACAAACCAGCCAGGAAATATGCATTGTCTTCAACAATTCAATTCACAAATTTCATTTGATTCAGTGTAGTTTCGAGTGGATCAGAATTTGTCATTTAGAGTGCCTTTTGGCCAAGGGAAGATAATTCTTATCCTAAAACTATTAACACAATTATTTCGTTGAAAAAGCGCACTTCTTGTAAAACAATGTATACAAAACGTTCCAATATTTGCGGGTAAGATATTATAAAGATCAGTGTGCTGACAGGTGTACAACATGCTTTTTTTTTCAATACTTTTGCTTTTTTTAAAACGGAAATCAGATGAATGTATTTCGTCGTGTTGTAATGAAAATTCCAATTAGATAAATAAACTGGGAGACAAGTATTTTTACATTTAATCTTTGAGATGGGGGGGGAATTCAATTTATTTTCTTCGTTTTCCCTATGAATAATCCCCCCTTACTTCCCTTAGATGAATATTTCTTCAGCAAAATGCAAACACGTAGATATGCCAGCTTAATTTGGAGGTTTCTTAAGGCAATGACCGAACGTCAAAGCTGACAAAGGGAGGTAAAGCAAACATTTACCGCCAAGCGCGACCGCACAAACTTGAATCGCGTTAGTTGTCAATCTGTCGCCCACGCCCAAGTTCCCTTATGTTTTCCATTGTGGGAACTACGCTGCTGCGACAGGTTGACAGTCGGAAATGAGCCAATATTGCACGCCTCACTGGACGGCATATGCCTACTATTTGAGGGATAGCTGTGTGCCAGCCAATGTCTTACCACTGGGGATACTTCGCTAAGAAAGAAAAAAATGTTTCCAAACCGATTATCAAAATTTAAAAAAACAATCGATGTCGATAACGCATCATTCAAAACTCATCGATGATTTCAATCGAAAGTTAAGAAGTTGCATGACATATCAAAGAATTGATACTATTGGTGATACGAGTCAACAGTAAATAAATCTTCATCATGCAAGAAGTTTCGCATATTCTGGCCCTGTGCGATGCCCATGCCTGAGACTTAAGATTGACTCGTCAGTGTTCGTTAGACGCATTAGACATCACCTAACATGAAGATATGATTTCAACTTCCTTTTTCGCTATTTTTTTATCCATCACATTTCCTACATTTACCTTTTGATTCTTGTCAGAGTTGTGGATTTGGTGAGGATTAATTACAACTCACAGAGTTTATGAGTGTTAGAAAACCCAACCTATCTATCAGCGGCAATTTTGCCACTCGTAAGGTATTCAATACTTCTACAGACTGGCATTTTTTATGAAGGGGTATGGTCGTACGTAATAACTCGAAAGGACTGTCACGTGACTGCACAACGTTGCTACCTAACGCGTGACGCAATTAAACGGCGGCGGCTGCACTACTCTGCTAATGAGGACTTACTCCAAGAAGGGACCACTTTGACACTGGTCGAGAAACAATTGAACGTCATGCTGAGAGATGATATTGCAAGTGATAGTGAAGGGACCCATTTGCAGATGAGGTAACTGTAAACGAATGCACTGGCAAAATGAGTGCATGGACTTGAAGGCGGCTCTACACATTCGTCATTCGGCGAACAGTGAGCAATCGCTCGCCGAATCCGAGTAGCGTGCACGAGCTGCCTACTATTTGTCGAGTGACGGATAGTAAGCTCCCCCTACCCACCACGTGTCGGTCTTTTGGACAGATCAAACGAAGCGAACATTTGCGGAACACATCAGCTGTCCGGGATTAGGCGAGCAGTAGCTCCCTGCTCGGCAGATGCCGAATGTGCGGAGCCGCCTTAACATGCAGTTTTTTGTCGGCAAAAGCAGCCAAGCAGTAGCTGTCACAGCGGTCCCTTCTTACAGCAACCTCTCTATAGAACAGGGCCTGTCGTCCCCCTCCCACGCAGCTGTCTGCCGGAGAGCGGAACCAGAGCGCAACCGCAGAGCAGCGCCTCCGCTCGCCGGCACACGAGGAGGCGAGCAGGCAGGCGGGCAGGCGGGCGGGCGGCCACGCTGGCAAGCGCGCGGCGGCGGAGCGGCGAAGAAAAAGAGGTTTTCGACCCGAGGAGCGGGCGGAGCTCTCAGCACCTGGGCTCGCGAACACTGGCGGAAGCGCGAGAGGGGGGAGGGCGGGCGGACGGTGGCGCCGAGGCTGACGGGCTCACCTTCCCTCTCGCACGCGAAGGAGGCTTCGGGCATGGACGCGTGGGGCTTGGACAGGATTCGGCACAATGCCTCCGAGAATCGATTCTATTTTATTCAGCTCATTATTATTATTATTATTATTATTATTATTATTATTATTATTATTATTATTATAACCCACAAATTATTTATCTTAAACTGCTACCTCACAAATATCAAAGCAGGGTAACCTTTAAAAAATTCTATAATAATAATAATAATAATAATAATATTATTATTATTATTTTTATTATTATTGGCAGAAATAAAGTTGCTAATTAAGTTCCCTTTAAAGTGGCGGACACTTATTTTATATTTACACTATTGATTTGATTTATTCAGACTGCCACTGCTTTGGCACAAATAAATAAACGTGCAAGTTGTAATTGGAACAAAAATGGAAAGATAACTGCATATTCTCAACAACAATCATTTTACGTATACATTGTTTTTGTAAATGCTAAGGCGCTAATAATGTTAAATCATTGGAACTTTTCAGGACTACAAAAAAACTATAAAAAATTATATAAAATGTATACAATAAAAGCATTGTAATATTTTTATTATTATTATTATTATTAATTATTATTATTACAGGGCTTAAGACCCACTTTGACGACAAGGGAAGAAAATAGCATTCCTAAAGCACGAGTAAAGTAGCTTAGAATGCGGTAACTAACAGAACAAATTACCCACATTTTTTCTCATTTCTTCGATATTAAAACATTCCCGCCAGATTTTTTTTATTCGTCTCTCCTCAACAGCCAACCGTTCATTACTGAAGAGGCATCGAGACCGCAATTCCGAGGAAAAAAAAATGCCGAGGCATCCGAACCTCGAGCAGCAACAGCAGAAGCCAGGTCCTCGAACCAGCGCGCTCCGCAAGCGCCCAACAGGCAGGTCACTCACCGGTGCTCACGAATCCGCCGCTACCTCCTCCTCCTCCCCCTTCGCTCACTCGCCCCGGGCCGCGACCAGACGCAGCGGCGCCGAAACGGGCCGACCGCGGCGACCACCGGCGGACCCGCACGCACACACGCACCAATACCACACGAGTCTGCGCACGCACACAACCACCGCCACTCCACTCCGCACACCGCTGCGACCGCGGGCGATCAAGTCGCCGCACTGACTGGCGCGCGTCGGACGGCCGAGGGCGAGGCGGCGGTGGCGGTGGCGAGTCGAGCGGGCGGTGAGTCACGGGCCGCGGAGCAGCCGGCGGCGGCAGTGCGGGCGGCGGGGGCGGAGTGGGAGGGAAACGAGCGAGAGAGGAGTGGGGGAAGGAGGCACGGTCACACCCGGCGGAACACGCCTGCTCCCAGCCTGTCGAACTGCCTACTGTTGCGCGCCCGCCCGCCCGCCCGCCCGGCAAGTGACGACCAATTTCGGTACCCGCTCGCGTAGCGCAAGCCCAGCCCAAAACAGCGGTCCCGGGGCGGTCGCGGGCACGTGTTGCCAAACAGGGCCACGTGCTTCACTTCAAGGTCAGTTCCGAGAAGACCATACGTCGCGCCAAACTTCTTTTTGCTTGACCTTTGACGGTCACGTGATGTCGCCGGCAGTGCTTTCCTAGTGACACCATTAGCAGCAGCATTTCAGTGACGTAATCTTTCCTTTTGCCCACAAATCAGAATGAATAAATGAAGGGATTAGAGCGTCGTATCGGCGGAGCACTTCTGCCTTTAAAACGCCTGCGATCAAAATATCACCTCATTAAAATAATCCCGACAGTAAAAGAATCGGACTGATAAATATCGAAAGAATAGGTCTGAAATCTGGTATTCCAAAATAAAGACCATGCAGCGCGCAAGTGGCAAGGGCAGTGAAGTGCGGCAACGCTGTTTCTGCTGAGGCCCCACTGTCAAGCACCAAGAGTAATTGCACCGCCTATTGATTCGTTCGTAGAGACAGGTACCTACTACCTTCAATGTCCACCCAACGTGCTGCGCTTGTCTGAAACTGATCTATAGTCTTCGTGGGAAAGAATATTTTCGAACTGGTATCAATGTCACTGAACATCAAATACTGCACGCGAGAGGATGAATGTTTCTACTCAACGGAGACTTTCTCATTTTTCTGCTATTTTCATTTGCAGGATTTTCAGTGCAATCTCTTTCAGCTTGTTCTTGGAAACGCACATCAAACACTCCTCTAACCGCAACAGAAGTTTTCAATTCAAATCCCAATTCCATTCCAATTCAATTCAATGATGGCTTCTTTTCTGTGGCGAGGCTCAGGTCATCGGTCTGCTCTTCCGCCTCACCACGCAAATTTCACTACGTCCTTTCCCCATCTAGCAGCGAAAGAAAGTATCCCTAAGGATATGAAACAGGCTTTTGAATTTAGCTCAGAGGCTTCTTTAAGTCTTGAGGATCTTTCACAGTAAATCTACAACATGGGACAATCGGCTTTACTTCCCCTCCGAAGGAATGCGAACGAATTATTTTTTCGCCCTTAGAAATCCACAGCTTCGTTCGCGTTCGCACCTTGCGCACAACAGACCGATACGCTAACCGCTTCACCACCGACGAAGAGGAGTATTGCGAAAGCAGTGCGGCGGTGCAGCGGGCCGCCCGCACAGGAAAAGAAAAGGAGGAGCGAGAAAGACTGAGGCCTTGGAGGTGACCGGAGAATTTTCCAAGTCACGGAGCCCTGATTGCAGCTCATTGGACAGGTCGCTGGATTGGTTGCCGTTGGGCGAATAAAATGCGTCGGCTCGCGGAAAGAAAATACGTTTTGCAGAATACCGCCCAATGTGCAAAATCTGTTATTTGCGAAGTTTTTTGTTCGTTTTTTTAACCTACAAGGCCCTCCTTTTCCTTAAAAATTCTATTGCTCATGGAAGACATGTTTTATGCACAAGAATAAGGAGTATTTAGTTATACAGCTAGCCCGTACATATGAGAATAACTAACTTACACGAGAAAGTCTATAATTTGTAGATCCACCAGTAACATTGGGCACTGAATGCCTCCGTTGGATACTCAAATTAACTTTTCTGAAAGCTTCAATACCTTCTCTTTCTAATGAGACAGGTTTGGAATATTCCTAGAAGTTTTTCCTTTACTGTAGAAGGTTGAAAATTACGACCCACCCTAAATAATGAACGAAGTTTGGTTGACAGATGGGCTCATTTGTGATATCAATACACTAACTCGGAATGCACATGGCTCTGAGAACAAATGATTTTTTTCTCCTGTCGTAAACAATATTTCTTGAAAGGCACAGGTTCTTCGTTGATTTGCAGATTCGTTGATTAAATCACAAACAATTTCTCGTACATTCAGTAGCGCAAATCACCATCGACACCTTTTATGTTTTTTATAACCTTTCTTTTTATTTTCTAATACTCGCAAAAGCTGTGTTAGGTACTCTGACCTACATGTCCGTTACACACGACACAGATCTGCCTTGACAATACACGATATTTCTGTATTCCTGGCAGTTCCATTTATTACAATGTACTGATAAAACATACTGTTGCCGTTGCAGGAGAGACTAACAAGCACGTATTTTTTATAACACCGCCCTTAAGAATGTCGTGATGGACAGTCATGTACATGACTGAAGAACGGAGCAAGTTCGTTACACTGGGCAACAGTCGTAATTGTGTTTGTGTTCTCGAATAAAAAGCTACAAAAAAACTGTTTCAAAAAAACTTTTATGGGTTAGATTTTTTAAGGTCCACACAATGAACCAAAGTCCCAAAATTTCTGCGAAACTTAGCTCTCAAAATAGAGAGCCAAGCGTCATTTGGTTCGGACATACTGTAGTTTTAGAAAGCAATCTCTTCCGAGTCACACGGCAATAGACATTTCTCTACAAACATGTTCGGAAACACACCAATTGTATGTAAGTTCGTTAACAAATAACATTATTCGCTCGAAAAACTGTATATTCATTGCTTCAGAATAAACGAAAATGTTGGACCAATCAAAGTGACAAAAATTAAGAAATTATATATTATAAAGGAGACTATAAACAAGGTCCAAGTGGTGAATAAAAATTAAAGATCTCCACCTATTTTTCACTTCGGTCACTTTTGTTCGAGAATCGAGACCCCCTTCAGAAGCACAAACCACTAACATTAAGTCACATTTCGTAAATCGCAGAGGGGGAGACTTTTTGACGTGATATACTCAAATTTTTAATAATTCAATAAACCTTGCTGGAGGAAAAGAACTCCAATCTGGTCCAATATAAGCGAACCAACATCGTCCTTAAGTGACAACAACATTGATAGTCGCTTGTCGCAGAAAGTAAGAATCGTGAAAGTTCTGGGTCTCACGACTGCTAAATACTCTTCATGTGTTATCGCGTCCAAGATAAAAGGAAAAGAATACACGCTTTACATTCAAACAATTCCAGGCCCCGTGTCAACCAACGTAAAACGACAGTCAGGTATGATATGCAATAGCGAGGACACGGGCGTGGGAATAACTATACGCACGAAAGCAACAGGAGTTTCGCACTTCGCAAACACGATCTCACGTGAAAAGAACACACACCACGTGTGAACAAAAAATCTTAAATAAACAGTAAACATTACTTTTCATGGAATTGAGTTTTCATTCCAAAAATGCAAACATTTTAATTTGGACTATTAGTATTATTTTCATACTTTTCTGATGCGCGCGCGTGTGTGTTTCCTAACCATTTTATTTTTACTAGTGGCCACTACCAGCAAAATGGCATCTGAACAAAAATCACACAAAATACTTTTCCAAAAAGAGTCATGCATATTGCTGAAGAACAACAAATAAAATACTCTTGTATAGCAGTACAATACATTAAATATTTTAATCAAAATAGTCTTCTGAATACTGCAATAGCATAGTGAAGTAAATGTGGAAACAGTTTTAATTATTATTATTATTATTATTATTATTATTATTATTATTATTATTATTACTATTATTATTATTATTATTACTATTATTATTATTATTATTACTATCATCATCATCATCCATTTATGGAACCGCACGGCACCATAGTTATCTCTGACTAGATGCAGTTTTCTTTCAATTTGGTGCATTGGAAATTGGTAATATAGATATCCATCTGAAGCAATGAAGAGATCTGCAAATCAAGTAGCTGAAACGTTTGCAACTTTCCTATACTATTTTGTTTTGTACTCCCCTTAACCTCAGTGACTTCACTGATTGCGGAAAATATTTTATTCACTCTGTGAAAACTCACAAAACGTGGTGTTTTCGAGTCGTTAAATTTCAGAGATAGTGTGCATAGCAGACCATTCGGCTTTAGCATAACCCTAGATAAGCTTATTATATTTTGTATGTAACCCACGTCACGTAAAAGCTTTCGGAATACTGCTCTGCCATCATCCCTTCCAAAATGGATATTTTTTCTAAAATCAAAAAAGCTAGCCATTCTGTAAATTCAATTCCCACGTAGCCCAACTTTCAAACTGAGGGAAATTTCTCGTGGACACCCAATTCCCCGGACTTCTGTTCTTGTGAAAGGAATTTCAGAGGTCAGAACCTATTAACAGAGATAAAAAGAATGAGAGCTCAAAAGAAAGGAGCTGACGAGTTACATATTATAACAAACATCGCATGTGCTGACTCAGTTCGAAACGCCTGCCAGTGAATCCGTCCGTTTAGATAATACTTCCAGAAAGAAAGAAGAAGAAAAAGAAGATTCTGTCTAGCAAGGCAATTCCACTCTAGCCTGCAAACGGAACGCGTTTCCCACGATATAATACTACACCGCAACGAATAGAATAGCCGCAGAATATAATAACACATCTGCGCAGAGTCAGAAAGCTTAAGAAACATCATCTGAAATGCGATTGTGCTGATTATGATTACATCGAATGCTGATTAAGAAGACTGGGAGTGAAAGCTCAGCTGCAACAATATTGCCACAGCAGAAACGTTAACCGAGAGGTCCTAGGGTTCAAGTCCTACTGGTGAGGGAATTTTTGAAAGTAAGCAGATAGCTGGGTAGAATTCAGCCAGTATCTGGAGGAAAACAGGCCGGCTACTCTTACTGGGAGACTTCTGTGGTTTCTCAGATTAATACTAATCGAATGCTGGAGCAGTAGCCACAAAATCGGGACATGAACCGCACGCTGTCTTTCGTCATCCCTTTGTCACCTCTCTCTGTACACACAAACACCCATATATGCATGCACTGCACTATCAAATGCCGGGAGACCTCTCGGGAGCTCAGAGCTTGCCCCGCTGACGGAGATAGCTACAGGGGGAATCCCCCGTGAGTAGGTCGGTCCCGGATCTCACGTCCCAGTCCACTTGAGAGATAACACAAACTTTAAACTCATCCATATAAGGACCTCAGTAATCGGCGCTCCCGAAATCAATCGCCACTCACGCCTGTTATGAAAAATGCACTTGCAAGAGGCCCCTTTCTTCCAGTTTAGCATTTAGTTAGTTCCGCAAAGACTTAAAACACGTCAATCAGCTGTTCACACTTCCATCTTTGGAGTATCACACTACGGTCCTCCATTTTCAAGTGAATCCCCGACATTTTCTTTTTATTTGGTACCTGGCGGTATCTGACTTGGACTTGCTTACTGATGTTTTAATTGCATCGCTCTACGACAATATTAATGTTTCAATTCTCCTACAACTTCAGTACCGTTTTATTTCATTTTACAAACATTTTTCTTGCCATAAAACAATGTTATATTTTTTTCTTCTAACTATCGAAGATTTTTTTTGTAAATGTTAGATTTTGTTATTACGTGTAGGAAACACTTCACTCCCTAATTTGCTCCAAAACATTCCCCTTCTAATCTTCGTCTCTTTTAACCATACGGGGTTAAAGGGAAATGTCGCATGATCCAGAAACAAACACCTTTCCATCCTTGTTCACACACGTCAGAACTAATATTTCTTAGTTAACACCTTTTCCTTTCCTAATTCAAAAAAAAAAAACGAACCCAACGAATTATTACTGTAACTTTCACTCATGAGAACGTTACATGGAACGAGCAGATGCACGATCAATCTGTCCTTTAACAACTGAATTCTCAAACACTTGGGAGTTTCTCCAAATAAAAACACGAATATTGATTAGAGTACAATGATACCTCACTCTGAATCGTTACCTAGAAAGTAGTCTTTTCGTGATGTGAATTTTTTGTATATATATTTCAGCACCTGAGACATTTCTGTTCGCCATAACCATAAAAAGCCTCACAATAGCACCGTTCTCCGCACTACTCTCAAATACACACGCCCTCATCGCTCCCCTCCTCCTTCCCATGAACCCGTTGGCCGACACTTCCTCTGGAAGTCCGTCCTTTCCACGAGGGAGGGAAAAACTACGTAGCACGCATGCGGTTCGTACAGAAAAATTAAACACGTTCCTTCTCACAGAGCTTTCCCTGTTTACTTGCCCCGACTGGCTGGTCCCCTCGACTGTTAATGGGTTTGGCGATATGAATTAGCATATGCACGATAGCGCTTACAGCCCATTGTTTTTTGTTTGTTTGTTTTTTGCTGTTCTTTTCACAATCGCTTGGCCAACGCATATCCTCTGCGCAGTTCCCAGCGCTGCCTCGCGTGAACTCTTCTTCAAGATGTTCCCGAACGTCAGTCAATCTTTCATCACGACTCCACTGACAACTCATGCGCGTGTTGGCATGATCGTCGTCAATCAGGTGTATACTTCGCTTTTTATAACGTGGCGCGTCTCCACGATGGAATATGTCACGGCATTTCGCGTCTTTCTCGGTCGTGCAGCTAGATGTCGCACGCACTGCTTGATTCGGTCGCGATCAAGTCTCCCTAGGCTCCATATTCCTACGTTCAAGTTACGGTGGAGGGCACGGAAAGAGAAATTCTCACATCCAAACCCAGGTTCAGTCTTCGTCGGTTCGATTCTCTGAATGATGCCTCCACGACACAATCATAAAGCCAAACCCTGGCTTCCACTAGACTCGATCCCTTCGTTCTTGACAACGCTCGGTGCGGCTGTAGTCGCATTGGGTCGGTCTGAATTCTGCAAAACAGTTGCAACGCCAGGAACAGAACAGCGTAACAACACACATGTGGGTCGAGTGAATTTGTACGGAAGACCTTCAGTTTGAAGCGATTGGAAATTATCTGATATTAAAAATGACAGGACATTATACGATTTATTTTAATTAATCTTTATATTTCAAACGCAAAGGGTTTTCGATCAGAAAGCAATTTGAGGTTTCTGTAAAACCAAATTTCGTAATTTTTGCTTTAATTGAATTTTTAGTTTTCTATTTTCGCCAGTTTTATAGCATAAACATTAAATTTCAATTAAACTGTAAAATAGAATGAACACTTATCTGCCGTCGTTTGTTCATTATGTCATTTTCAAAACCAATTACTGTTCAAGAGCATCCTTTCATCGAGAAGTTATAGTTGACGAAGCGAAGATGGCGAGCGTTGAAGTTCGAAAATTCACAATTTTAATATGCGAAGGTATAAATAAACGCAAAAATACAGCGATAGCTATCGTCTAGCCTATGTGTCCCAGTATAAAAACTGTCCAGTGATTACAATTATAAGTTTTGCATTACTCAGTTAATGTTGATAGCAGAGTATCCTACAATAGTTTCATTACAACATACGTGTAGAGACCTTGGTAAATATAATTCAATTACGTTTAGCGCACAGAATTTGTCAACCTTCTCATTTCATCAGTTTTGCATTATAAGAACGAAGAGAAAAAATGTGTTTGCGCTTTTCGATTTGCCGTATAGTAATACATATGTATAACTTTTCGGTAGTGACTTTTCTACGACTCCTTTTATGCGATGTACCCGCAGGGCTTCAGCTAATATTATGTAATTCAAGCACAAGAAAACTGTAAGAGAAAACACATTGAGAGTTTTCTATGTTGAAGGAGATAGAGGCATGTACCCTTAGGGCGCATGAATCCTAAAAGCCAATCCAAGCCAAGCCAAAGCCAAGCCAACTGGGTTTATCCAATCACCCAAATATTCACATCATCAGATCCTCAAAGAATTAGACATTCCATAACGGAAAGACGTTCAGTAGACGGCCCATCACGATTACGAAAAACCTAATTTCTCACCAATAGAAAATCAGTCCTCAGTCGCGATTCACGGGACACTGGCCTCTTAAATACATTAGTACCCATAAATACACTGACATAGTCTATAAGCTGCCAACTGTACGACTAGAGACCTGCGTCAGACTACAATCGGATTAAAATAAGCTGGTGACTGATAATTGCGAATGAGCACATGTTCCCGGGACACGAAAATAAACACTTGAAATAAATACTTGTTAAAGTAACCAAATCATGCATTCACATTGTATGAAGCTGCAGCTTCAGAAGCACAACTGTCAATCACCAACTTATTTTAATCGGACCGTAGACTCCCTGAACCTTCCACTTCCACGAAACCCTGAGCTACGCTCAAGTCCATTCGCGCGTCGCTAGTTGGTGGGGTTCGGCCCGGCTGCAGGTGGAAAGGAATCTGTTCCGATAACTTAGGCCAAGCGGCATACGAGAATCGCTTGCGCCAGACTGTTAGAGACCCGAGTCTGCTAGTTCCACAAAGCCCTGAGCTAAGCGTGGCCCGCGTCGTTCGCACGTTGCGAGGAGGTGCGATTGCAGGCGGAACCGTTCCGATAACTTCGTGGCGAGCGGCGGATGCAGTTTAGTGGATCTCGGCGTACGGACCAATGTCATTTACCAAAGAAAATGCGAACGCTGAGCAGATATTCAGTTGCCCCTCTCTTCTCACCCAGGTGGAGGTAGGTCTGGTAGTGATCTCGACATAAAGACTTCGAGTCTCTATTTTACATCCATATCTCTAATTAGTTCGAGCTCGAGGAATAGCATGCGCTACCATTACGGGACTAAGGACCGTAATGGTTGAAGCGCTCGAAAACACAAAATCATCAAACAGAAAATCATCCCTTCAAATCATCCACTCGTCCGTCACTTCACTGTTAGACCCTTTCTAGTCCACTAATCGAGACTAATGAGGCGTCATTCTACTCGTCTCGCTGTCCTGGTGAGGAACTGATGAAGTTGTTCTTGGATTCATCCAGAAGGTTCTTCAGAAGAATGAAAACTTCTCAATAAATGTGCGTTTTTGCATTTTTTTAGAGCTGCGATCTAGCGGTAAATAACACGAACCGCATGCCCAAGCGCAATCCACAAGCAAGCTGTGACGACAGCTACACGTGATGACAAGAGGCGGTCCACAGCACCTTGGCGATGAATGGAGCACGTCGCTAGAGTGTATATCCCCGACGCCGCTGTTTACAATATGCACTGTAGGAGATGGATCACTCGGAGGTAAAGGGTTTATCGCCAGCGTAGCCACTCCCCGTAGGATAATTTCCGTTTTATAGGATAACTCTGTTATCAGTACTTGTACAATAACGCTAATGGAATAATCCCCTTTGTAGGACTATTTCAATTAACAAAAATATATGCTATTATAAATCTATAAAAATGGAACAGTATGTTATAGAATATGAGCTCGTCAATCTACCAGTTTTCTAATAAACCACCTCATAATACTGAAGAATATAATCATCAGAACATCTCTTCTTGGGAGCGTTCGGAATTAGATTTTCGAACACTTTTCTACAGGTGGGGATGTTGGCCGTAGCCCGAACGAACATCCGACAAGAACGGCCACACCTTTTTTGTATTTTTTATTATTTAATGTGGCGTCGGTGACGCAGTTAACTGTTAGGTTAATCGGTAGCAGCGGTTTAACTGTTAGGTTAAGAGAGCGCGGTAGCGGTCTCTTCGCTTAGTAGTACTGCCCAAAATTACTACCCTACAGAAATATTTGCGGAGCGCATTCAGCGCTGACTGTAGGCAAAAAATTGCCTGGCGTGAAGAAGCTTCCGATCAGCGTTTGTTTGTTTTATTTTACAGATTCATTACAGTTTATACTGTTTCAGAGAGGCGCCCGTTGAGGGGCGCGTGATTCCGCTACAGTCCACTACGCAAAATTACTATACAGACCCGAAGGTTCTCTGCGAACTCTCGCTCGAAGACAGCAGTGTTGCAGTCCGCATGCTGCTCGATGCAACGGGCGACTTTCCACGTCGGTGGAAGCAGCATTCTTTTTTTTCGTCTTGTTTTTGAGCGACCGCGGGGGCGTGAAGCGTGACGGCTTCGCTAGACGCCCAGCCCCTCCCCTCCCCAAGGGGAGTGGGGAGCTTTCTCGACCACCGCCCCCCTCTCTCTCTCCTTGGACGCGCAGGACAGCATCGGCTGAAGCAACGATCTGCTCATCAAAGGGGAAAAACGTACTGCGCTCTCCCTGCTGCAGGAGAAAGGGAAGAAAGAAAGGCCCTGCCTCCCCGATGGCGTGATAAAAAAAACGCAATTTCTCCCTTGCTAGAAACATCTCAGATCATAGTTTTGCCGCAAGGGCTTGAGAATATTTCCCATCGAACTAAACAATGAATATTTAGTGAAGTACATTTATTTGCCTTATTGTTACAGAGATTACTTGTATTATGAACTGCACACTGTTTATTTTGGTAATACTACTAAACATCGGTTTATGAAAGCTGAAGTACGAAACGTAATTGGTACTCGTACCACTCGCGATTATCAATGTGATGTTTTAAATATGTCGTTAATGCAAGTTTTTACAACTGGTGCTAAAGAAGCATCGCGTATTACTGAAGTATCGTATGTGTTGTAATATATTTTCCCGTATACTTGGATTTATTCAGAGCTCCCTCGGACATAAATCAGCTATTACGATGTCATCCAATCGGAAGGATTGGATCGGTTTAATACAATTGTAAGTAGTCACTTCACAGAAAAATTAAAATGAAAAGATATTACAGTTAAAATTCCAATAAAACGAAAAGTGTATTCGCCAACAAATATTTAATTCTTCGCGTTACATTTTTACCTTCGCAAAAGCGTGATACAAATGTTTGACGATCTTGGTCATAATAGTGCTAGATTATCTGCGATTTGATGAATCTGGCTGCTAAGGCTCATAGCAGGAACATTCTGGGTCCCTTCTTAGCTCATGTAGCAAAGCAACTAGCCACATTATTTCCGTAGATTAACAACGCACGTGTACCACAATACAATTATCGTCTATTTTTTTTGTCCCCAGCCATGAACACAAAGTTTTCTCAACACATGTTTTATCCGATTCGTCACGTTAATAGAAGACGCGGCGAACTGTAACGGCAGAGAGAAGATAACTTCCATGGAAGCAACTTCCTGTTGGTTTTCACTTCCTAATCCGTTTCGCTTTTAGTTGCTTATGCGTCCATCAATGAAGTCGTGTCGAAACTCCTTGAAGGCGGCGCTGGTACCTCGCGAAGGGGAAGAGTTCCTGGTCTACGCCAGGCAGACACACGCGTCCTATACTGCCCATGTATAATTGACTATGTTCATGTTTCTTGTTCTGAAAATGTATTCTAGATATTTTCTTGGCATTTAATATTGATAAAAACCCATGTTTTAAATAAATTGTAGTTTATTTATAACCCTTGCTTTTCATATTAACTATTTCCAAACAATATTGTCAAGAATTGTATACAATTTTTTTTCTTCTAAGACGTATATCTTCATAATTTATACATTTACATTAGTAAATATGCCAAAGTAGTTTATTGTTCACATTGAAATCTTCTGCATTAATTACGGACAAACTGCTTGTGCGCGGTTTGAGACAAGGATTGTTTACTGAAGTAAACGCAGTTTGTCGCAGAGTGGATAGCTCCATTACGTGTGGTCGTGGCTTCTTGGGGTAATGCAACCGTCGGGAAATAGCGGGCGATACGCTAACGTTATACCCTGAAGCCGCACAAACGCTGTTAAAAAATGTTCTGCGGGCAACCAGGTCGCATCCTCTTGCAAATGAGCGTTCCAGAGAGCTGGCGAGTGGAAAAGTCGCTCCCAGCGGGACGCCGCCGCATACGCGCCTGGCGAAGGCATTCCGTCCAAGGTCCGCGGTTTTTGCCCGCGCGGTCGCGCCTTGGGCTGCACGGACGGAAGACGCCCACAGATTCGGTCGCTGGTTTACGGGCAAGTTTAAGCAGTCCCACAACACGATCGCGTCACTTTAGTGCGGTTTTTGTAACTCCGCCCTCAAGCCCTTATGCTCACGATGGAATATCACACGGCTTTTCGCATCTTTCTCGTTCGTGCCGCTAGACGTCGCATGATCGCAAACACTGCTTGATGCGGCCGTGATCATGCGATGTCTAGGGTATATACATTTTTTTGCGTATCTCCTCACCACGTGAATCAATCTCAACCATCTCCAGACATCACTAATAGGTCATAATCCGGACACGCGTGTGATATTACAGATGATTAATTAACCTAAACACGGATTCTACAGCCAAATATTCGAGATCGTATTATTGACAGTGATTCCAAACATTCAAGTACAGAGAGGAAAGAAATACACTAACACTCCGACGTGCAACTAACAGACCAAAGGCATTCATTTGGGTTATACTTTCCAGATTCCGTGTACAAATTACAAAATGAGGCTCCATGAATGACTTTTTGGTACCGCAATCTATATACGAGTGAGGTCGACCTCACCCCAAGGGTTGGGTGTGGTGGTTAAGAAACGGGGCGATTCACCCGCACCCCTGCGAGGGGGCGGGGCTGGGGAAAACACAGGGCAAGCGGCGCTCGGGCGAGGCGGAGGCGGCGATTGCGTCTGCGGCACTGCGGCGGACTCGGAGGTCCTCGGATCGATGCCGGCCTGGCGGAATGTCGCCTCTGCGGCGGAGGCAACGGCCCGCGCTGGCATTTGCGAGGGCGCGCGACGCGCAGGGCGGCGAGGGCGGAGGGCGGAGGGCGCGAGGTTGGAGGTCGGCAGAGAAGCGCGTGGGAGGCGCTGCGGTTCCATTACGTTAAGGACGTGATTGACACTTCGTGGTTACGGAATGACCACTTTGGGAAATTTTTGACTAACATTATGTTTCGGCACGCTCGATCTATTCTCGTATCTACAACACTAGGAAAAATCGGCAGACGTCCTGCCCTTCATCTCCCTCTTTCCCCCCCCCATCTCCCTTTCTCACTGTCTCTCCCCTCCCTCACCCTATCCCTGTCTGTCTGTCTCTACCGCTCTGTCCCCCCTCATTCACATGAACTTGCAGATTCTGCACGTCTCTAGCATGTGAGGTAATATCGGAAGCGCCCGACCAGCAAAAATGTAATAGAAGGTTCAAGAAGAGCTCATTCTTGTAGATTACGGTGTGAAAGCCGTTTCTTTAAGGCCTTCGGTTCAATATTTTAGTTTTTAAAGCGCTAGAACGCCATCGTTTAGGAGTTATTTAACGATACAGGTTCAAAATGCTGCCGAGTGTGTTGCGGGTTGCATTTGACGTGAATATTTTAGTTTTGTTCTACAACGTGAGACACAACCGAATTAACAGCACAAACCTTCTGTGTGAAGAAACAGATAGAAGTGCCAACTTTCATGGAGATCGGTCCAAAGGTGTCGGAGTTTAGCTCTTATATACAGGGTGAGTCACGTAACTTTAGCACCTCCTGTAACTTTTGAACGGTTGAAGTTATTGCAATGCAGTTTTCACGGAAGTGAATGAGGGAATGGGGCTAATTGATATATGTATTGATTTCTCTTTTATCACTTTTATTTTACGAGATATTTGAGGTAACTTTGTTTTTTTCAAATGGGACTATGCATATTTTTTCAGTCTATCATGACAAGCGTAAAAAGACAAATCCAAAGATATAAATATTGTCATATGTTAGATAAGCATTTTTTTGAGTAATTGTGATTTTTTTGCGACTAGTGTTTAACGGATATTTTCATTGTAACTGTCAGCCCCACAAGGTCACGCAACGCTCCCCCAGCAAACGCGGGGTTGGGGAAGGGAAGGGATTTAAGTACTTGAGGATACGAAAAATATTCACAAAACTCTTGCACTTTTTCCTGAACTCTCCTTTCATCTTAATCCATTTTCAGTAATTTGGGTTTCTTAGGGATTGAAAATACCGATTTGTCTTAAGTAGTATTTATTGAAATAAGATTATTTCTATCCCTAAGTTATTATTATATTCGTATTAACATTGAAATTGTTTGCTCAAAATATACAATATATTTTTGTACAGTTTTAATTATTTATTCTTATTGTGCTTTGTTTCAAGATCCCATTACTACGTATCTTATGAAATCCCATTAAATGGAGTTGAAGTTATAAACAATTTTATTACAATACAAACTTATGACAAATCCTTATTTTCCATCCTTTAATTCCTTCAATCAAAGAAAGACGAAAATGTGAAATTGCAGAAGGATGGAAAGCACAGTTCAGGAAAAAACTGCAATGGTTTTGTGAATACTTGGAATACTATGTTTCATATTTTCAAATAAGATCCCTTCCCTTCGCCGGGCGCACGTGTGCTGGTGGAGCGCTGCATGACCTTGTGTGGTGGACTATTCAAAACGTCCGTTAAACCCCGGTCGCAAAAATCAAAATTAATCAAAAAAATCCTTATCTAACATATGACAATATGTACATCATTGGATTCGTCTTTTTACGCTCGTCATGGTGGACTGAAAAAATATGTATAGATCCATTTGAAAAAACAAAGTTACCTAAAAAATCTCGTAAAATACAAGTGATAAAATAGAAATTAATGCACGTATCAATTAGCCCCTTCCTCATGCATGCACTTTCGTGAAAACTGCATTGCAATAACTTCAACCGTTCAAAAGTTACAGGAGGTGCTAAAGTTACGTGACTCACCCTGTATATATACCAACATCCTGTTTGATATATATATATATATATATATATATATATATATATATATATATATATATATAGAGAGAGAGAGAGAGAGAGAGAGAGAGATTTTACAAACTTGTACAAAACCCATGAACAAAATAACATAGCGTTTTACTTTTCGAAGTGAGAAAACCTTCAAACTTTCAAAAGGCTCTCCAGAAATGAGTAAGGATTTGAATGGATCCGGTGTCGATAACTTCTTTAGTCATTATTCCGTAAGTGTAGTGCATGTTGTATTACCGATAGGTGGAGGGAGTGCTCCTCTCCCACTGGAACGTGAGACACGTTGCTCACCTACAGGTTGATTTGTGGGGTTTCCCCTCCAAGTATCTCCTCCAGCAGGAAACCGACCCAGCCAAGTAAGCTCAAAGTTTCTGAGATGTGTAAAACTTTGGTGAACGTAAAACTCTATGTAAGGAGAGGGGAGAAAATAAAGTAAAGGAAGCAAAGATCGCCCGTGGCCCGTTTGTTCGGATACTGCTCCGGCATTCTCCTGGTTTGGTCGGAGAAAACCGTTAGAATTCTCCTCCTGACAGCGGCTGCATTCGACCTAGCTATCTAGCTAGTGTCGAAGACCCTGACACCGACTCGAACTCTCGGACCTTCCCGGTCAGAGGCTGGGCAGTGATTTCAATTGATGCCCTGAACCACCCAAGCTTATATTGAGCCCTAACGCATGAAATTCACTGTGTACTTGAGTTCTCACGGTAAATCATAAGTATAAAACGCCCAAGACCAAAAGTAAATTATTTGTATATGTAACAAATAAAGGTTTTCGAAGAAAAAATATGATTTCCTATTCCTTTTCCGGATCGACAGTCCTCTTCATGACCGCTTCCAAAGCTTGTGGGAGGTTTCCTAGATCAGTGAGATGGATAGATCAACTCATTGCTCGACCGTAAGGGTGGGAAAGAGAAGAAGATAGAGAAGGATCACAAGCGTTCTATGGCCCGTTTTCTAGTGTTGCGCCGGCATTCGCCTGGAAGCGGTCAGAGAAACCACTGATCAGAGAAGTTAGCCTACGAATTAATCCCGCCAGGCGCCACCCAGTCGCCGATGTTAAAGGCGGCGCATCGTGGCGGCGATGGCCTCATGGTCAGCGTATCGGACTGTTATTCCCAAGTTCGCGGGTTCAACCCGATCGAAGCAGTGGATTTTTAAGGGTGAAAAATACTTCGTACGCCTTCCTTCGAAGGGGAAGTAAAGCCGGCTGTCCCATGTTAGTGATTTTACTGCATGTAAAAGATCAAGCCTAAATGACGCCACTGAGCTAAATTCAAGTCGCCTGTTTCGTCGCCCAAGGAATACCTTCTTTCTCCGCTAGATGATGAAAGGAGTGTAGCGAAATTTGCGTCAGACGGAAGAGCAGGTGTCATGGCCTGAGCCTCGACACGTAAAATAAGGCCAATTCAAATTCAAAGGCGGCTCCACAAGTAGCAAGCGACCGCTCGCCGAATATCGAGTTGTGTGCTATTTGCCGAGCAAAGAACGCTACGCATCCGGCGCTCACCCCACGCACCACGTGTCGGTCTAGGCATCAGAGGAAGCCAGCATTCGCTGAGCACCCCAGCTGCTCGGGATTGGGCCAGCAGTCGCTTGCCACGCGGTGAATACCGAATGTGTGGAGCCACCTTAGCGCACCAGGCAAACCTCCCGCACCTGGCGGGGATCCAACCGCGACCTTCCAATCGCTTACGCTCCCGCTGTCAGGCGTTGTCAAAACGTTCCCCGCTACCGGGTTTGGAAACTTACTGGTTTCAAAGGCAACGACCCCTCGAAAATGCTAATTTTATTCGCGAAAAAATTCCCAAAGTCATTGACAAAAGTGTGGTTTCCATGTCAAGATGGCCACTTCCCGAAACAAATTTCTGTGACCATTCCCAGTTTTACAGTACTTTCTTTTGCGTTTTTTTCTTGTTTTTTTTTTCTCAGATAAGATTTATTTCACATCACACTACTAACAAAATATTACGCTTACCCCGATAGTAATTGGTCAGCTGTCTGATTTCGTAGTGACCAAATATAAATTAACAATATTTTCTCACCAAATAAAAATTGAGCAAAAAAAATGATGCACTAATGTTTTTAAGGAAAAACATCTTGTTTTATAACCCTCGTTAAATTTTCCTTGACTTTCCCTTCTCATTTTACCTGACATTTCCAGAGCAATGAAATTCCCTGATTTTTTCGGTTCTCCATATTACCAGAAAGTGGGCACCCTGCACGTGTATTTCTGCGAATGAAAGGTAGTTTTAAAAGCCAGATAGGTACTTTGTCCCCCCCCCTTCACGTCCTTTACCATTTAATATTGTTTCTCATTTGTTCCTAAGGCGTGAGCGCCCATTCACACATAATTTAGCACCGTCGGTCCCAACACAGCTCCAAAATTTACTTCGACACCTCACCAGATCCCAATTGTAAAAGAATACTGATGCGTTGAAGAAGTTCCTTGAAATATACTTTTAATAAGAGCTTAAAAACAATATCCTCACATCTAAGCAATGTTTTGAGAGGACTGTAGCAAGTCTCGCATATAGATCCTTATGGTCACTGCTGGTTTGATACTGAACCGTTTTAGAACGTGAACTAACTTCTAAAACACTGAAAGAAACTTGTGTTGCACGTTTCTCGATCTTCTTTCAGACGATACTGTTAGCTAATTACCTCTGCTAAGACCTCTGTGACCACCCATTTCAACGCCCATTAAATCTGCATCGCGGAGATAAAAACTCACCCATGGGGAAACAAAAGTTTATCGTGAGCATAACAGCCCTTTCATCGCTCAGACGCAACTACCGTTACTGAACTTGGGACACTATTCTATTATAGCAGGAATTCCCAATCCTGCTCTTACATCGACACCTTTTAAAAGAATGGTTTGTTTCATTGACACCCTTCAATTTTTTTTTTCAACAAAGTATAACACGCAACATATCGTAACAGACAATCGCACGTAAACCAATTGAATATAATCTTTACACTAACAATATAAAAAAAGATTGTTAAAAAATTATTAGTTACGTTTATGTATTATTATTCTTTGTAGGACTATTATCATTTTAATTATAATAAAAAGTGCACATATACGAGCTTTAAAAAACAAAATCTCATACACTGCACAAAAGTTGGTTTTCGTTAATGGGAATGATAAACAATTCTAAAAGAAGGGACGAATTTGTAATTCATTATTAGATATTTTGAAGCTTTGTATCAGAAAGCGAGCGTGTATCAATACTTTTACAATCAAGGGCATCTTCATATCGATGAAACCCATCTGTCGCCGAAGCATACTCGGCTATCCACTGCCAATCAACCCGTTGATCCTCATTGCGATCCTG
>JAHLJT010005437.1:31731720-31746238 GCA_031308135.1 Acheta domesticus | reverse complement strand
GAATGAATGAATGAATGAATGAATGAATAAAATTTTCCACCTTTTTCATGATTAGTATAAATCAAATTGCAGATTTTGATGCAGTTCCGGGAATATATTTTTCTACCCTGAGAAGAAAATTATACTATTTTTAAAAGCAAAATTTTCAATGAGGAAGTTTGAAAAAACTGCACTGCACACTGGTAACATTAGGAAGATGGAAGAAGTTATTTTTGTCTGTTTTGGGTTTCAGTTTCTCTTTAGGCCTAAATTTATTGATTATTTTCTAATATCACATGACTTTTAACATTTCATGACTTTTTCAATTTCAAATACTGACAATGCTTCATTATTTTGGTTTACATTCAATGATTCAATGACATTCAAATAGTTGATTGTTTCCAAGTCATTTAGAACCCCATTAAACATCTTACAAATCAGTTTATCTCCTGCTTCTGTTTTTGTCGATTCCTTGGGGAACTTAACCAAAATCAGTTTTCATAGACATATAAACTAGTGTATTGTTTAATTTGATTTTTGATTGTTTGACAATTGATGTATAAATTGATGTAAAGTATCAGTTGATGTAAACAACGATTATTCTGATCCATTTCAACAAGTCAAATGTCACATACTCAAGAAATGGAAAAATAGTTGGTAGAAAAAGTTGTGATTAGAAGAAAGTAATTCTGTGTTTGAAATGGTATTCCAAGTAAGTAATCTGATATATTTTAAGAAAATATTTTTTTATAAATCCAAAATATATTCCAAGGGGCTCAGGTTTCTCAAAATAAAGCAATCTGATGCTGAACTTAATCTTTACAACCATGTAATCTACAGGAGCAGTATTCAGGGGAGGCAAGAAGGGGCAACTGCCCCTCCCCCACTTCCCATGTTGGGACAAAAAAAAATTTAAACATTTCATTTTGCAAATCTTCAAATTTATATTATAAAAGATTTACTTTTTCTGAATTTTGAAAAGAAATTTATTAATAATTTACAAAAAATAATTTTATTAAACTGAGCTAATAACATACATTAATAAATTGGTGAATTTTAGTTCAGTAATATCAAAAGCATGGGATAATGTTCAGCATTACTGTGAATATCCCAATCAATAAATCATCTTTCAACTATATTTTCCTTTTAAACCTTATTTACTTAGAAATTAAACTGTTTCATGCCTAAAATTATGAGTCTTAACCCTCAAATTAACTCTCAAAAAGGAAGAATATTTGCCATTTATTATCCCCATATGATAGGCCTAGATGGTACTCAAAATTTAAAAAAACAAAAACAAAATTGTGCCGCTACAAGATCATATTATATTTATATTCATACTAGCTGATACACTGCATGTTGCTGCTGCAGGAGAAATAATTGTGGAAATATTTCTCTCCTCTCCCTTTCTTTCCCCACTTTGTTTTCCCTCTGTCTTTTTCTTCCTCTCTCTCTTCCCCCCCTCTCTCACTTCCTCCCTCTGTCTCCTCCCCTTCTGACTTTTCCTCCCTCTGTCTCTCTTTTTCCCTCCATCTCTCCTTTTCCCTCCCTCTCTCTTTTTCCATCTCTCTCTTTCCCCCTCTTTTTCTATTTTCCTCTCTCTCTCTATTTTTCCCTCTCCCTCTTTTTTGCTCTCCTCTCATCAACTTGCACTGCCCACTTCTATCCTCCTTGACCTTGCCCCACATCACTTGGCAATGCCATAGACAAGATATACATCTTTACTCTATGACAACGCCCAGCAACAATTCTGTGGTCATGGGGTAAAAGTTCTTAAGTCAATTATTGGCAAAATTGGGTTAAGTACTGAAACTACAATTTAGGTGTCCATATTTTATTTTAGTAAAACAACCAAATTGAAATGTTGACTCCTTAATGACAAAAAAGCGTTGGGAAATATAGCTTGATTTTGGAAAACAGGCGACTCAGTAGTCTAACCCTTGCTTTCTCCAAAGTAAGGTTTTTGACTTAAGAACTTTTACCCTGTAACCACAGAATTAAGCTCAGGTGGATTGGGAATTGCATTTAACTAAAGCACCATCTTGTGCTGCAGCGCCATCTAGTGGAATTACAATAATTGTGTTACGCATATATTCTTTCCGCAAGTGCAAGAAATAAGTTGACACAATTTTATCACAGTCAGATGAATGGTACGGCAATGAATTAAGCATGAACCAACAAACAATTTATATATTGATTTTATGTATATTTATACATTGTTTTTTGTATATTAGGTATTATATTTTGTTATCATCAAATACATATTGTGAGCAACAGAAATCATTAAAAAGTAAATTGTTTAATACAAGCATACTACACACTTTTATGAAAAAAATATCAATTAATCAAAGAGAATTTAAATTAATTTCCATAAAAATGTAATTTTAAATTTGTATAAAAAATACTTATCCTCTTCCCCCAATAAAAGATTCAAAATCCTACCTCTGGTTATCTACCACATAATTATATGTCTACCATTCAGCACGGAAGGGGAGGTGGCATTCTTGTAGTTATTCATCATAAATTTTGCAGTATTATTGCCGTATTAAATTGTTGACCCTATTATTTCTGGTATTGAATATACTTTTGTTTTGATGAAAATAAGTGTTAATAAATATTATTATTGGCATGATGTATTTTCCTCATAATTCACCACACAAGCCTTTGCTCAGCATACTGGAGAAATTGAATGTATATTCGAAAGCCATCCATTAGCTAAATTATTTTGACAGTCTATTTTAATCTATCTCATTGTAAATGGATGTATGGTGAATTTGGAGTACAATGTGAATACTAGGCCTACAATGCATGTGATGGGAAGACCTTTCCCTACTTCAGAGCTTGCGTAATCCATGAATTATTTATATTTAATTCAAGTAAATTATGCTATTAATGAGCATACAAAGTCTCTCGAGTTACTATTCGTGATGTAAGTGATCCTAGTTACTCCTCTCCTTTTGAGATCTAGCTCACCATAACTGCTTCTGATTCTTATTCCAAAACTTGAATTCCAGAACTTGAATATATGGATGGGCAAAAAGAAGTAATCTTCCAGAATAAAAATAAATTTATAAATGAATTTTAAAATTATAATTTATTTAGTTTTAAAACTATAATCAAATTTAAAAATATTTTTTATTGTGTAAGATTACTTCTTTTTACCCATTCATATGGATTTCTACAAGATTTCTGCAGAAACCACAGAGTTTGATAGATTATACATTTTCGTTGAATGTAAATATTTATTTTTTGAATGTGTATGATTACAAGTATAGTTTTTACTTAGCTGAGCATGTTACTATTAATAATGATGTGAATGTACTTGATTGGGTGATAGTTTTCTCTAAAAATTCACTTCAAATATCTTCATCATTTTTATGATGAATTGTATAAAATATTAGATAAAAGAATTATTTTTCTTCCTTTTTTTACAGCATGGTGTTCAAATGGGTTGAAGTTATTGCTGAGGGAGAAATCTAATAGCTCGCAACAATTTTAAAAAAGCACATTTAGATGCAGATTACACTAAGTTTTCAGATATTCAGAGGTGTAAAAGAAAAGCTACAGAAACTCTACTGAATACAGTGAAACTTCTACATAACATTCCTCCATATAATGTTTTCCTCAATGTTACATCAATTTTTTCTGGTCCAGACCAAAAGCCTGCATGTACAGTCTTCCTCTTTATAGTGTTTTCCTCTATACAGTGTTTAGAATGCATGGTCCCTTAAAAAACGTTATATAGAAGTTTCACTGTATATAAATGTAACTAAGAGAAATATGTTACAAAATATTAAATATTTTTGGAAATAATTCATGTGAAATAGATAAGGTGTTTGATGTATTATGGCCATGAATCAGCAGTTTCTCCTAAGACAATTGTTAATTCGTTTGCTAAATATATTGAATATGATCAAGATGAAGCATTGTTTGATGTAGATTCAGATGTTATTGAGTACAATGTCAATATTGGATGCCTATCTGTATCTGAGATGGATGTTTTTGATGCAATTGCAAAATTACAGGTTAACATGAATGCTGGGCCGGATAAGATTCCAGCTAATTTTATATTGTTAATTTAACTCTGATACTTCACTGTCTCTTTTCAAGACACTTCAGGAGGGTTCACTCCTTGATATGTGGAAAAGGTATTTCTTAACCCCTATCTTTAAAATCACAAATTGATTGCATATAGAAAATAACAGACTCCACACTTCGTATCACATCGAAATGTTTTGAAAAAATAATTACTACTTACCTTCTTCCTATTTAATTCAAAGTATTATTATTGAACCATATAGTTTCAGAAAAAAGCACTCAATTAATTTAGTTCTCTTTGAGAATTTTGTCACAGATAAAATGAATTGATGTTTACATGTTGATGAAATTTTTAGACTTTCAAAAAGCAATTGACACTGTTAACCATAGACTGCTGATTGACAAATTAATTATGATTGGTAAACATATTTTTTCTTTTGGAAATGACTAAGTGATTGTTTTGTTGGTAGTATTAAAACTGTAAATTGTTGGTAGTAAAAAAATTTAAATCCTTTATATATGCAGTCATTTTGGTGCCTTCAGGTGTTCCATAGGTTCTCTTGTAGGATCATAATTGTTATTTTTATTTTCTTATCTTTAATAATAACATGAGATTATTTGCACATAATTGTGAATTCCTACTATTTGCTGATAATGTGAAATTATACAGTGTAGTATTGGAATTGAATAACTGTATCAAGTTACAATTTACTTTAAATCTTCTAGTTTTTTGGTGTGAAAAGAATTATATATCCTTAAATATTAATAAATGTAGGACTATTACATTTTTGAGATCACGAAAACTAATTGATTTTAACTACAACATTGAAAATCAGGTGTTAAAGAAGATGGATCATTTTAAAGATCTCGGTATCATATTTGATTCAAAATTGCAATTTAATTTACACAACAAATTAGTCTCATCTAAAGCCAACAGAATGCTGGATTTTATAAGATGTATGGCCACTGAATTTCAATCTCTTCACTCGAGTGGAATGCGACATTAAACTTTTTCAAACAATACTATTATATCATTCAGCTGTATGAATACCTTTCTTTAAAGGGAAAAAACAAACAAACATGAAGGTGTGGTCATGTTTTGTCTTTCTGTGGAAGCAGAAGCTGTGTTAAAAATTTAAATGAAAAAGGAAGATGGTATCAGTCAAGATTTTTGATTTCTTTCATTGACGCCAACAGACTTTGTTTGCTTTTGAATAAGGTCTCAGATTCATTATGAGGGCAGCTCTTCTTTATGATATTCCCTTCTCAGCAGTCAGTTACACATATGTGAAGAACAAAAAAAATATAATTCCATTTTCAATCATGCCATTTCAAGATTCAAAAGGGAGTCTACAATATAATTCGAAGAGTAAGCGTTGTGAGTAAAACAAATTCATAGCCATTGTACTGGATGGTCATCTGGAATTAAGATTACAAAGGAATTATTGTTTCCCATAAGGGTTAATTTTAATTAGAATAAAAATGTGAAATGTTTTACTTTTTATTTTTAAAATAATTGCTTTAAATGTGATTTTTCTTTGCTTATATACCTTTTAGTACTCCATACTTCAGCTAGAATAAATGCACATTTCAGTAAAAATAAAAGCCTTTTTGTCTGCCTAATTTGGGTAAATTAAAAGCCTGAACTTCCAGGCTGAACTGTTGAGATTGTGCTTGTGCTTGTTAAAATTATATAATTACTTCTGTGGCTTATTATGGTGAATAAATGTCAACAAGAACGAAAGAGATGTATAATTGCCCCAGAGCAAAATAAGAAAAACAAAATAAATTGTCATGTCTGTGGATGATCTGAGTGTCATCTGAATGTAATTCATAGTGATATCAGTATGAATCATATCACTATGAATGTAATTAATTCAGTAAAATACAGTCATGGGCAGCCTAAAACAAGAGGGAGGAGCAAGCACATTTTTGGGCCCTCTATAGTATGAAGCCTTTTTTTAATACACCATATTTTACGAGAAAATAAGTAAAACATACCAGGACAATAAAATTATAATTTTCGTGACTTAATTAATAAATACAGTTTATGTTGAACCATTTACAGAGTTGCTAGGTATCTTGGAGAACCTCTTCCCCAAACGTGAAACCATTCCCTGAATTGTCAAGTAAAATAAAGGAAAAATCAGGAATTGAACACAAACACAGAAATAAAATGCATAATTTTAAGTGATGATGGGTCCCCTTTCAAAACGTTCAGAGAGACCACAACACCCCTGGCATCACCAGTGGGCAAGACTTTTGGTAAAATTTGTTAAAAATATATAAATGTAACAATTTAACACTGGTCAGTTTTATTTTACATATTGAGTACTTTGTTACCTTACCCAAATATCTATAAACTGAAATATAATCCTGGAATTTTACAGTTTCCAGGGTGTCATTGTGTTACAAAAAAATAAATGTGTAGGTGCAGGGTTAAATATTTTTTTATTCTTTGATAACATCTCAAATTATTTTTCAGTTAAAATATTAAAATTTGTTCAAGACTATCTTAACAAAATATTATCAAGTGGTGGAATTATAAAAGAAATTCAACAAGAAGTTTTCTTCAAAATGTGTTTGTGGCCACATGTTACTGTCAGAAATACTCAATGACGGCCTGACGCTTGCGTGGAGGTCGGGGATTTGTGAAGGTTAAAGTGTCATCAATAGCAAATTCCTTACAATAAAGAATGTCGGTTCTCTTTCCTAATATTATTTGTGACATTCGGATGTAATAACTACATTAAGTATACAAAACCATTAGGCCAGTGACACTGCAAATTACGCGAAAAAGTACTGCATCGGACTGCACTATAATCCATTGACCGGTCTGCAATGTTACAGAATTCTCCGATAGGTGGCAGGTGCTTACGCACTGCGACATAGCCGCCGCCAGCCAGTGTGTGGTGTTACCAGTAGCCCAGCATTTGTGTCCTCTTGTCAGGTGAGTTTGCTTCTAACAGGTTCTTTGTGTGAATGTTAATAGTGAATAGTGTGAACTCAAGGACTCGTAAGGCCAATAACTGGTTTTAATTTTTGACCCTGCTGAGAATTTGTTGGGAATGTGCTAGAAATGTCTTTGTGTTGTTAGTCTTCGAAGCTCGCCATTTTCTCGTATGACATCATGCGTTATAGTTTCTGTGCTTTTTTATGAATATTAAAACGCTAGTATCACGCTCGTAGGTATTTTTGTTAAAAATTTGACATTTATTGATCTGTCAGTGTTTCTTCATTTGCGTTCTGTGGTTCTCCAGGTCGCTAACATCAACTAGCATGGTCCATTGATAAATGGACCAACGTCCTTATGGTGTCTGAAATTGTAATGGAAGATCGAGATTCGTAAGTACATTGCTATTTTTTCACGGAATGAATGATACTGATACCATTGTCATCTCTAATCAGTTTTTCTTTTTATTTGTTACTGCCCGAAGTACTCAACAGATTCAATGCTAAGTGCCAATAACTGCCATGCCTTTTTCTAGTTTTTTAATATCGGCGTGTTTTTTAGGTCGTGTATTCTTGTCATTTCAGTGCGTTTCGGAGGCTGGTGTTATTGCGAGTCTTTTTTTGTGTCCATTGATACTCTTATTTTAACATGGTTAGATGTTTCTATTTATGGAGATGACTTGTGTTTTCTTGCGAAAATTATGGACCTACTGTCATCTGACGATCATCTCAATGAAACAAACACATACAGACGCTTGTGCGATTTCATGACTTTGGCTGGCAGATCAATATATATGGAGGAGTGTTTTCCGAGATTTATTACATTTTTAGTTGTTGAAGATTTAAAAAAAAAGTGATGGAATGGCAGGCTTTTAGTAAGGCAGATAAAGGTATCTTCCCTATTTTCTACAAAAGTTATATCACTATAACACAATCTGAAAAAGTGTAGAAGGTATTAACAATTTAGTGAATTATTTTATAATTTGATTAAGAGAATTTTGGTTTGTGAAATTTTATGTTTTTTGCTGATTCTTGCAAAAAATTACAGTATGTGATTTGACACACTGTTTTCACTATTTTCAACATACTTTTGCTTCAGATACATTGAATTTGTGCCAGAAAACAACATTTTAAAGCCCAATGCAGCTGACCATATCATGTCAGCTGGTATTGTCTGCAAAAAATTGCTCCCAAATGTTTTGAGAAAAAAGTTTGCATCAATATTTTTTATTCCTTAGTTCATTATTCCTCCCTGTTTCATTCAGAATGCTTCCAGTCATGATAAAGGGTGCTTTTTATTTCATGCAGGAATGTAAATTGCTGTTCCCATTTTACATAAGTGTTTATTTCATTGTAGTACCTATTCTCTTATGAATTAATAACTGCAGAGTAAGTATGGTTGTTCAATATTTGTGACAAGGAAATAAAGTGACTAAATTTGGAGAAACCTTTAACACATGAATTCTTCATTTCATTTCTGTTCCTCAAACAAACTGCATATGGTTCTTTAAAGCCTTGACAGTATGTTGTCAATCAATCATGGACACATTTATGCTTAAAGATAATCAAAATATTGAGGAGAAGTAAAGGCTTAGAATTTTAAGAAGAAATTTATGTATTGTTTAAATGAAGTTCCTTTAATTTTTTTTATATGTTCAAGTATGTAGCGAGTATGGTTGACACTTAATAAAAATGTAAATGTGATTGACTAATCGTTTTTCCAATTTGAAGAAGAGATTCAATTTTTTGTATATTTAAATCCACATTGTCAAAACCATACACATTCTGTCACTATTAAATAATTTATTACTAACTAATATAGCTTTTGAATATTTGAAATGTGATAATTGTCTGGTTTCTGGTCTGAAATGACCTGGTAAAGTTGACATTGAATTCAGTTCATAATTCAATTGGGGGCATACTCCAGAGCTCAAGAAAACTTGCACAATTGTATTTCTACTCCATACAGACAATTTTTTTATGTTTAATAATAAAAGTATCTAGGAGTGACATTGTCAGAAGAGTTGTTACAACATTCAATTACTCCAAACATTTTTGGTAACTTGACAGTAATGTTATTGAGTTGAATGATTTAATAAGGCTCTTTTTTTGATCTGTCATTAAATGGAAATACCTTGCCTGTGTTGAAATATTTATTTACATTTTGATACCAATTATATCTATTTTATTGAATATATTGTCACACCACCTCATTTTCTTTCTATTAAAGCCCTGTCGTGGTGGAATAATGAATATGTAAATAAGAGTGAGATATGTTCAACAAGCATTTCTGTTCATCATTATTTTTCCTAATGAAATAATTTATTCGCACTGTTAGAATAATGTTAGAAATTGATTAATGCACTGTGCGTAATGTAATTTGCATGACGTGATATAAACATAAGTAATAGAATGCAAGTTGAATTGGATAAAAAATCCCCTTAATGACAAACACATGAATAAAGGGTTTCGTTTACAGTGAAACCTCTGAAACACCATCCCCTATAAACGACCGATTTTTCTTGGAACGGATGCAAATTCGTTTACTATAACGTAAAACATATACCTGCTAAGATTACATTTCTCCCCAACCAATCGACCTGCCTGATATTTATAAACCGATTTTTCCAACTCTGCCTTTCAAGACCCTACGGCCACGATGGGGAATATCACATGGCATTTCGCGTCTTTCTCGGTCGTGTCGCGAGAAGACGCACGATCGCAAGCACTGCTTGATACGGTCGCGATCATACGATATCTAGCGGCAAGACGGAGAAAGACGCCAAATACCGTGACATATTCCATCGTGAAGACGGGCCTTGAGAGGCAAAGTTGGAAAAATCGCAGTATATCAGCAATTTTCTTAATTTATAGCTTGAGAGAGACCACTTTCAGGAAAATGGTTAGAATATATATTGTATATCGAAATGTTCAGTTGTTAATTAAAGCGGAGGTCCTGGAATCGAATAACAATAAACCGTCACCACTGATATTGTATCTTGGCTGCTCGCTTCATTCCAATTTAATTTCGATTTTGTCTAATGTGACTGCGGATATGAAAATGACCGAACGATTAATTCTTTGAATTAAGTGAGCTTTCCGTATCTGACGTTCCTGGAAAAACATTCGTATTGAAGAATAGTATCTATGTCGGAAGTCAGGGTTATCGACTTACTCTTTTAACACTCGATTATTTGGATTGCGCCAGGAATCTATGCTTGGCTTTCACCCAATACCAGAGCTTGATATTTTTTTTAATTATGCGAAAAAGAAAAATGAATTTTTGGACTCCCAAAAGCCTTTAAATAAGTTTATTAGAATAAAATATTAATTTTTCTAACACTCCAAAGTCTAGTAGATTAAGTCAAAACCTTGAGTGTGTCATAATATTCCATATTTTTGTAAAAAAAATCTAAATAAGCCACCACCCTGTAAGAATTCACTTTTTGGTGGAACCACCGCTTAATACAGGTTTCATTGTATTTTATAGGATGCCATAGATACAACCTCCTAAGAATGCTGCAACTGGATAGGGATTGCCTCCTAAGGAGTATCAAATAATCCTCCTGGCAGTCAAGGTGCAAGGTCCTTGCTAAAAGTTGTTTTGACCCCCCCCCCTTCACACACACACACACACACACACACACACACACACCCATAAGCGTACTTGCAGGGCAGTTCAGCGGGGCCAGGCTCCCTTGAAAATTTCGAAGGGGCCCCTGTAGGTCTCCTTAAAAACATTTTATTTCCGTAAATATGATTAGTTCCTTATTTTCCCCTTTATTTAAGCCGGCAATTGGCACACATTTGGAAAGAGGCATTCCAAACCATCTGACTTGTAATTCAACATATAATTAAAATAGTTCATCATACAATTAAAAAGTAACAGTTGATTTTGTTATTAAAATTGTAATTTCATTTTCCTTTTATGTTTTAATTATTTTATAGTAAACTATGTCGTAAGTAAAAACAGTTTAATGGGAAAAGGGCCACGAAGGGGCGCCTACAAGTGCCTACAAATGTAGTCCCCCTTTTGTTGTAGGCTACGTACGCCTATCATCCAACAACTAAACAACGACAAACGACCCTTTTGGAAACGTAGAGCAACTCCAATAGAATTCTCGAACCCTTCACAAGGAGACGTCCCATATAGTGATGCGATATCGACAATAAAAATCGATGTTAATGATAAATCGACCAAAAATCATCGATGTTTGTAAGTTGTTTAGAAACCTCTAACTTTAAATTCGTGCGCAGCAATTTAATTTGACAGTTGCAGTGCATTTTAATTTATAATTTAAATTTAACTGAAAACAAAGTTGAAAGCGCCTCTTCGTGTGGAAATTATGAGGAAGGACGAAAGAAGTACCGGGGCATCTGGATCATCTCTAGGGAGAGATAGAAGTCGGCTCGATGAAGGTAAAACAAATCGCGTTCATTTGGTTCGAGCACATGGACAATGGTACCAACAGTTATTAGATCGTATTGTAGTACTTTTGCAAAATTGTGATTTGTGCATTTTCATCCACGTACAAAAAACATCGGAAACGTGAAAATCAACATCATAGATACAAAAATATTGATGTTCAAAAAACATCACCTTCAATACATCGATGTTTAAAACATATTTTTATAGAACCATTGATGTTTTCAAAACAGACATCAATGTCCCATCCCTGGTCCCTTATCGCAATATTTAATGTTTTGTGACAATTGAGATACGTCGAACTTTGTGTCATGTTAAAAGATTAGAATATGGCCTCCTTTTTCCATTAACATTAATCGCAACCTGCAGTCTCAGACTCGCATGCTCCTGATGACGGCACCCGTAGGTGACATCGCCATCCACCCGACACGTGCCTTGTGCTATTTGTTGTATTATGATCACCTTGGCTGGCGAGTGTGTAGATAACAATTCTCTATTCAAAGATTTTCAAGTAAACATACCAATGCATCATAACAGTTGCTTTATCGATGTTCTTTATCTGGTGGAACTCTTCGACTTGATATTACTCTCTTGTCCAATTTGTTTACTTTGATCATTCAAGCAGTGGATGCAACACAACATAGTTTTTCGAAAATTTTAGAAAATGTAGTTAACAATGAAGTTCTAACAGTTTTGCAGAGGATTCAACTAGATAGCGCAAACTGCTCGTGTGCATCACCATGTCCTTTAATATTTAATGTGTTAAAGGGCTCTGCATGTTTTCCTTGCGACGTTACGTTCACAGAATTACGTAACGGCATATTTATGGTTACGTTCTAGCTAGCTAGGTCGAATTCAGCTGCCATCTGGGGGAGGATTCTAGCGGACGGCTACTCTGATTGGTAGTTTTTCGAGTTGTCTCCGATCAACACCAGGTGAATGCGGGAGCAATACCCTAACAAACGGGTCACGCCCGCACGCGAACTTACTTTCCTCTTCCTTATCCCCTTAGTTAATTTGAATGTACTATACCACCACGTCGGGAGCTTAGAGCTTGTCCCGGCTGTGGCGGTGCTCCGCTGCTGGGAGATACCTGGAGGGGGAAAACTCAATCCGACGAGTATGTCGGCGTTGGATCTCACCATCCAGCGTGGGAAGAACACTGCCACCTCATAAAAGCATGCACTACACTTACTGGACTAATGACTGTAGCACTTGACGCGCCAGGTAACACGAAATAATGAATAGTAACGGCCGAAAGCTCTGCTATCGCGAAATATCCAGTTTGGGACGTCCTCTTTCATTATGCAATTTGCGTTTGCTTGCGCGGCTGGTGTAGAGTTAGCACACTCACTGTGTCGTTACGATTTGAAACAAATGTACTTATGGTAAGTGACAAGTGTATTATACAGGAGCTACAGGATCGGGTAAATTATGCGGAAAACCTTACTTCGTGTTCTCCCTAGCGTAACGTTGGAGTTCGCACTTGTACACAGCCTCCCAGCGTTGGGCGTAGTCTATGCGTTACGTTATTTCACAAAGTTTAAAAACATTACTCTTTCACGTAGAAATTGTACTCTTCAAACTTTCACGTAGGAATTGTTGGATTTTCCAAAAAAAACTCCGTTCCCTACCGGGACGATCGTTTTACCTCACAATATGCATTGCTAGGTTCTGCGAGTAGACAAGTGAACCTTGGTCTCTACTGATGCTTATAAGAAAAGGGTTCCTATGAGATGGGTATCTGTCCCCGAGAGGTCGATGCAATTTTGAAGGGGGGGGGGGTTGTCTTGGATTGCACCAATCACAGACGAAATGGCTGTGGTAAATATACAGTTTATTTACGTACATGTAATACATTTATCTACATTTATTTACATACATTTATCTACATTTATTTACATACATTTATCTACATTTATTTTCATACATTTATCTACATGTGAGCCGTACCATTTACTGCCGGAGCATTCGCTCCCCATTAGCATCTGCCAATCACACATCACCGTTCGACACGAGCTTGGTGCTCATACCCGTAAGCTTGCGGCCTCCCACGCACACTGGCTTCCTCGTAACAGAGGTTTCCGGAATAAATGTCCCATTGGTGACTTGTGGACGCACCAAATGTGTAATACACGTTCACGCCACTGTGGTGCGACCGTTCCTACCCTTAGGGGCAACTTTGGCCAATCCTGCAGCGCAAGAAAACGGAGAGGCAATACTAGCCAACAGGCGCGTGCATTACGTGTATAGAAATACAAAGTTTTTTCAAGTTTCTGTGCTCTGTTTCAGATATCTTACTCCAGCGAATGCTTAGGTCGTTTATACTTCGCCCGTCGGTTGGGTTGGTAAGAAGAAATGAGTTTTCCGAGTCAGCTGCTTAAAAAAAAATCACGATATTTTGAATGTGATCAATCAGCAGTGGCATTGTTAAATTGCGATGTTAATCCGCAATAGGCGGGCAAATCCGCATCGTAGCGGCGATGGTGTAACGGTTAGCGTGTCGGACTGTTATACCCAAGTTTGCGGGTTCAAACCCGATCGAAGCCACGGATCAGGAAGCCATGGAACGGAAGCCATCGAAGCCATGGATTATTAGGGGCGAAAAAATCTTTCGTACGCCTTCCTTCGGAGGGGAAGTAAAGCCGGCTGTCCCATGTTAGTAGATTTACTGCATGTAAAAGATCCTCAAGCCTAAATGACGCCTCTGAGCTAAATTCAAAATCGCCTGTTTCGTCGCCCAAGTGATACCTTCTTTCTTCGATAGAGGGTAAAAGGAACGTAGCGAAATGTGCGTGGTCAGACGGAAGAGCAGGCCTCGTGGCCTGAGTCTCGCCACGTAAAATAAGGCAATTCAATTCAATTCAATAGGAATGTACCTATAGGGGTGGAGAGGGCGGACTCGCGTGTCCCCGTCGCCTCCCACCGGTCGCAGGCTCGTGGTCTTGCGAGGTACATCTGGCGCCAGCACGGCGCCTTCCCTCTGGGCCTGGGCCCTTGGGTTTGGCCCTCCCTGGTTCCCTTTTGTGACGCCTCCACACGTGCCCACTTTGGAAGGTCCCATGCTGTTCCGTAGTGTACTGCGCTGCCGCGTGCTGAGTAACGGGCGCTGCTGGGTTCAAT
>JAHLJT010005437.1:31531704-31730720 GCA_031308135.1 Acheta domesticus | reverse complement strand
GCGGACCCGCACTCACACACGCACCAATACCACCGGTCTGCGCACGCACACAACCCCCGCCACTCCACTCCGCACACCACGCTGCGACCGCGGGCGATCAAGTCGCCGCACTGACTGGCGCGCGTCGGACGGCCGAGGGCGAGGCGGCGGTGGCGGTGGCGAGTCGAGCGGGCGGTGAGTCACGGGCCGCGGAGCAGCCGGCGGCGGCAGTGCGGGCGGCGGGGGCGGAGTGGGAGGGAAACGAGCGAGAGAGGAGTGGGGGAAGGAGGCACGGTCACACCTGGAGGAACACGCCTGCTCTCAGCCTGTCGAACTGCCTACTGTTGCGCGCCCGCCCGCCTGGCAAGTGACGACCAATTTCGGTACCCGCTCGCGTAGCGCAAGCCCAGCCCAAACAGCGGTCCCGGGGCGGTCGCGGGCACGTGTTGCCAAACAGGGCCACGTGCTTCACTTCAAGGTCAGTTCCGAGAAGACCATACGTCGCGCCAAACTTCTTTTTGCTTGACCTTTGACGGTCACGTGATGTCGCCGGCAGTGCTTTCCTAGTGACACCATTAGCAGCAGCATTTCAGTGACGTAATCTTTCCTTTTGCCCACAAATCAGAATGAATAAATGAAGGGATTAGAGCGTCGTATCGGCGAGCACTTCTGCCTTTAAAACGCCTGCGATCAAAATATCACCTCATTAAAATAATCCAGACAGTAAAAGAATCGGACTGATAAATATCGAAAGAATAGGTCTGAAATCTGGTATTCCAAAATAAAGACCATGCAGCGCGCAAGTGGCAAGGGCAGTGAAGTGCGGCAACGCTGTTTCTGCTGAGGCCCCACTGTCAAGCACCAAGAGTAATTGCACCGCCTATTGATTCGTTCGTAGAGACAGGTACCTACTACCTTCAATGTCCACCCAACGTGCTGCGCTTGTCTGAAACTGATCTATAGTCTTCGTGGGAAAGAATATTTTCGAACTGGTATCAATGTCACTGAACATCAAATACTGCACGCGAGAGGATGAATGTTTCTACTCAACGGAGACTTTCTCATTTTTCTGCTATTTTCATTTGCAGGATTTTCAGTGCAATCTCTTTCAGCTTGTTCTTGGAAACGCACATCAAACACTCCTCTAACCGCAACAGAAGTTTTCAATTCAAATCCCAATTCCATTCCAATTCAATTCAATGATGGCTTCTTTCTGTGGCGAGGCTCAGGTCATCGGTCTGCTCTTCCGCCTCACCACGCAAATTTCACTACGTCCTTTCCCCATCTAGCAGCGAAAGAAAGTATCCCTAAGGATATGAAACAGGCTTTTGAATTTAGCTCAGAGGCTTTTTTAAGTCTTGAGGATCTTTCACAGTAAATCTACAACATGGGACAATCGGCTTTACTTCCCCTCCGTAGGAATGCGAACGAATTATTTTTTCGCCCTAGAAATCCACAGCTTCGTTCGCGTTCGCACCTTCCGCACAACAGACCGATACGCTAACCGCTTCACCACCGACGACGAAGAGAGTATTGCGAAAGCAGTGCGGCGGTGCAGCGGGCCGCCCGCACAGGAAAAGAAAAGGAGGAGCGAGAAAGACTGAGGCCTTGGAGGTGACCGGAGAATTTTCCAAGTCACGGAGCCCTGATTGCAGCTCATTGGACAGGTCGCTGGATTGGTTGCCGTTGGGCGAATAAAATGCGTCGGCTCGCGGAAAGAAAATACGTTTTGCAGAATACCGCCCAATGTGCAAAATCTGTTATTTGCGAAGTTTTTTGTTCGTTTTTTTAACCTACAAGGCCCTCCTTTTCCTTAAAAATTCTATTGCTCATGGAAGACATGTTTTATGCACAAGAATAAGGAGTATTTAGTTATACAGCTAGCCCGTACATATGAGAATAACTAACTTACACGAGAAAGTCTATAATTTGTAGATCCACCAGTAACATTGGGCACTGAATGCCTCCGTTGGATACTCAAATTAACTTTTCTGAAAGCTTCAATACCTTCTCTTTCTAATGAGACAGGTTTGGAATATTCCTAGAAGTTTTTCCTTTACTGTAGAAGGTTGAAAATTACGACCCACCCTAAATAATGAACGAAGTTTGGTTGACAGATGGGCTCATTTGTGATATCAATACACTTACTCGGAATGCACATGGCTCTGAGAACAAATGATTTTTTTCTCCTGTCGTAAACAATATTTCTTGAAAGGCACAGGTTCTTCGTTGATTTGCAGATTCGTTGATTAAATCACAAACAATTTCTCGTACATTCAGTAGCGCAAATCACCATCGACACCTTTTATGTTTTTTATAACCTTTCTTTTTATTTTCTAATACTCGCAAAAGCTGTGTTAGGTACTCTGACCTACATGTCCGTTACACACGACACAGATCTGCCTTGACAATATACGATATTTCTGTATTCCTGGCAGTTCCATTTATTACAATGTACTGATAAAACATACTGTTGCCGTTGCAGGAGAGACTAACAAGCACGTATTTTTTATAACACCGCCCTTAAGAATGTCGTGATGGACAGTCATGTACATGACTGAAGAACGGAGCAAGTTCGTTACACTGGGCAACAGTCGTAATTGTGTTTGTGTTCTCGAATAAAAAGCTACAAAAAAACTGTTTCAAAAAACTTTTATGGGTTAGATTTTTTAAGGTCCACAAAATGAACCAAAGTCCCAAAATTTCTGCGAAACTTAGCTCTCAAAATAGAGAGCCAAACTACATACTGTAGTTTTAGAAAGCAATCTCTTCCGAGTCACACGGCAATAGACATTTCTCTACAAACATGTTCGGAAACACACCAATTGTATGTAAGTTCGTTAACAAATAACATTATTCGCTCGAAAAACTATATATTCATTGCTTCAGAATAAACGAAAATGTTGGACCAATCAAAGTGACAAAAATTAAGAAATTATATATTATAAAGGAGACTATAAACAAGGTCCAAGTGGTGAATAAAAATTAAAGATCTCCACCTATTTTTCACTTCGGTCACTTTTGTTCGAGAATCGAGACCCCCTTCAGAAGCACAAACCACTAACATTAAGTCACATTTCGTAAATCGCAGAGGGGGAGACTTTTTGACGTGATATACTCAAATTTTTAATAATTCAATAAACCTTGCTGGAGGAAAAGAACTCCAATCTGGTCCAATATAAGCGAACCAACATCGTCCTTAAGTGACAACAACATTGATAGTCGCTTGTCGCACAAAGTAAGAATCGTGAAAGTTCTGGGTCTCACGACTGCTAAATACTCTTCATGTGTTATCGCGTCCAAGATAAAAGGAAAAGAATACACGCTTTACATTCAAACAATTCCAGGCCCCGTGTCAACCAACGTAAAACGACAGTCAGGTATGATATGCAATAGCGAGGACACGGGCGTGGGAATAACTATACGCACGAAAGCAGCAGGATTTTCGCACTTCGCAAACACGATCTCACGTGAAAAGAACACACACCACGTGTGAACAAAAAATCTTAAACAAACAGTAAACATTACTTTTCATGGAATTGAGTTTTCATTCCAAAAATGCAAACATTTTAATTTGGACTATTAGTATTATTTTCATACTTTTCTGATGCGCGCGCCTGTGTGTTTCCTAACCATTTCATTTTTACTAGTGGCCACTACCAGCAAAATGGCATCTGAACAAAAATCACACAAAATACTTTTCCAAAAAGAGTCATGCACATTGCTGAAGAACAACAAATAAAATACTCTTGTATAGCAGTACAATACATTAAATATTTTAATCAAAATAGTCTTCTGAATACTGCAATAGCATAGTGAAGTAAATGTGGAAACAGTTTTAATTATTATTATTATTATTATTATTATTATTATTATTATTACTATTATTATTATTATTACTATTATTATTATTATTATTATATATTATTATTATTATTATTACTATCATCATCATCCATTTATGGAACCGCACGGCACCATAGTTATCTCTGACTAGATGCAGTTTTCTTTCAATTTGGTGCATTGGAAATTGGTAATATAGATATCCATCTAAAGCAATGAAGAGATCTGCAAATCAAGTAGCTGAAACGTTTGCAACTTTCCTATACTATTTTGTTTTGTACTCCCCTTAACCTCAGTGACTTCACTGATTGCGGAAAATATTTTATTCACTCTGTGAAAACTCACAAAACGTGGTGTTTTCGAGTCGTTAAATTTCAGAGATAGTGTGCATAGCAGACCATTCGGCTTTAGCATAACCCTAGATAAGCTTATTATATTTTGTATGTAACCCACGTCACGTAAAAGCTTTCGGAATACTGCTCTGCCATCATCCCTTCCAAAATGGATATTTTTTCTAAAATCAAAAAAGCTAGCCATTCTGTAAATTCAATTCCCACGTAGCCCAACTTTCAAACTGAGGGAAATTTCTCATGGACACCCAATTCCCCGGACTTCTGTTCTTGTGAAAGGAATTTCAGAGGTCAGAACCTATTAACAGAGATAAAAAGAATGAGAGCTCAAAAGAAAGGAGCTGAAGAGTTACATATTATAACAAACATTGCATGTGCTGACTCAGTTCGAAACGCCTGCCAGTGAATTCGTCCGTTTAGATAATACTTCCAGAAAGAAAGAAAGAAGAAAAAAAAGAAGATTCTGTCTAGCAAGGCAATTCCACTCTAGCCTGCAAACGGAACGCGTTTCCCCACGATATAATACTACACCGCAACGAATAGAATAGCCGCAGAATATAATAACACATCTGCGCAGAGTCAGAAAGCTTAAGAAACATCATCTGAAATGCGATTGTGCTGATTATGATTACATCGAATGCTGATTAAGAAGACTGGGAGTGAAAGCTCAGCTGCCAACAAATATTGCCACAGCAGAAACTTTAACCGAGAGGTCCTAGGGTTCAAGTCCTTACTGGTGAGGGAATTTTTGAAAGTAAGCAGATAGCTGGGTAGAATTCAGCCAGTATCTGGAGGAAAACAGGCCGGCTACTCTTACTGGCAGACTTCTGTGGTTTCTCAGATTATACTAATCGAATGCTGGAGCAGTAGCCAAAAAATCGGGACATGAACCGCACGCTGTCTTTCGTCATCCCTTTGTCACCTCTTTCTGTACACACAAACACCCATATATGCATGCACTGCACTATCAAATGCCGGGAGACCTCTCGGGAGCTCAGAGCTTGCCCCGCTGACGGAGATAGCTACAGTGGGAATCCCCCGTGAGTAGGTCGGTCCCGGATCTCACGTCCCAGTCCACTTGAGAGATAACACAAAACTTTAAACTCATCCATATAAGGACCTCAGTAATCGGCGCTCCCGAAATCAATCGCCACTCACGCCTGTTATGAAAAATGCACTTGCAAGAGGCCCCTTTCTTCCAGTTTAGCATTTAGTTAGTTCCGCAAAGACTTAAAACACGTCAAATCAGCTGTTCACACTTCCATCTTTGGAGTATCACACTACGGTCCTCCATTTTCAAGTGAATCCCCGACATTTTCTTTTTATTTGGTACCTGGCGGTATCTGACTTGGACTTGCTTACTGATGTTTTAATTGCATCGCTCTACGACAATATTAATGTTTCAATTCTCCTACAACTTCAGTACCGTTTTATTTCATTTTACAAACATTTTTCTTGCCATAAAACAATGTTATATTTTTATCTTCTAACTATCGAAGATTTTTTTTGTAAATGTTAGATTTTGTTATTACGTGTAGGAAACATTTCACTCCCTAATTTGCTCCAAAACATTCCCCTTCTAATCTTCGTCTCTTTTAACCATACGGGGTTAAAGGGAAATGTCGCATGATCCAGAAACAAACACCTTTCCATCCTTGTTCACACACGTCAGAACTAATATTTCTTAGTTAACACCTTTTCCTTTCCTAATTCAAAAAAAAAAACAAACGAACCCAACGAATTATTACTGTAACTTTCACTCATGAGAGAACGTTACATGGAACGAGCAGATGCACGATCAATCTGTCCTTTAACAACTGAATTCTCAAACACTTGGGAGTTTTCTCCAAATAAAAACCACGAATATTGATTAGAGTACAATGATACCTCACTCTGAATCGTTACCTAGAAAGTAGTCTTTTCGTGATGTGAATTTTTTTATATATATTTCAGCACCTGAGACATTTCTGTTCGCCATAACCATAAAAAGCCTCACAATAGCACAGTTCTCCGCACTACTCTCAAATACACACGCCCTCATCGCTCCCCTCCTCCTTCCCATGAACCCGTTGGCCGACACTTCCTCTGGAAGTCCGTCCTTTCCACGAGGGAGGGAAAAACTACGTAGCACGCATGCGGTTCGTACAGAAAAATTAAACACGTTCCTTCTCACAGAGCTTTCCCTGTTTACCTTGCCCCGACTGGCTGGTCCCCTCGACTGTTAATGGGTTTGGCGATATGAATTAGCATATGCACGATAGCGCTTACAGCCCATTGTTTTTTGTTTGTTTGTTTTTTGCTGTTCTTTTCACAATAGCTTGGCCAACGCATATCTTCTGCGCAGTTCCCAGCGCTGCCTCGCGTGAACTCTTCTTCAAGATGTTCCCGAACGTCAGTCAATCTTTCATCACGACTCCACTGACAACTCATGCGCGTGTTGGCATGATCGTCCGTCAATCAGGTGTATACTTCGCTTTTTATAAAGTGGCGCGTCTCCACGATGGAATATGTCACGGCATTTCGCGTCTTTCTCGGTCGTGCAGCTAGATGTCGCACGCACTGCTTGATCCGGTCGCGATCAAGTCTCCCTAGGCTCCATATTCCTACGTTCAAGTTACGGTGGAGGGCACGGAAAGAGAAATTCTCACATCCAAACCCAGGTTCAGTCTTCGTCGGTTCGATTCTCTGAATGATGCCTCCACGACACAATCATAAAGCCAAACCCTGGCTTCCACTAGACTCGATCCCTTCGTTCTTGACAACGCTCGGTGCGGCTGTAGTCGCATTGGGTCGGTCTGAATTCTGCAAAACAGTTGCAACGCCAGGAACAGAACAGCGTAACAACACACATGTGGGTCGAGTGAATTTGTACGGAAGACCTTCAGTTTGAAGCGATTGGAAAATTATCTGATATTAAAAATGACAGGACATTATACGATTTATTTTAATTAATCTTTATATTTCAAACGCAAAGGGTTTTCGATCAGAAAGCAATTTGAGGGTTTCTGTAAAACCAAATTTCGTAATTTTTTGCTTTAATTGAATTTTTAGTTTTCTATTTTCGCCAGTTTTATAGCATAAACATTAAATTTCAATTAAACTGTAAAATAGAATGAACACTTATCTGCCGTCGTTTGTTCATTATGTCATTTTCAAAACCAATTACTGTTCAAGAGCATCCTTTCATCGAGAAGTTATAGTTGACGAAGCGAAGATGGCGAGCGTTGAAGTTCGAAAATTCACAATTTTAATATGCGAAGGTATAAATAAACGCAAAAATACAGCTATCGTCTAGCCTATGTGTCCCAGTATAAAAACTGTCCAGTGATTACAATTATAAGTTTTTGCATTACTCAGTTAATGTTGATAGCAGAGTATCCTACAATAGTTCATTACAACATACGTGTAGAGACCTTGGTAAATATAATTCAATTACGTTTAGCGCACAGAATTTGTCAACCTTCCTCATTTCATCAGTTTTGCATTATAAGAACGAAGAGAAAAAATGTGTTTGCGGTTTTCGATTTGCCGTATAGTAATACATATGTATAACTTTTCGGTAGTGACTTTTCTACGACTCCTTTTATGCGATTTACCCGCAGGGCTTCAGCTAATATTATGTAATTCAAGCACAAGAAAACTGTAAGAGAAAACACATTGAGAGTTTTCTAGGTTGAAGGAGATAGAGGCATGTACCCTTAGGGCGCATGAATCCTAAAAGCCAATCCAAGCCAAGCCAAAGCCAAGCCAACTGGGTTTATCCAATCACCCAAATATTCACATCATCAGATCCTCAAAGAATTAGACATTCCATAACGGAAAGACGTTCAGTAGACGGCCCATCACGATTACGAAAAACCTAATTTCTCACCCAAGAGAAAATCAGTCCTCAGTCGCGATTCACGGGACACTGGCCTCTTAAATACATTAGTACCCATAAATACACTGACATAGTCTATAAGCTGCCAACTGTACGACTAGAGACCTGCGTCAGACTACAATCGGATTAAAATAAGCTGGTGACTGATAATTGCGAATGAGCACATGTTCCCGGGACACGAAAATAAACACTTGAAATAAATACTTGTTAAAGTAACCAAATCATGCATTCACATTGTATGAAGCTGCAGCTTCAGAAACACAACTGTCAATCACCAACTTATTTTAATCGGACCGTAGACTCCCTGAACCTTCCACTTCCACGAAACCCTGAGCTACGCTCAAGTCCATTCGCGCGTCGCTAGTTGGTGGGGTTCGGCCCGGCTGCAGGTGGAAAGGAACTGTTCCGATAACTTAGGCCAAGCGGCATATGAGGAATCGCTTGCGCCAGACTGTTAGAGACCCGAGTCTGCTAGTTCCACAAAGCCCTGAGCTAAGCGTGGCCCGCGTCGTTCGCACGTTGCGAGGAGGTGCGATTGCAGGCGGAACCGTTCCGATAACTCGTGGCGAGCGGCGGATGCAGTTTAGTGGATATCGGCGTACGGACCAATGTCATTTACCAAAGAAAATGCGAACGCTGAGCAGATATTCAGTTGCCCCTCTCTTCTCACCCAGGTGAAGGTAGGTCTGGTAGTGTCTCGACATAAAGACTTCGAGTCTCTATTTTACATCCATATCTCTAATTTAGTTCGAGCTCGAGGAATAGCATGCGCTACCATTACGGGACTAAGGACCGTAATGGTTGAAGCGCTCGAAAACACAAAATCATCAAAACAGAAAATCATCCCTTAAATCATCCACTCGTCCGTCACTCACGGTTAGACCCCTTCTAGTCCACTAATCGAGACTAATGAGGCGTCATTCTACTCGTCTCGCTGTCCTGGTGAGGAACTGATGAATTGTTCTTGGATTCATCCAGAAGGTTCTTCAGAAGAATGAAAACTTCTCAATAAATGTGTTTTTGCATTTTTTAGAGCTGCGATCTAGCGGTAACAACACGAACCGCATGTCCAAGCGCAATCCACAAGCAGCTTGACACCACAAGCAGCTGTGACGACAGCTACACGTGATGACAAGAGGCGGTCCACAGCACCTTGGCGATGAATGGCGCAGGTCGCTAGAGTGTATACCCCGGACGCCGCTGTTTACAATATGCGCTGTAGGATATGGATCATTCGCGAGGTAAAGGTTTATCGCCAGCGTAGCCACTCCCCGTAGAATAATTTCCGTTTTATAGGATAACTGTATTATGAGTAACTTGTACAATAACGCTAATGCAATAATCCCCTTTTGTAGGACTATTTCAATTACAAAAATACATGCTATTATTAATCTATAAAAATGGAACAGTATGTTATAGAATATGAGCTCGTCAATCTACCAATTTTCTAATAAACCACCTGATAATACTGAAAGAATATAATCATCAGAACATCTCTTCTTGAGAGCATTCGGATTAGATTTTCGAACACTTTTCTAAGGTGGGGTGTGGCCGTAGCCCGAACGAACATCCGACAAGAACGGCCACACCTTTTTTGTATTTTTTATTATTTAATGTGGCGTCGGTGACGCAGTTAACTGTTAGGTTAATCGGTAGCAGCGGTTTTAACTGTTAGGTTAAGAGAGCGCGGTAGCGGTCTCTTCGCTTAGTAGTACTTGCCCAAAATTACTACCCTACAGAAATATTGCGGAGCGCATTCAGCGCTGACTGTAGGCAAAAAATTGCCTGGCGTGAAGAAGCTTCCGATCAGCGTTTGTTGTGTTTTATTTTACAGATTCATTACAGTTTATACTGTTTCAGAGAGGCGCCCGTTGAGGGGCGCGTGATTCCGCTACAGTCCACTACGCAAAATTACTATACAGACCCGAAGGTTCTCTGCGAACTCTCGCTCGAAGACAGCAGTGTTGCAGTCCGCATGCTGCTCGATGCAACGGGCGACTTTCCACGTCGGTGGAAGCAGCATTCTTTTTTTTTCGTCTTGTTTTTGAGCGAACCGCGGGGGCGTGAAGCGTGACGGCTTCGCTAGACGCCCAGCCCCTCCCTCCCCAAGGGGAGTGGGGAGCTTTCTCGACCACCGCCCCCCTCTCTCTCTCCTTGGACGCGCAGGACAGCATCGGCTGAAGCAACGATCTGCTCATCAAAGGGGAAAAACGTACTGCGCTCTCCCTGCTGCAGGAGAAAGGGAAGAAAGAAAGGCCTGCCTCCCGATGGCGTGATAAAAAAAACGCAATTTCTCCCTTGCCTAGAAACATCTCAGATCATAGTTTTGCCGCAAGGGCTTGAGAATATTTCCCATCGAACTAAAACAATGAATATTTAGTGAAGTACATTTATTTGCCTTATTGTACAGAGATTACTTGTATTATGAACTGCACACTGTTATTTTGGTAATACTACTAAACATCGGTTTATGAAAGCTGAAGTACGAAACGTAATTGGTACTCGTACCACTCGCGATTATCAATGTGATGTTTTAAATATGTCGTTAATGCAAGTTTTTACAACTGGTGCTAAAGAAGCATCGCTTATTACTGAAGTATCGTATGTGTTGTAATATATTTTCCCGTATACCTTGGATTTATTCAGAGCTCCCTCGGACATAAATCAGCTATTACGATGTCATCCAATCGGAAGGATTGGATCGGTTTAATACAATTGTAAGCAGTCACTTCACAGAAAAATTAAAATGAAAAGATATTACAGTTAAAATTCCAATAAAACGAAAAGTGTATTCGCCAACAAATATTTAATTCTTCGCGTTACATTTTTACCTTCGCAAAAGCGTGATACAAATGTTTGACGATCTTGGTCATAATAGTGCTAGATTATCTGCGATTTGATGAATCTGGCTGCTAAGGCTCATAGCAGGAACATTCTGGGTCCCTTCTTAGCTCATGTAGCAAAGCAACTAGCCACATTATTTCCGTAGATTAACAACGCACGTGTACCACAATACAATTATCGTCTATTTTTTTGTCCCCAGCCATGAACACAAAGTTTTCTCAACACATGTTTTTATCCGAGTCGTCACGTTAATAGAAGACGCGGCGAACTGTAACGGCAGAGAGAAGATAACTTCCATGGAAGCAACTTCCTGTTGGTTTTCACTTCCTAATCCGTTTCGCTTTTAGTTTGCTTATGCGTCCATCAATGAAGCGTGTCGAAAACTCCTTTGAAGGGCGGCGCTGGTACCTCGCGAAGGGGAAGAGTTCCTGGTCTACGCCAGGGCAGACACACGCGTCCTATACTGCCCATGTATAATTGACTATGTTCATGTTTCTTGTTCTGAAAATGTATTCTAGATATTTTCTTGGCATTTAATATTGATAAAAACCCATGTTTTAAATAAATTGTAGTTTATTTATAACCCTTGCTTTCATATTAACTATTTCCAAACCAATATTGTCAAGAATTGTATACAATTTTTTTTTCTTCTAAGACGTATATCTTCATAATTTATACATTTACATTAGTAAATATGCCAAAGTAGTTTATTGTTCACATTGAAATCTTCTGCATTAATTACGGACAAACTGCTTGTGCGCGGTTTGAGACAAGGATTGTTTACTGAAGTAAACGCAGTTTGTCGCAGAGTGGATAGCTCCCATTACGTGTGGTCGTGGCTTCTTGGGGTAATGCAACCGTCGGGAAATAGCGGGCGATACGCTAACCGTTATACCCTTGAAGCCGCAAAACGCTGTTAAAAATGTTCTGCGGCAACCAGGTCGCATCCCTCTTGCAAATGAGCGTTCCAGAGAGCTGGGCGAGTGAAAAGTCGCTCCCAGCGGGACGCCGCCGCATACGCGCCTGGCGAAGGCATTCCGTCCAAGGTCCGCGGTTTTTTGCCCGCGCGTCGCGCCTTGGGCTGCACGGACGGAAGACGCCCACAGATTCGGTCGCTGGTTTACGGGCAAGTTTAAGCAGTCCCACAACACGATCGCGTCACTTTAGTGCGGTTTTTGTAACTCCGCCCTCAAGCCCTTATGCTCACGATGGAATATCACACGGCTTTTCGCATCTTTCTCGTTCGTGCCGCTAGACGTCGCATGATCGCAAAACACTGCTTGATGCGGCCGTGATCATGCGATGTCTAGTGGTATATACATTTTTTGCGTATCTCCTCACCACGTGAATCAATCTCAACCATCTCCAGAACATCACTAATAGGTCATAATCCGGACACGCGTGTGATATTACAGATGATTAATTAACCTAAACACGGATTCTACAGCCAATATTCGAGATCGTATTATTGACATGATTCCAAAACATTCAAGTACAGAGAGGAAAGAAATACACTAACACTCCGACGTGCAACTAACAGACCAAAGGCATTCATTTGGTTATACTTTCCAGATTCCGTGTACAAATTACAAAATGAGGCTCCATGAATGACTTTTTGGTACCGCAATCTATATACGAGTGAGGTCGAACTCACCCCAAGGGTTGGGTGTGGTGGTTAAGAAACGGGGCGATTCACCCGCACCCCTGCGAGGGGGCGGGGCTGGGGAAAACACAGGGCAAGCGGCGCTCGGGCGAGGCGGAGGCGGCGATTGCGTCTGCGGCACTGCGGCGGACTCGGAGGTCCTCGGATCGATGCCGGCCTGGCGGAATGTCGCCTCTGCGGCGGAGGCAACGGCCCGCGCTGGCATTTGCGAGGCGCGCGACGCGCAGGGCGGCGAGGGCGGGGGCGGAGGGCGCGAGGTTGGAGGTCGGCAGAGAAGCGCGTGGGAGGCGCTGCGGTTCCATTACGTTAAGGACGTGATTGACACTTCGTGGTTACGGAATGACCACTTTGGGAAATTTTTGACTAACATTATGTTTCGGCACGCTCGATCTATTCTCGTATCTACAACACTAGGAAAAATCGGCAGACGTCCTGCCCTTCATCTCCCTCTTTCCCCCCCCCATCTCCCTTTTTCACTGTCTCTCCCTCCCTCACCCTATCCCTGTCTGTCTGTGTCTCTACCGCTCTGTCCCCCTCATTCACATGAACTTGCAGATTCTGCACGTCTCTGAGCATGTGAGGTAATATCGGGAAGCGCCCGACCAGCAAAAATGTAATAGAATGTTCAAGAAGAGCTCATTCTGTAGATTACGGTGTGAAAAGCCGTTTCTTTAAGGCCTTCGGGTTCAATATTTTAGTTTTTTAAAGCGCTAGAACGCCTCGTTTAGGAGTTATTTAACGATACAGGTTCAAAATGCTGCCGAGTGTGTTGCGGGTTGCATTTGACGTGAATATTTTAGTTTTGTTCTACAACGTGGAGACACAACCGAATTAACAGCACAAACCTTCTGTGTGAAGAAACAGATAGAAGTGCCAACTTTCATGGAGATCGGTCCAAAGGTGTCGGAGTTTAGCTCTTATATACAGGGTGAGTCACGTAACTTTAGCACTCCTGTAACTTTTGAACGGTTGAAGTTATTGCAATGCAGTTTTCACGGAAGTGAATGAGGGAATGGGGCTAATTGATATATGTATTGATTTCTCTTTTATCACTTTTATTTTACGAGATATTTGAGGTAACTTTGTTTTTTCAAATGGGACTATGCATATTTTTTCAGTCTATCATGACAAGCGTAAAAAGACAAATCCAAAGATATAAATATTGTCATATGTTAGATAAGCATTTTTTTGAGTAATTGTGATTTTTTTGCGACTAGTGTTTAACGGATATTTTCATTGTAACTGTCAGCCCCACAAGGTCACGCAACGCTCCCCCAGCAAACGCGGGGTTGGGGAAGGGAAGGGATTTAAGTACTTGAGGATACGAAAAATATTCACAAAACTCTTGCACTTTTTCCTGAACTCTCCTTTTCATCTTAATCCATTTTCAGTAATTTGGGTTTCTTAGGGATTGAAAATACCGATTTGTCTTAAGTAGTATTTATTGAAATAAGATTATTTCTATCCCTAAGTTATTATTATATTCGTATTAACATTGAAATTGTTTGCTCAAAATATACAATATATTTTTTGTACAGTTTTAATTATTTATTCTTATTGTGCTTTGTTTCAAGATCCCATTACTACGTATCTTATGAAATCCCATTAAATGGAGTTGAAGTTATAAACAATTTTATTACAATACAAACTTATGACAAATCCTTATTTTCCATCCTTTAATTCCTTCAATCAAAGAAAGACGAAAATGTGAAATTGCAGAAGGATGGAAAGCACAGTTCAGGAAAAAACTGCAATGGTTTTGTGAATACTTGGAATACTATGTTTCATATTTTCAAATAAGATCCCTTCCCTTCGCCGGGCGCACGTGTGCTGGTGGAGCGCTGCATGACCTTGTGTGGTGGACTATTCAAAACGTCCGTTAAACCCCGGTCGCAAAAATCAAAATTAATCAAAAAAATCCTTATCTAACATATGACAATATGTACATCATTGGATTCGTCTTTTTACGCTCGTCATGGTGGACTGAAAAAATATGTATAGATCCATTTGAAAAAACAAAGTTACCTAAAAAATCTCGTAAAATACAAGTGATAAAATAGAAATTAATGCACGTATCAATTAGCCCCTTTCCCTCATGCACTTTCGTGAAAACTGCATTGCAATAACTTCAACCGTTCAAAAGTTACAGGAGGTGCTAAAGTTACGTGACTCACCCTGTATATACCAACATCCTGTTTGATATATATATATATATATATATATATATATATATATATATATATATATATATATAGAGAGAGAGAGAGAGAGAGAGAGAGAGATTTTACAAACTTGTACAAAACCCATGAACAAAATAACATAGCGTTTTACTTTTCGAAGTGAGAAAACCTTCAAACTTTCAAAGGCTCTCCAGAAATGAGTAAGGATTTAATGGATCCGGTGTCGATAACTTCTTTAGTCATTATTCCCGTAAGTGTAGTGCATGTTGTATACCGATAGGTGGAGGGAGTGCTCCTCTCCCACTGGAACGTGAGACACGTTGCTCACCTACAGGTTGATTTGTGGGGTTTCCCCTCCAAGTATCTCCTCCAGCAGGGCACCGACCCAGTCGAGTAAGCTCCAAGTTTCTGAGATGTGTAAAACTTTCGTGAACGTAAAACTGTACGTGAGTGTAAGGAGAGGGGAGAAAATAAAGGAAAGGAAGCAAAGATCGCCCGTGGCCCGTTTGTTCGGATACTGCTCCGGCATTCTCCTGGTTTGGTAGGAGAAAACCGCTAGAATTCTCCTCCTTACAGCGGTTGCATTCTACCTAGCTATCTAGTTAGTGTTGAAGACTCTGACACCGACTCGAACTCTCGGACCTCCCGGTCGGAGGCTGGACAGTGATATCAATTGATGCCCTGAACCACCCAAGCTTATATGAGCCCTAACGCATGAAATTCACTGTGTACTTGCGTTCTCACGGTAAATCACAAGTATAATGCGTCCAAGACCAAAAGTAAATTATTTGTATATGCTAACAAATAAAGGTTTTCGAAGAAAAAATATGATTTCCTACTCCTTTTCCGGATCGACAGTCCTCTTCATGACCGCTTCCAATGCTTGTGGGAGGTTTCCTAGATCAGTGAGATGGATAGATCAACTCATTGCTCGACCGTAAGGGTGGGAAAGAGAACAAGATAGGGAAGGATCACGTTCCATGGCCCGTTTTCTAGTGTTGCGCCGGCATTCGCCTGGAATCGGTGTTAAAGGCGGCGCATCGGGGCGGCGATGGTGTAACTGTCAGCGTATCGGGCTGTTATTCCCAAGTTCGCGGGTTCAAACACGATCGAAGCAGTGGATTTTTAAGGGCGAAAAAATCCTTCGTACGTCTTCCTTCGGAAGGGAAGTAAAGCCGGCTGTCCATGTTAGTAGATTTACTGCAGGATCAAGCCTAATGACGCCACTGAGCTACATTCAAGTCGCCTGTTTCGTCGCCCAAGGAATACCTTCTTTCTCCGCTAGATGGTGAAAGGAGTGTAGCGAAATTTGCGTCAGACGGAAGAGCAGGCCTCATGACCTGAGCCTCGACACGTAAAATAAGGCCAATTCAAATTCAAAGGCGGCTCCACAAGTAGCAAGCGACCGCTCGCCGAATACCGAGTTGTGTGCTATTTGCCGAGCAAAGAACGCTACGCATCCGGTGCTCACCCCAAGGACCGCGCGTCGGTCTAGACATCAAAGGAAGCCAGCATTCGCCGAGCACCCCAGCTGCTCGGGATTGGGCCAACAGTCGCTTGCCACGCGGTGAATACCGAATGTGTGGAGCCACCTTAGAGCACCAGGCAAACCTCCCGCACCTGGCGGGGATCCAACCGCGACCTTCCAATCGCTCACGCTCCAGCTGTCAGGCACTGTCAAAACATTCCCCGCTACCGAGTTTGGAAACTTACTGGTTCCAAAAGGCAACGATAACCCCTCGAAAACGCTAATTTTGTTCGCAAAAAAAAAATCCAAAAGTAATTGACAAAAGTGTGGTTTCCACGTCAGGATGGCCACTTCCCGAAACAAATTTCTGTGACCATTCCCGGTTTTACAGTACTTTCTTTTGCGTTTTTTTCTTGTTTTTTTTTTTCAGATAAGATTTATTTCACATTACACTACTAAGAAAATATTACGCTTACCCCGATAGTAATTGGTCAGCTGTCTGATTTCGTAGTGACCAAGTACAAATTAACAATATTTTCTCACCAAATAAAAATTGAGCAAAAAAATGATGCACTAATGTTTTTAAGGAAAAACATCTTGTTTTATAACCCTCGTCAAATTTTCCTTGACTTTCCCTTCTCATTTTAGCCTGACTTTTCCAGAGCAATGAAATTCCCTGATTTTTTTCGGTTCTCCATGTTACCAGAAAGTGGGCACCCTGCACGTGTATTTCTGCGAATGAAAGGTAGTTTTAAAAGCCAGATAGGTACTTTGCCCCCCCCTTCACGTCCTTTACCATTTAATATTGTTTCTCATTTGTTCCTAAGGCGTGAGCGCCCATTCACACATAATTTAGCACCGTCGGTCCCAACAGCTCCAAAATTTACTTCGACAGCTCACCAGATCCCAATTGTAAAAGAATACTGATGCGTTGAAGAAGTTCCTTGAAATATACTTTTAATAAGAGCTTAAAAACAATATCCTCACGTCTAAGCAATGTTTTGAGAGGACTATAGCAAGTCTCGCATATAGATCCTTATGGTCACTGCTGGTTTGATACTGAACCGTTTTAGAACGTGAACTAACTTCTAAAACACTGAAAGAAAACTTGTGTTGCACGTTTCTCGATCTTCTTTCAGACGATACTGTTAGCTAATTACTTCTGCTAAGACCTCTGTGACCACCCATTTCAATGCCCATTAAATCTGCATCGCTGAGATAAAAACTCACCCATGGGGAAACAAAAGTTTATCGTGAGCATAATAGCCCTTTCATCGCTCAGACGCAACTACCGTTACTGAACTTGGGACACTATTCTATTATAGCAGGAATTCCCAATCCTGCTCTTACATCGACACCTTTTAAAAGAATGGTTTTGTTTCATTGACACCCTTCATTTTTTTTCAACAAAGTATAACACGCAACATATCGTAACAGACAATCGCACGTAAACCAATTGAATATAATCTTTACACGAACAATATAAAAAAAATTATGTTAAAAAATTATTAGTTACGTTTATGTATTATTATTCTTTGTAGTACTATTATCATTTTAATTATAATAAAAAAGTGCGCATATACGAGCTTTAAAAAACAAAATCTCATACACTGCACAAAAGTTGGTTTTCGTTAATGCGAATGATGAACAATTCTAAAAGAAGGAGCGAATTTGTAATTCATTATTAGATATTTTGAAGCTTTGTATCAGAAAGCGAGCGTGTATCAATACTTTTACAATCAAGGGCATCTTCATATCGATGAAATCCATCTGTCGCCGACGCGTACTCGGCTATCCACTGCCAACCAACCCGTTGATCCTCATTGCGATCCTGATTGATCCCCGCAGCGCCCCTACTCAGCACGCGGCAGCGCAGTACACAGCGGAACAGCGTGGGACCTTCCAAAGTGGGCACGTGTGGATGCGTCACAAAAGGGAACCAGGGAGGGCCAAACCCAAGGGCCCAGGCCCAGAGGGAAGGCGCCGTGCTGGCGCCAGATGTACCTCGCAAGACCACGAGCCTGAGACCGGTGGGAGGCGACGGGGACACGCGAGTCCGCCCTCTCCACCCCTATAGGTACATTCCTATTGAATTGAATTGAATTGAATTGCCTTATTTTACGTGGCGAGACTCAAGCCACGAGGCCTGCTCTTCCGTCTGACCACGCAAATTTCGCTACGTTCCTTTTACCCTCTATCGAAGAAAGAAGGTATCACTTGGGCGACGAAACAGGCGATTTTGAATTTAGCTCAGAGGCGTCATTTAGGCTTGAGGATCTTTTACATGCAGTAAATCTACTAACATGGGACAGCCGGCTTTACTTCCCCTCCGAAGGAAGGCGTACGAAGGATTTTTTCGCCCCTAATAATCCATGGCTTCGATGGCTTCCGTTCCATGGCTTCCTGATCCGTGGCTTCGATCGGGTTTGAACCCGCAAACTTGGGTATAACAGTCCGACACGCTAACCGTTACACCATCGCCTTCGCCTAAAAATCCTTCGTACGCCTTCCTTCGGAGGGGAAGTAAAGCCGGCTGTCCCATGTTAGTAGATTTACTTGCATGTAAAAGATCCTCAAGCCTAAATGACGCCTCTGAGCTAAATTCAAATCGCCGGTTTTCGTCGCCTCAGTAATACCTTCTTTCCGCTAGTTGGTGAAAGGAGTGTAACAAAATTTGCGTGGTCAGACGGAAGAGCAGGCCTCATGGCCTGAGTCTCGCCACGTAAAATAAGGCAATTCAATTCAATTCAATCGCCGCTACGATGCAGATTTGCCCGCCTATTGCGGATTAACATCGCAATTTAACAATGCCACTGCTGATTGATCACATTCAAAATATCGTGATTTTTTTTAAGCAGCTGACACGGAAAACTCTCATTTCTTCTTACCAACCCAACCGACGGGCGAAGTATAAACGACCTAAGCACTCGCTGGAGTAAGATATCTGAAACAGAGCACAGAAACTTGAAAAAGCTTTGTATTTCTATACACGTAATGCACGCGCCTGTTGGCTAGTATTGCCTCTCCGTTTTCTTGCGCTGCAGGATTGGCCAAAGTTGCCCCTAAGGGTAGGAACGGTCGCACCACAGTGGCGTGAACGTGTGTTACACATTTGGTGCGTCCACAAGTCACCAATGGGACATTTATTCCGGAAACCTCTGTTACGAGGAAGCCAGTGTGCGTGGGAGGCCGCAAGCTTACGGGTATGAGCACCAAGCTCGTGTCGAACGGTGATCTGTGATTGGCAGATGCTAATGGGGAGCGAATGCTCCGGCAGTAAATGGTACGGCTCACATGTAGATAAATGTATGTAAATAAATGTAGATAAATGTATTACATGTACGTAAATAAACTGTATATTTACCACAGCCATTTCGTCTGTGATTGGTGCAATCCAAGACAACCCCCCCCCTTCAAAATTGCATCGACCTCTCGGGGACAGATACCCATCTCATAGGAACCCTTTTCTTATAAGCATCATTAGAGACCAAGGTTCACTTGTCTACTCGCAGAACCTAGCAATGCATATTGTGAGGTAAAACGATCGTCCCGGTAGGGAACGGAGTTTTTTTGGAAAATCCAACAATTCCTACGTGAAAGTTTGAAGAGTACAATTTCTACGTGAAAGAGTAATGTTTTTAAACTTTGTGAAATAACGTAACGCATAGACTACGCCCAACGCTGGGAGGCTGTGTACAAGTGCGAACTCCAACGTTACGCTAGGGAGAACACGAAGTAAGGTTTTCCGCATAATTTACCCGATCCTGTAGCTCCTGTATAATACACTTGTCACTTACCATAAGTACATTTGTTTCAAATCGTAACGACACAGTGAGTGTGCTAACTCTAAACCAGCCGCACAAGCAAACGCAAATTGCATAATGAAAGAGGACGTCCCAAACTGGATATTTCGCGATAGCAGAGCTTTCTGCCGTTACTATTCATTATTTCGTGTTACCAGGCGCGTCAAGTGCTATAGTCATTAGTCCAGTAAGTGTAGTGCATGCTTTATGAGGTGGCAGTGTTCTTCCCACGCTGGATGGTGAGATCCAACGCCGACATACTCGTCGGATTGAATTTTCCCCCTCCAGGTATCTCCCAGCAGCGGAGCACCGCCACAGCCGGGACAAGCTCTAAGCTCCCGACGTGGTGGTATAGTACATTCAAATTAACTAAGGGGATAAGGAAGAGGAAAGTAAGTTCGCGTGCGGGCGTGACCCGTTTATTAGGGTATTGCTCCCGCATTCACCTGGTGTTGATCGGAGAAAACTCGAAAAACTACCAATCAGAGTAGCCGTCCGCTAGAATCCTCCCCCAGATGGCAGCTGAATTCGACCTAGCTAGCTAGAACGTAACCATAAATATGCCGTTACGTAATTCTGTGAACGTAACGTCACAAGGAAAACATGCAGAGCCCTTTAACACATTAAATATTAAAGGACATGGTGATGCACACGAGCAGTTTGCGCTATCTAGTTGAATCCTCTGCAAAACTGTTAGAACTTCATTGTTAACTACATTTTCTAAAATTTTCGAAAAACTATGTTGTGTTGCATCCACTGCTTGAATGATCAAAGTAAACAAATTGGACAAGAGAGTAATATCAAGTCGAAGAGTTCCACCAGATAAAGAACATCGATAAAGCAACTGTTATGATGCGTTGGTATGTTTACTTGAAAATCTTGAATAGAGAATTGTTATCTACACACTCGCCAGCCAATGTGATCATAATACAACAAATAGCACAAGGCACGTGTCGGGTGGATGGCGATGTCACCTACGGGTGCCGTCATCAGGAGCATGCGAGTCTGAGACTGCAGGTTGCGATTAATGTTAATGGAAAAAGGAGGCCATATTCTAATCTTTTAACATGACACAAAGTTCGACGTATCTCAATTGTCACAAAACATTAAATATTGCGATAAGGGACCAGGGATGGGACATTGATGTCTGTTTTGAAAACATCAATGGTTCTATAAAAATATGTTTTAAACATCGATGTATTGAAGGTGATGTTTTTTGAACATCAATATTTTTGTATCTATGATGTTGATTTTCACGTTTCCGATGTTTTTTGTACGTGGATGAAAATGCACAAATCACAATTTTGCAAAAGTACTACAATACGATCTAATAACTGTTGGTACCATTGTCCATGTGCTCGAACCAAATGAACGCGATTTGTTTTACCTTCATCGAGCCGACTTCTATCTCTCCCTAGAGATGATCCAGATGCCCCGGTACTTCTTTCGTCCTTCCTCATAATTTCCACACGAAGAGGCGCTTTCAACTTTGTTTTCAGTTAAATTTAAATTATAAATTAAAATGCACTGCAACTGTCAAATTAAATTGCTGCGCACGAATTTAAAGTTAGAGGTTTCTAAACAACTTACAAACATCGATGATTTTTGGTCGATTTATCATTAACATCGATTTTTATTGTCGATATCGCATCACTATATGGGACGTCTCCTTGTGAAGGGTTCGAGAATTCTATTGGAGTTGCTCTACGTTTCCAAAAGGGTCGTTTGTCGTTGTTTAGTTGTTGGATGATAGGCGTACGTAGCCTACAACAAAAGGGGGACTACATTTGTAGGCACTTGTAGGCGCCCCTTCGTGGCCCTTTTCCCATTAAACTGTTTTTACTTACGACATAGTTTACTATAAAATAATTAAAACATAAAAGGAAAATGAAATTACAATTTTAATAACAAAATCAACTGTTACTTTTTAATTGAATGATGAACTATTTTAATTATATGTTGAATTACAAGTCAGATGGTTTGGAATGCCTCTTTCCAAATGTGTGCCAATTGCCGGCTTAAATAAAGGGGAAAATAAGGAACCAATCATATTTACGGAAATAAAATGTTTTTAAGGAGACCTGCAGGGGCCCCTTCGAAATTTTCAAGGGAGCCTGGCCCCGCTGAACTGCCCTGCAAGTACGCTTATGGGTGTGTGGGTGTGTGTGTGTGTGTGAAGGGGGGGGGTCAAAACAACTTTTAGCAAGGACCTTGCACCTTGACTGCCAGGAGGATTATTTGATACTCCTTAGGAGGCAATCCCTATCCAGTTGCAGCATTCTTAGGAGGTTGTATCTATGGCATCCTATAAAATACAATGAAACCTGTATTAAGCGGTGGTTCCACCAAAAAGTGAATTCTTACAGGGTGGTGGCTTATTTAGATTTTTTTTACAAAAATATGGAATATTATGACACACTCAAGGTTTTGACTTAATCTACTAGACTTTGGAGTGTTAGAAAAATTAATATTTTATTCTAATAAACATATTTAAAGGCTTTTGGGAGTCCAAAAATTCATTTTTCTTTTTCGCATAATTAAAAAAAATATCAAGCTCTGGTATTGGGGGAAAGCCAAGCATAGATTCCTGGCGCAATCCAAATAATCGAGTGTTAAAAGAGTAAGTCGATAACCCTGACTTCCGACATAGATACTATTCTTCAATACGAATGTTTTTCCAGGAACGTCAGATACGGAAAGCTCACTTAATTCAAAGAATTAATCGTTCGGTCATTTTCATATCCGCAGTCACATTAGACAAAATCGAAATTAAATTGGAATGAAGCGAGCAGCCAAGATACAATATCAGTGGTGACGGTTTATTGTTATTCGATTCCAGGACCTCCGCTTTAATTAACAACTGAACATTTCGATATACAATATATATTCTAACCATTTTCCTGAAAGTGGTCTCTCTCAAGCTATAAATTAAGAAAATTGCTGATATACTGCGATTTTTCCAACTTTGCCTCTCAAGGCCCGTCTTCACGATGGAATATGTCACGGTATTTGGCGTCTTTCTCAGTCTTGCCGCTAGATATCGTATGATCGCGACCGTATCAAGCAGTGCTTGCGATCATGCGTCTTCTCGCGACACGACCGAGAAAGACGCGAAATGCCATGTGATATTCCCCATCGTGGCCGTAGGGTCTTGAAAGGCAGAGTTAGAAAAATCGGTTTATAAATATCAGGCAGGTCGATTGGTTGGGGAGAAATGTAATCTTAGCAGGTATATGTTTTACGTTATAGTAAACGAATTTGCATCCGTTCCAAGAAAAATCGGTCGTTTATAGGGGATGGTGTTTCAGAGGTTTCACTGTAAACGAAACCCTTTATTCATGTGTTTGTCATTAAGGGGATTTTTTATCCAATTCAACTTGCATTATATTACTTATGTTTATATCACGTCATGCAAATTACATTACGCACAGTGCATTAATCAATTTCTAACATTATTCTAACAGTGCGAATAAATTATTTCATTAGGAAAAATAATGATGAACAGAAATGCTTGTTGAACATATCTCACTCTTATTTACATATTCATTATTCCACCACGACAGGGCTTTAATAGAAAGAAAATGAGGTGGTGTGACAATATATTCAATAAAATAGATATAATTGGTATCAAAATGTAAATAAATATTTCAACACAGGCAAGGTATTTCCATTTAATGACAGATCAAAAAAAGAGCCTTATTAAATCATTCAACTCAATAACATTACTGTCAAGTTACCAAAAATGTTTGGAGTAATTGAATGTTGTAACAACTCTTCTGACAATGTCACTCCTAGATACTTTTATTATTAAACATAAAAAAAATTGTCTGTATGGAGGAGAAATACAATTGTGCAAGTTTTCTTGAGCTCTGGAGTATGCCCCCAATTGAATTATGAACTGAATTCAATGTCAACTTTACCAGGTCATTTCAGACCAGAAACCAGACAATTATCACATTTCAAATATTCAAAAGCTATATTAGTTAGTAATAAATTATTTAATAGTGACAGAATGTGTATGGTTTTGACAATGTGGATTTAAATATACAAAAAATTGAATCACTTCTTCAAATTGGAAAAACGATTAGTCAATCACATTTACATTTTTATTAAGTGTCAACCATACTCGCTACATACTTGAACATATAAAAAAAATTAAAGGAACTTCATTTAAACAATACATAAATTTCTTCTTAAAATTCTAAGCCTTTACTTCTCCTCAATATTTTGATTATCTTTAAGCATAAATGTGTCCATGATTGATTGACAACATACTGTCAAGGCTTTAAAGAACCATATGCAGATTGTTTGAGGAACAGAAATGAAATGAATTCATGTGTTAAAGGTTTCTCCAAATTTAGTCACTTTATTTCCTTGTCACAAATATTGAACAACCATACTTACTCTGCAGTTATTAATTCATAAGAGAATAGGTACTACAATGAAATAAACACTTATGTAAAATGGGAACAGCAATTTACATTCCTGCATGAAATAAAAAGCACCCTTTATCATGACTGGAAGCATTCTGAATGAAACAGGGAGGAATAATGAACTAAGGAATAAAAAATATTGATGCAAACTTTTTTCTCAAAACATTTGGGAGCAATTTTTTGCAGACAATACCAGCTGACGTGATATGGTCAGCTGCATTGGGCTTTAAAATGTTGTTTTCTGGCACAAATTCAATGTATCTGAAGCAAAAGTATGTCGAAAATAGTGAAAACAGTGTGTCAAATCACATACTGTAATTTTTTGCAAGAATCAGCAAAAAACATAAAATTTCACAAACCAAAATTCTCTTAATCAAATTATAAAATAATTCACTAAATTGTTAATACCTTCTACACTTTTTCAGATTGTGTTATAGTGATATAACTTTTGTAGAAAATAGGGAAGATACCTTTTATCTGCCTTACTAAAAGCCTGCCATTCCATCACTTTTTTTTTAAATCTTCAACAACTAAAAATGTAATAAATCTCGGAAAACACTCCTCCATATATATTGATCTGCCAGCCAAAGTCATGAAATCGCACAAGCGTCTGTATGTGTTTGTTTCATTGAGATGAACATCGTCAGATGACAGTAGGTCCATAATTTTCGCAAGAAAACACAAGTCATCTCCATAAATAGAAACATCTAACCATGTTAAAATAAGAGTATCAATGGACACAAAAAAAGACTCGCAATAACACCAGCCTCCGAAACGCACTGAAATGACAAGAATACACGACCTAAAAAACACGCCGATATTAAAAAACTAGAAAAAGGCATGGCAGTTATTGGCACTTAGCATTGAATCTGTTGAGTACTTCGGGCAGTAACAAATAAAAAGAAAAACTGATTAGAGATGACAATGGTATCAGTATCATTCATTCCGTGAAAAAATAGCAATGTACTTACGAATCTCGATCTTCCATTACAATTTCAGACACCATAAGGACGTTGGTCCATTTATCAATGGACCATGCTAGTTGATGTTAGCGACCTGGAGAACCACAGAACGCAAATGAAGAAACACTGACAGATCAATAAATGTCAAATTTTTAACAAAAATACCTACGAGCGTGATACTAGCGTTTTAATATTCATAAAAAAGCACAGAAACTATAACGCATGATGTCATACGAGAAAATGGCGAGCTTCGAAGACTAACAACACAAAGACATTTCTAGCACATTCCCAACAAATTCTCAGCAGGGTCAAAAATTAAAACCAGTTATTGGCCTTACGAGTCCTTGAGTTCACACTATTCACTATTAACATTCACACAAAGAACCTGTTAGAAGCAAACTCACCTGACAAGAGGACACAAATGCTGGGCTACTGGTAACACCACACACTGGCTGGCGGCGGCTATGTCGCAGTGCGTAAGCACCTGCCACCTATCGGAGAATTCTGTAACATTGCAGACCGGTCAATGGATTATAGTGCAGTCCGGTGCAGTACTTTTTCGCGTAATTTGCAGTGTCACTGGCCTAATGGTTTTGTATACTTAATGTAGTTATTACATCCGAATGTCACAAATAATATTAGGAAAGAGAACCGACATTCTTTATTGTAAGGAATTTGCTATTGATGACACTTTAACCTTCACAAATCCCCGACCTCCACGCAAGCGTCAGGCCGTCATTGAGTATTTCTGACAGCAACATGTGGCCACAAACACATTTTGAAGAAAACTTCTTGTTGAATTTCTTTTATAATTCCACCACTTGATAATATTTTGTTAAGATAGTCTTGAACAAATTTTAATATTTTAACTGAAAAATAATTTGAGATGTTATCAAAAGAATAAAAAAATATTTAACCCTGCACCTACACATTTATTTTTTGTAACACAATGACACCCTGGAAACTGTAAAATTCCAGGATTATATTTCAGTTTATAGATATTTGGGTAAGGTAACAAAGTACTCAATATGTAAAATAAAACTGACCAGTGTTAAATTGTTACATTTATATATTTTTAACAAATTTTACCAAAAGTCTTGCCCACTGGTGATGCCAGGGGTGTTGTGGTCTCTCTGAACGTTTTGAAAGGGGGACCCATCATCACTTAAAATTATGCATTTTATTTCTGTGTTTGTGTTCAATTCCTGATTTTTCCTTTATTTTACTTGACAATTCAGGGAATGGTTTCACGTTTGGGGAAGAGGTTCTCCAAGATACCTAGCAACTCTGTAAATGGTTCAACATAAACTGTATTTATTAATTAAGTCACGAAAATTATAATTTTATTGTCCTGGTATGTTTTACTTATTTTCTCGTAAAATGTGGTGTATCTAAAAAAAGGCTTCATACTATAGAGGGCCCAAAAATGTGCTTGCTCCTCCCTCTTGTTTTAGGCTGCCCATGACTGTATTTTACTGAATTAATTACATTCATAGTGATATGATTCATACTGATATCACTATGAATTACATTCAGATGACACTCAGATCATCCACAGACATGACAATTTATTTTGTTTTTCTTATTTTGCTCTGGGGCAATTATACATCTCTTTCATTCTTGTTGACATTTATTCACCATAATAAGCCACAGAAGTAATTATATAATTTTAACAAGCACAGTCTCAACAGTTCAGCCTGGAAGTTCAGGCTTTTAATTTACCCAAATTAGGCAGACAAAAAGGCTTTTATTTTTACTGAAATGGGCATGAAATGTGCATTTATTCTAGCTGAAGTATGGAGTACTAAAAGGTATATAAGCAAAGAAAAATCACATTTAAAAGCAATTATTTTAAAAATAAAAGTAAAACATTTCACATTTTTATTCTAATTAAAATTAACCCTTATGGGAAATAATAATTCCTTTGTAATCTTAATTCCAGATGACCATCCAGTACAATGGCTATGAATTTGTTTTACTCACAACGCTTACTCTTCGAATTATATTGTAGACTCCCTTTTGAATCTTGAAATGGCATGATTGAAAATGGAATTATATTTTTTTTGTTCTTCACATATGTGTAACTGACAGTGCTGAGAAGGGAATATCATAAAGAAGAGCTGCCCTCATAATGAATCTGAGACCTTATTCAAAAGCAAACAAAGTCTGTTGGCGTCAATGAAAGAAATCAAAAATCTTGACTGATACCATCTTCCTTTTTCATTTAAATTTTTAACACAGCTTCTGCTTCCACAGAAAGACAAAACATGACCACACCTTCATGTTTGTTTGTTTTTTCCCTTTAAAGAAAGGTATTCATACAGCTGAATGATATAATAGTATTGTTTGAAAAAGTTTAATGTCGCATTCCACTCGAGTGAAGAGATTGAAATTCAGTGGCCATACATCTTATAAAATCCAGCATTCTGTTGGCTTTAGATGAGACTAATTTGTTGTGTAAATTAAATTGCAATTTTGAATCAAATATGATACCGAGATCTTTAAAATGATCCATCTTCTTTAACACCTGATTTTCAATGTTGTAGTTAAAATCAATTAGTTTTCGTGATCTCAAAAATGTAATAGTCCTACATTTATTAATATTTAAGGATATATAATTCTTTTCACACCAAAAAACTAGAAGATTTAAAGTAAATTGTAACTTGATACGGTTATTCAATTCCAATACTACACTGTATAATTTCACATTATCAGCAAATAGTAGGAATTCACAATTATGTGCAAATAATCTCATGTTATTATTAAAGATAAGAAAATAAAAATAACAATTATGATCCTACAAGAGAACCTATGGAACACCTGAAGGCACCAAAATGACTGCATATATAAAGGATTTAAATTTTTTTACTACCAACAATTTACAGTTTTAATACTACCAACAAAACAATCACTTAGTCATTTCCAAAAGAAAAAATATGTTTACCAATCATAATTAATTTGTCAATCAGCAGTCTATGGTTAACAGTGTCAATTGCTTTTTGAAAGTCTAAAAATTTCATCAACATGTAAACATCAATTCATTTTATCTGTGACAAAATTCTCAAAGAGAACTAAATTAATTGAGTGCTTTTTTCTGAAACTATATGGTTCAATAATAATACTTTGAATTAAATAGGAAGAAGGTAAGTAGTAATTATTTTTTCAAAACATTTCGATGTGATACGAAGTGTGGAGTCCGTTATTTTCTACATGCAATCAATTTGTGATTTTAAAGATAGGGGTTAAGAAATACCTTTTCCACATATCAAGGAGTGAACCCTCCTGAAGTGTCTTGAAAAGAGACAGTGAAGTATCAGAGTTAAATTAACAATATAAAATTAGCTGGAATCTTATCCGGCCCAGCATTCATGTTAACCTGTAATTTTGCAATTGCATCAAAAACATCCATCTCAGATACAGATAGGCATCCAATATTGACATTGTACTCAATAACATCTGAATCTACATCAAACAATGCTTCATCTTGATCATATTCAATATATTTAGCAAACGAATTAACAATTGTCTTAGGAGAAACTGCTGATTCATGGCCATAATACATCAAACACCTTATCTATTTCACATGAATTATTTCCAAAAATATTTAATATTTTGTAACATATTTCTCTTAGTTACATTTATATACAGTGAAACTTCTATATAACGTTTTTTAAGGGACCATGCATTCTAAACACTGTATAGAGGAAAACACTATAAAGAGGAAGACTGTACATGCAGGCTTTTGGTCTGGACCAGAAAAAATTGATGTAACATTGAGGAAAACATTATATGGAGGAATGTTATGTAGAAGTTTCACTGTATTCAGTAGTGTTTTCTGTAGCTTTTCTTTTACACCTCTGAATATCTGAAAACTTAGTGTAATCTGCATCTAAATGTGCTTTTTTAAAATTGTTGCGAGCTATTAGATTTCTCCCTCAGCAATAACTTCAACCCATTTGAACACCATGCTGTAAAAAAGGAAGAAAAATAATTCTTTTATCTAATATTTTATACAATTCATCATAAAAATGATGAAGATATTTGAAGTGAATTTTTAGAGAAAACTATCACCCAATCAAGTACATTCACATCATTATTAATAGTAACATGCTCAGCTAAGTAAAAACTATACTTGTAATCATACACATTCAAAAAATAAATATTTACATTCAACGAAAATGTATAATCTATCAAACTCTGTGGTTTCTGCAGAAATCTTGTAGAAATCCATATGAATGGGTAAAAAGAAGTAATCTTACACAATAAAAATATTTTTAAATTTGATTATAGTTTTAAAACTAAATAAATTATAATTTTAAAATTCATTTATAAATTTATTTTTATTCTGGAAGATTACTTCTTTTTGCCCATCCATATATTCAAGTTCTGGAATTCAAGTTTTGGAATAAGAATCAGAAGCAGTTATTGGTGAGCTAGATCTCAAAAGGAGAGGAGTAACTAGGATCACTTACATCACGAATAGTAACTCGAGAGACTTTGTATGCTCATTAATAGCATAATTTACTTGAATTAAATATAAATAATTCATGGATTACGCAAGCTCTGAAGTAGGGAAAGGTCTTCCCATCACATGCATTGTAGGCCTAGTATTCACATTGTACTCCAAATTCACCATACATCCATTTACAATGAGATAGATTAAAATAGACTGTCAAAATAAATTTAGCTAATGGATGGCTTTCGAATAAACATTCAATTTCTCCAGTATGCTGAGCAAAGGCTTTGTGTGGTGAATTATGAGGAAAATACATCATGCCAATAATAATATTTATTAACACTTATTTTCATCAAAACAAAAGTATATTCAATACCAGAAATAATAGGGTCAACAATTTAATACTGCAATAATACTGCAAAATTTATGATGAATAACTACAAGAATGCCACCTCCCCTTCCGTGCTGAATGGTAGACATATAATTATGTGGTAGATAACCAGAGGTAGGATTTTGAATCTTTTATTGGGGGAAGAGGATAAGTATTTTTTATACAAATTTAAAATTACATTTTTATGGAAATTAATTTAAATTCTCTTTGATTAATTGATATTTTTTTCATAAAAGTGTGTAGTATGCTTGTATTAAACAATTTACTTTTTAATGATTTCTGTTGCTCACAATATGTATTTGATGATAACAAAATATAATACCTAATATACAAAAAACAATGTATAAAATATACATAAAATCAATATATAAATTGTTTGTTGGTTCATGCTTAATTCATTGCCGTACCATTCATCTGACTGTGATAAAATTGTGTTAACTTATTTCTTGCACTTGCGGAAAGAATATATGCGTAACACAATTATTGTAATTCCACTAGATGTCGCTGCAGCACAAGATGGTGCTTTAGTTAAATGCAATTCCCAATCCACCTGAGCTTAATTCTGTGGTTACAGGGTAAAAGTTCTTAAGTCAAAAACCTTACTTTGGAGAAAGCAAGGGTTAGACTACTGAGTTGCCTGTTTTCCAAAATCAAGCTATATTTCCCAACGCTTTTTTGTCATTAAGGAGTCAACATTTCAATTTGGTTGTTTTACTAAAATAAAATATGGATACCTAAATTGTAGTTTCAGTACTTAACCCAATTTTGCCAATAATTGCCTTAAGAACTTTTACCCCATGACCACAGAATTGTTGCTGGGCGTTGTCATAGAGTAAAGATGTATATCTTGTCTATGGCATTGCCAAGTGATGTGGGGCAAGGTCAAGGAGGATAGAAGTGGGCAGTGCAAATTGATGAGAGGAGAGCAAAAAAGAGGGAGAGGGAAAAATAGAGAGAGAGAGGAAAATAGAAAAAGAGGGGGAAAGAGAGAGATGGAAAAAGAGAGAGGGAGGGAAAAGGAGAGATGGAGGGAAAAATTATTATTAATTTAATCCCACGTTAACACACATTTACGAGCACTATACGACTGCACATGTCGGAAGACTAGCTAGGTAGCTAGGACGAATTCTACCGCTGTCTGGACGAGAATTCTAGCGACCGGCAGCTGTGATCCGTAGTTTTCCGTGGATTTTCCGATCAACACCAGGCGAAAGCCGCAGCTGTACCCTAAAAAACATGACCGCCTGCTCCTTGGCCTACGTCTTCCTTGTTCGGTCTCCACCCCTTATTCTCACACACGCTTACATGCACTGTACAACCACACATATAGGAGATCTATCGGGAGATTAGAGCTTGACTTGCTGGCTGGATGTCCCCCTAATGAGAGATTCCTGAGTGCGGAAAACCCAGCAAGTCAACGTGCAGATCAGCGCCGGATCTCACAATCCAGGGAGGAAGATCCTCCGCCAACAACCGTCATGAAATTTCGCACTACACTAACCGGACTATTGACATTAGCAGTTGATGGAAACACGAAATTTTCAAACAACCGATTGAAGAAAGTTCAGGAAAACGGTCAAAACTGGATCTGCGCAATCTATATTTTTCCTGAGATAAGAGCACATGACGCTTGAAAATGGCACAGGTTCAAATATTTTCGTCGTCGTTTTGTTCTCTAAATTTCTCAAAGTTGCAAAAATAAAATGCTATAGCATCTATTGTTTTCAAATGATTTTTTATTGAAAATAGTTCAGTAGGTTTTCGTGGTTACATACAAATCTCTTCAAATACTTTTCCGAAAATGCAATTCAAAAACTTATTTCCTTTTCACAACAGTTTCGGTAACTTCTCTCCACGCAATGGCTATCCCGATCATTGGAGGATTAGACCTCCGACGTCTTCAACATTCCCTTCATTGGTCCACGCCTTCGCCGTCTCCACCACACACGTCATTGGTCCAGGCCTCCACCGTCTTCATCATCCCATTCATTGGTCCAGGCCTCCGCCGTCTTCATCACACCCAACAATGGTCCAGGCCTCCGTCACCTTTATCGTCCCTTTTATTGGTCCAGCCCTCCTCCGTCTTCATCACCCCCGTCATTGGTCCAGCCCTCCGCTTTCTTCACCCTTCCCATCATCGGTTCAGGCCTCCGCCGTCTCCACGGCTCCAAATTTTTTCTTAAATTTCTTGTATGAATAGAGTAAAATACTCTTATTAACATGGCATCAGACCTATTTTCACGGATAACTCTGAATTTTTGAAAATTGCAAAAGTTTAAAAAATTTTTGGGCGTCTTTCTGGAACTACAAAATTGAAGATAGAGATTTTTCCTTCAAATAATTTTTTTCTTCATAGTGAGTTCTTTCCTTAAGGTCATCTACATTTTTTGAAAATTTTAGTATTTTTCGCGCAATATTGCGTGCAATTAGTGCAATTTTAAAAAATTACAAAAACAAGATTTTCTCAAAAACTGCTCCAAATTTTTTCTTTAAACTTTTGGTAGGTATAGTGCCTAATGTATTTTATGAGATGACAAAAACGCCATATTGCTCTATTCTTTTGTTTTTTTTCAAAAGTTTAATTTTTTTGACTTGTCTCTCACGTTGTTAATATTTACATTAGCGAAGATTTTTTCACATTATTATATTTAGAGTATATGTGCTTTAAATAACATCAAGTAAAATTTCTCGAAAACACAACCGTTTTCTGTGAGAAGTAGCTCAAAATTTCGCATTTTCAGACACGCTCAAACGCCATTTTCTCAAATATGGCTGCAACTTTTTTCTTGAAACTTTTGTAACGGATAGTGCAAATTACACTCTTTAGTATAGCGTAAAGTTTATTTTGAGTTATTTTTTTGTTTTTTTCAAAAAATTACATAATTGTAATTTATTTGAAAGATCTCTGACATCTTTAATATGCACATTACCAGCAATTTGTAAACATTATTATATTTGTGAGTGTAAGTGCTTCAAATAACTTCAAATAAAGTATTTTGACAAAACATTTTCTGTGAAAATGATCTTCAAATTTCGCATTTTTAGGAGCGCTAAAACGCCATTTTCTCTTAAACGGCACATAATTTTTAAAAGAAAATTGCCATTTATGACTAGGTTTTTGTGTAATTTAATATTCTAAAATTAATGTTTCCGTTCTACCAATAGGAAACCGAAAAAGTAAGAAAATGACAAAAAAATGTACTTTTGGCGGTGATAGATGACAGCTGGCAAAAAAGAGTTTGTGGCAATTCCGAATAGCTAGCGAAGACCCAAGGAAATAGAAAACTAATTCGGGAAAGTCTGTGCCATTCTGTAGCACCACTTTTTACTTTCCCGTATGCGTACGTATACACGGAGTGATAAACGTAGAATAGGGAAAGTTTTAAAATGCTGCGCGAAAAAATGGCCAATTTTCGGCGGAAAAAAATTCATTGCCGGGCCGTAATAACGAAAAATTGGATAAAACCAGTTGCTAAATTAAGAAGAAAAATCCCCTAGCACGTGGTGTAGCCAGACACCCTGTTTTCTAGGTCCTTTATACCGAAAAACCAATTGAAAGGAAAACGTTCCTCTGTCCGTCTCTCTGTCCGTCTGTGAACACTGCTACCGCCCTAAACCATACGTACGATTTCTTCCAAAATTGATATTCCCCGGTTGATCTGTTTGTAGTCGAAGCTTTGAGATTTTGAAAAAGATTCTGTAAAATTTGGGGTACTTTACATGAAGCCCTGCGGACATTTTAAAAATTTTCTCAAAAACGGCTCCAAATTTTTTCTTTAAATTTCTTGTAAGAATAAAGTACACTTATTAAGGTGGCATCAGTCCGATTTTCACGGATAACTCTGAATTTTCGAAAATTGCAAAAGTTTAAAATTTTTGGCGTCTTTCTGGAACTACAAAATTGAAGATAGAGATTTTTCTTTTAAATACAATTTGTTTTCCAAAGTGAGTTCTTTCATTAAGGTCATATACATTTTTTGAAAATTTTAGTATTTTTCGCGCAATAATGCGTACAAAATGTGCAATTTTAAATAATTAGAAAAACAAGATTTTCTCAAAAACGGCTCCAAATATTTTCTTTAAACTTTTGGTAGGTATAGTGCCTAATGTATTTTATGAGATGACGAAACCGCCATATTGCTCTATTTTTTTGTTTTTTCAAAAATTGGAAAAATTAAATTTGTTTGACTTGTCTCTCACGTCGTTAATATTTATATTAGCAGCGATTTTTTCACATTATTATATTAAGGAGTGCATGAGCTTTAAATAATGTCCTATAAAGTTTTTCGAAAACACAACTGTTTTCTGTGAAAAGTAGCTCAAAATTCCGCATTTTCAGAAACGCTCAAACGCCATTGTCTCGTATATGGCTGCAATTTTTTTCTTGATACTTATGTAGCGGATAGTGCTAATTACACTCTTTAATATGACGTAAAGTTTATTTTGAGTTATTTTTTTGTTTTTTCAAAAATTATATAAATGTAATTGTTTTGAAAGATCTCTCACATCTTTAACATGCAAATTACCAGCAATTTGTAAACATTATTATATTTGTGAGTGTAAGTGCTTCAAATAACTTCAAATAAAGTATTTTGAAAACTCAAAACTTTTCTGTGAAAATGAGCTTCAAATTTCGCATTTTTAGTAGCGCTAAAATGCGCCGAAATGGGGGGCCGAAGATGGGGGTTTTAGGGGGTTTGTAGCACCCCCAAACCCATTTTAAAAGCTGTTTTATTGGTGCCGATGCTGTTCTTGCATCGAAAACTACGTTTTTGTTTCATTAAGTCATTGAATTCTATTTTACTAAAACTAGAGCCGATTCAACGAAACTAATGACCTATCTGGATTCAGCATACTCGATTTACTGTAAATTCGTTGGAAAAAAATCCCCTAACACGTGGTGTAGCCAGAATCCCTGTTTTATGGGTCCTTAGTAACGAAAAACTAATTGAAAGCAAAACGTCCGTCCGTCCGTCTGTCCGGTGTATGTGAACACTAGCGCGTAAACTAAGCGTACGATTTTTTCCAAATTGAAGAAACCCCTGCCCATCTGGCCTGAGTCGAAGCTCTGAGATTTTGAAAAACATTCTTTAAAATTTCGGGGTACTTTACATGAAGTCCCCCTGACATTTTCAAAATTTTCTCAAAAACGACTCCAATTTTTACTTTCTCACCTTACGAATACTTCGTAAGAAGAGAAAGTTATGTAATCGTGCGGCGGAAAACGGGGAATTTTCGCCAGAAAAACTCTTATAGCAGTGATCTGGTGACAAAAAAGTGGATAAAACCTGTTGCTAAATTTAGAAAAAAATCCTCTATCTCGTGGTGTAGTCAAAATCCCTGATTTGTTGCTTCTTCATACTGCAAAATCGATTGACGGCAAAACATCCGTCTGTCCGTCTGTGGTCAACGCTAGCGCCTAAACCGTTCGGCCGATTTTCTTCAAAATTGATATTCCCCGATTGTTTTACTCATCTCATGACCTCTTGAATTTGAAATCGATATTTTAGTATTTGAGGGTACTTTACATGAAGCCCATTTTGAGATTTTCTAAGTTAAAAGAAAATGGCTCCAAATTTTTTGATTATATTTTGTTGTTGAATAGTGCGAAGAACGTTGAAGGGAATGACGTAGGTATCATTTTCGTTGTTAGGCCCAATTTTTCAAAAATTAAATGTTAAATTGTAAAACAATATAACCAGAAGGCATGCGATGAACTTACAATCCCTAACCGTTCCGAAAATATTATTACTTTCTCACCTTACGAATACTTCGTAAAGCGGTTCACCACTGCTTTTCTTGGTCATGTTTGAAAGACATGTTTTTCGCATGTTGACAATTACCGGCTTCAAATGATAGAACCGATACAATTACGTTTTGACTAAAATATAAGTAATTGCGATGAATGTACTGGAAATGTCTGTATATATTTGTTCAAATTTTATCTTTTAATAATTTTTTACTTCTCTTCTTGTATTTGTAAAGCGTATGTACCATCGTATCCATTGTTTCTTAATCATACATTTACTATTTTATAGGTCGGTTCTATTCTTTCATGGCTCTGTTCGACACAGGTGGTGTTGGTGTTGCGTAGTGGTATAAGTGCCGGTTCGTTGACTTTGAGTTTCGGATGTCGGGTCTCGGTACGGAAAACGTTTGCTGGTATAATACACTTTTGCTGGTTTATGAAGTAGTGGAATAGCAATAAGGACCGTATAGAAGCAGAGCGAGAAAGTATGTGCGTTGGAAGCACCACTAGTTTTCTTTAAATTTTTTAAAGTTTTTTCTTTACAAAATGTACATGACCTAAATGAAAGACCTGACTTTGGAGGACAAATTTTATTTGGAGAAAAGATCTCTTCAAGTTAGTAGTTGGAGGAAGACGCCGGAAAAATTCAAACTTTAGCGATTTTCAAAAATTCAGAGTTAACCGAGAAAATGGCACATATGCCACCTTTATAAATGTATTTTACTCTGTTCTTACAATAAATTTAAAGAAAAAATGTGGAGCCGTTTTTGAGAAAATTTTGAATATGTCCGGGGGGCTTCATGTAACGTACGCCCAAATTTTGAAGAAAGTTTTTCAAAATCTCAAAGTTTCGACTAGAGCCAGATGGACAGGAGTTTCTTCAATTTGGAAAAAGTCCTTCGAGTGGTTTAGGCGTTAGTAGTGTTCACAGACAAATGGACGGACGGACGTTTTACTTACAATTGGCTTTTCGGTTTTGCAATTTTCGAAAATTCAGAGTTAACTGTCAAAATCGTTATGAAAAACACTTATGAAAGTGGCCTATGCCACTTTCATAAGTGTATTTTACTCTATTCTTACAAGAAATTTAAAGAAAAAATTTGGAGCCGTTTTTGAGATAATTTTGAAAATGTCCAGGGGGATTTATGTAATGTACCCCAAAAAAATTAATGAATGTTGTTCAGAATCGGAGAGCTTTGACTCAGGCCAGTATGACAGATGTTTCTTCAATTTGGAAAAAAATCCTACACATGGTTTACACGGTTTTGGTTGTTCACATACACCAGACAGAGACGGACGGACGGACGTTTTGCTGTCAATTGGTTTTCCGGTATCAAGGACCCACAAATCAGGGATTCTGCCTACACCACGTGTTAGAGTTTTTTCTTAATTTAGCAACTTGATTTATTCACATTTTCGTTGTCAGAGCCTGGCAAATAATTTTTTTCTGCCGAAAATCCACCGTTTTTTCGCGCAGCATTCCACAACCTTTCTTATACTACATGTATAGTACTCTGTATATACGTATGTATACGGGAAAGTAAAAGAGAGACAGAGGGAAAAAGAGACAGAGGGAAAAGAGAGACAGGGAAAAGAGAGACAGAGGGGAAAAGAGAGACAGAGGGAAAAGAGAGACAAGGGAAAAGAGAGACAAGGGAATAGAGAGAAGGAAAATGAGAGACAAAGGGAAAAGAGAGACAGAGGGGAAATGAGAGAGGGGGAAAAGAGAGGGAGGGAGAAGAGAGAGGGGAAATAGAGAGGAGGTGAAAGGGGGAAGAGAGGGGGGAAAGGGGGAAAGAGAGAGAGGGGGAAAAGAGAGAGAGTTAGGAAGAGAGGGGGGAAAAGAGAGGGAGAGAAATATTTCCACAATTATTTCTTCTGATGCAGGAACGTGCTGGGTCCCATTTAGTATTTCATATACTTTTAGTCCGTATAAATCTGTTCCCTGCTCATAACACTTCTCAAGTAAGTTTATTACAGTGTTAATAGACGGATGGGTTAGTGCGTGGAATTACAAAACATTGCGAATTTATGCTTTCATGAAGAGCTGAATGACATTTTTTCACTTCGCAACATTTATGGAAAAGGACCTTGCGACGCAGTAAGGGGGTGGGGGGAACTATAGTATTCTTAATAACAGCTAGCCTTCAATTCTGACAAGAATCTATTTAAGTGGGTTAATGTCAATGTGAAGAACATTACCATTATATTTTTAGCAATGCTGAACAATACTTAGTAAGAGGACTATTGGAACAATGATATGAAAAATAACCACAAAAAACAATAATAAAAGAACAGTAGAAGCCACAAAGAAAATTTATAGTTTCATATCTTTATTAAAAAGAACCCATTAAGTCCCAAAGTTGCGTAAACGAAAAATTATATATATATAATTTTCTAATTATAATATATATATATATATTCTAACGCCTCCCCTTTCTTAATTATTGATAATAATTAACGGTTAATAGGCGGCGTAGTTTGAATGCTCTTACGAGCTTTGTCGTCTTAGGGGGCAAGATCTTCAGGGTATGAGAAAGTAAACCCCAAATACAAATCAATTCATTGGTCATATATTGTGGACTTAGAATACAGAGACAATCGATGAAAAAAAAAAAGAAATAACGTCAAAATCAAAACTTGGCAAAATTGTAATTAAATTAATCGAACACTCGGTTCTTTCGAATCTACCAATTGAATACCATCACTGTTTAAATTACTTCCGTGCACGGTTGTTACTTTTAATTTTATAATAATATTTGCAAACGTTTGCTACTCATGAATATTTGATTCTTTTAAGGTTTAGTAACACTTTGCCTATTAATCTACAAACAAATCAAATCACACATTTAAGTACAACACTATTAATTCACTAAATTTACAAAATATTACTCCTGGAATCATCAATCTGCACGAAATCTTTCCTTTAAATTACTCTCTGTATAAAACACATTAGCAATTGTTGGATAACAATTCGCAATCAAATTTTCTAGCACGAGTGTTATTGAAGTTACAAGGCTTCTTGAAATAAAATACATCAACTTTCTTTAGACTCTGTCCTACTCTCAATTTTACATTATTTTCCTTCGCCTGAATTATTCTTGCGTTTCGACACAGTTCTTTACACAGTTCCGTTTTCTCACAATGCCTAACGGTAATCCGCACGGCTGTCCTATGTTTTGAACTTCACTGGAAATTGATTTGGTTACCTTGAAGGCGCGTGGGTCTCACCACAACGCCGACGTCTGGGGTAGCTAGACGTGCCGTTGGCGCGCGCTGCTGAGCGAGGCTGCCGACTTCGCCGCCGCCACCCGCTGGTCTCCGAACGTTGGTCCTGGAACGCTGGTCCCCATCGTCCTGCGTCGTTCGCCGGCAACTTGTAATTCCAATAACCAATCCCTTCTCCCATTCGTTCCTCGTACGTCCACGCCCTTCTCTCGTACTTTTGCGACAGGAATTTACCACGTCCTTTTCCCGTTCTTGTCTTCATCACCAATACTCACGTCCTCTTCGCCTTCCTTCGTGCTGGATCACGCACGCGTATTCAGAGTTCGTGCACTTCAGGAAATTTGTGCTTTTTCCTGTTTCCTATCGTCGCATCTGGGCCTCTATCGAATCTAGTCAATTTGTTACGGCATTCTTACTCAGTTCAATAAACGTCGCCGAATTGGCATACGTCGTCTATTAATTTTCGTTGAACTTCGCTACTGTTTCAAGAGTTTCTACTGTAGCTCCACCGATCAATTTCACTAGATTTTCACACGAAAATTAACTCTTTCTGATCCGTACACCTAATCACTCTCGCTGCAGAAAATGGCGACCTCACTATCGAAGATAATCACTGTCCGTTCTACTCAAGAAAGAACTGTTCACACCGGTGCACAGTGTCAAATTTAAGAGATCTAGGTGGAAAAAATTAGCTTTTTCAAAGTAATCCAAAGCAATCTTTTTTAACATATTTCGATAGTAGAATGTCCATAGTATCCGACAATGACTATATGATTCCGAGAAATCCGATAAGATAGCCATGATTCATGTCTGAACTTGCTCGAACGCCCCATGGCCGCGCGCAGTCCCAATGATGTGCTTCAGTGCAGCGAATTTGTTCGAAATGTGTGTCTTGTCAGCGCCGCTGAAAGTGTGATTTTTTTATTTGATAGTAAAGTACATGTGTTTTCCTTCCTAGTGACTGTTTTTATTTTTCATTATCAGTCGGTGTTTACCCACAGGAAAATACTGAAAAGGTGAGTGTTGCTCATTTGTAGAGACAAAGGTTTTTGATTTTTGAGTAAGGTTTTAACATAGTCTTTCACCTACTTCCACTTCGAGGCTATGTTTATATTAGAGCTGGTATCTTAGAGTATTCAGATAATCAAAAAAACTGTTTGCGCAAACTTGCGCACTAATTTTTTATTTACTCCCAACAGAATGGCGGTGTCATTTTCCCGGAATACTCGTTTCGAGATATGGATTAAGAACTCGAAGGACTCGGAGTTTGATGCTATTTTCGCGCATATTCTTCAAAACATGAGACAAATTGAATATCCGGAAACTACCTTAAAGATCATTAAAAGAAGATTTGAAATTTTTGCCACAAAGTAAATTCCAAATGGGACGGAGTAGCAAGACATCAACAGAGATTTCAGGACACTTATTCGTCTTGGCTGAATGAAAATATTTCCATTTACACTACGATCTGTCTCGAGTACATCGAAATTAATATGCCTACAGCCGGACCTGGCCGTCCAACAAAATCTTTCCGTGCATGTGATGAAAGAGTTAAAAAAATGGAAGTGCAGCACATCGTTCAATCAAGCACTGAGGAATCAGTTTGGCCGGAGAAATTAAATTATGGAAAGAAGTTAAAAGAGATTCCGCATGAATCGTGAAAGAACTTATCATTGCATCGCCGAATAGGAGTACGATGATTTAAAAAATTAGAAAGTGCTTATTTGAAGACCGGCGTTACTGTCACCGGATCAAATTCTCGCATTAATGGTGGAAGTAAATCTTTCGACTCGACAATTCTGACGACTTCGGTTGCATACAATTCTAATTCATGGTAAAGACATCATTGAAGCGTACATACTCCCAATTGGTCAATTTTCAGAAGAAGCCCAAGAGGCGAGAAACAAAGACAATAGGAGGTATAGAAAACACTTCACTAGGAAAACATTTAGAAGTGATACAAATACGGATCTGCTGAACAGATTTCTAAAAACATCAGATCCCTATATTGCTAGTTTGCGACAATCTCAGTGGCCTTGGCAAGTTCAGTGGCCTTGCGGTGCACCACTTAAATGGGCACACAGCATTGCCAAATACCAGGTGGCTGCGTGGACCTCAGGAGTGCTCCTCTCCCGGGCGAAGCGGAAATGCAGGTGTCCCACACAGCTCGCAGAATACAGGAAGCGTGCGTCGCCCCGCAGATTGGACACTGAATTGGCCCCACACGATGGAGATTGGACCCTGGCAGTAGGAGTGTGCTGGCGGCACATGCGGTCTTTCTTCACAGGTGTAAATAAGTACTACCCGTATCGCAATGCGGTTCCTGCCGACGCACAGTGGGGCAGGAGGCCTCCAAAGTTGAGAATAAATATTTTAAGTGAACAGAAGAGCAGTAAATAGACTGAGTTGATAACAAAAGATGTTAAATAACATAAATAAAGCAAAATATAACATTATTTGTTAATTTCACATTACAGTGCGTTGTAAAAACGTTGTTTCAAAACTTGCAGATACAAAGTCTGTTAATGAAGAAAAGGTTACACTTAATGATTGCCTTTATCTGTGTGTATCGTCATTGTATGACCTAGTTCTTATCAACATAATGAATCTGAAGACTCATCAGTATCATTATCTTCTGTTTCAAATTGTGTTTTTCCAAGCAACATCATATTTAAAACTTCTATCGTAAGTTCTTCAATTTTCTTTGCAGGAAGTGGTCTGTAGCTTATGATGACAGGGTCAGATGACACCAGAAGTGGGTAAAAAATGTCTTTATTGGTTTTGTCTATGGCACACTTTCGAGAAAAGTCTTCCCTAAGTTTATTAATGTCCTTATTACGTGTCTCTTCAGATAACTGACCAATAGCTAGTAAAGATTTCGCCAACACTGCTGGACAGTGAATAAGTAGTTTGTGTAGTGTTGGCGGCGTACAGTACCAAGGGTATTTTTCCACAGATAACCTGGCTGTATTAACACAAAAAGTTTGGAACTTTTCTAAATACGAAACCCACTGTAAATGGCGGTGAGCACAATGCGAAATCTTTCTATTAGTTCACGATCAAGACCTGTTACATGTGCCGATATCTCAGGATTTTCAAAAAACGATCTTGCAGTATTACTATCAGTAGAATTGCTAAATCCAGGCTTTGGTCTGTCCACTAATAAACTCATATTTTCTTGGAATTCTTTCTGTATCTTTCGTATTTTCAGATTATCAGCTTGGCTTCTCCTCATGCCAGCCATGATTTAAGTGGAATTTTGTAGGATATGTGCAGCAGGCACTCAAAGCATCGAATCCAACTCTACAGTACTGAAATATCAAATTCCAAATCTGGAGAGTAAACTTCCATATTTAGACACTTTTCGATTTCATCGAATTGTTTAGAAGTCTCTCAATATAAATAGCATTTGTGTGAATTTCGTGTTGGTCAAAGCATTACAAATCTTCCCGTCAATCATAACAAATATCAAACAGTGCCTTAAAATAATATTCTTACATATCAGATTGATCATAGAGGGTTAGAGATCTGACTGTCACTGTATGTTTTCTCGGCTGCTGAAAGCTCCGCACTCTCTGGTTTCAACTCTATTCTGATTAGTCTGCAATGTGTAGTAAATGATGGGCATGGGTTTTGCCAAAGTACCGTTTCTTTTCTTCGGAATTTCTTGTTAGCAACTGCAGCGGTACGATAGATGACAGAAAGATTACTGGAACCAGAGATATATGCTTCACTGACACTGTCTTTATATATAGGAAAGCACAATGATGTCTAAAGCCATCTTTCATTTATATTAATAAATCTATCGTACATTCTGTTCAGATCATTTCTGCTTATATTGGGAACTAAATGATTGCATTCATTTTCAGAGGTATTGGGCAATTAATTATTACTCTAATGTGTTCTTTCAAGAAACAAACCTATTTTTGAATATTATTGTACCCTGTTCCCTTCATAAGACTAAGTTCATTCTAGATATGTCTAAAGTCGCTTCCGGAGATACTGAAAAAGAAGAACGCACGAACTTCGAAAAAAATATTTTTTTTCGAAAGGGGCAAAAACGGGCAAAATTTCTCTTTAAATACTTCAAGTAGAATGTATGCTCAATTTAATGCAACAAAAATTTTTGCTTGGACGCATTTGGAAGGTAACTAAATCTTTATCAATTCATGCATTTCTTGCAATTTTGCTATAGGTTGACAAATATATTTTTGTAAACGAATAGGCACTAAATATTCGCAATATTATGACGATATACTTTTACTTAGCTTTCGATGTATTAGCCATGTTAATTTAGTTCCAAAATTCCTTCGCATTTACATTATACAAACTCAAAAAAATAACATACATCCAGCGCGCCCTTCATAAACTTACCGACTGACCAGATTTACCGATCCAAACTCGTATCAAAACACGCCAGGGAAAAAGTCGGTGCATGTTTGAGATAAGAGTACTCCTTCCTGTACCCAGCAGCAATCAGTAAACATGAATCGGTCGACTTTTGATTTTTGAATTTTTCTCATGTTTTACCGTCTCCTGCCCCACTGTGCGACGGCAGGTTCACTATACTGCGATTTTTTTAACTTCGCCCCTGACAGGAATCAGCTGTTTCGCTGCTATCCAATCGGGAGCTTAAATGTCGCTACAGTGACGTCACTATGGTGACGTTTAAGCTCCCGATTGGATGAAAACGTCAACAGCTGATTCCTGTCAGGGGCAAAGTTAAGAAAATCGCAGTATATGACTGTATGGCATACGGTGACTGTAACGGCTGCTAGTCGAAAACAAGGCAGCGCACGTAACTTCACGATCGACCTGCCGAGGGCAGAGTTGTCGCGTGCGCGAAGCGCATGGAGTTGAACTTAACACGAGCGCGGAGATTGTTCAACAAGACCTGCGGAAGGCAGCGTTCGTGCACGAAGCGGATTGCATTGTCATGTGCACGAAGCGCATTGAGTATGAATCGGACACTAGCACGGAGATTTCTGAACGAGACCGGCGCCGGGCCGGCGGAGTTCCTTTTGCCTCCCGGAGATTTTGCCGACAAGGCTCACGAATATAAATATACTGGACTTGTCTGTTTTTCCCAAATTGCATCTTTTAAACAATTTTTCAACTCTGTTATCGATATCTGAAACGTATGTCATGTCAAATCAATCGTCTTGTGTATATCAGTGTGAACCAATTTAAGTACAATTATGAGTATTTCAACGTTAAATTGAAATACAATATAACCAGAACTCATGCGATCAACTCACGTATCCCCAACGGTTCCGAAATCATTATTACTTTTTCGCCTTACGAATATTTAGTAAGAAGAGAAAGTTATGTAATCGTGCGCTGGAAAACGGGGAATTTTCGCCAGAAAAACTCTTATAACTGGTGTCTGGTAACGAAAAAGTGGATAAAACCTGTTGCTAAATTTAGAAAAACTAGTGGTGCTATAGAATGACACAGGACTTTCTCGCAGCCCAAATACAAAATACTTTCATATAAGTATTTTAGATACAAAATACAAAATAGTATTTTAAAATACTTTTGAAAATACAAAATACAACCAACAGTGTTTTACACATACACGTAATATCTTCTATCCTATTTTTCTCTTTTAAACAATCATTCACGTTCAATAAAATATCACATCATATTAAAAATTGTATTATTAAAAATATATAACATTCTTTATACAAAAAAGTTTCAAATGGAATTTTCAACCTATTTCAGGTATCCGTATGGGGTCATCCATAAATTAACTAACGCCAAAGGAGGAGGGAGGGGGTCTGAGGCAGCGTTGCACTGCTTTACACAGAGATAGGGAAGTGCGTTAAAAGGGGGGGGGGAGGGGTATTGAAAATACTGGAAATTTGCGTTACGTAATTTATGAACAGCCCCTATCATTTGTGATGATTATGTATATTCATATTTTAAGTCTGAAAGGCATCTTGTCCATGCTAAGAGCCGAAGGAATACTCGGAGTTTAAAGATCTCACCATGAGTTCTTGGGAGGTGATAGTTGGGGACAAATATTGCAGGTTATAGACAATTAACCAAGATACCTGTCAGACTTAAAGTATGAACATACATCACAAATGATATGGATATCTGGTGAATACCGAGGATTTTTAGGTTTTAAAATATGCATTTTAGGTGCCTAAAATAGGTTCTTTCAGCATGTTAGGCTTTTTAAATAGTAGAATAGGCACTAATAAAACTCGAAACTTACAAGAAAACTCACTTTTTGACCATTTATTATAATTCTCAAAGATAAGAACATAAATCAATATTACGTAGAATTAGTATTGAACATTTTGCGATAATACTATTTATGAACAAATTTGTTTATAGTTAGAAATATTCCTTTTGTATTTTGAATCACAATAAATTACTAATACATTCTCCAAGTATTCAAGAGAAAATGAATGTGTCTTATCGGTCAAGATTACTTTGCTTTCGGGGAAATTCAATCTCTTTATCTTAGAAACGGAGGCAGCTTCTCCACGAAGTCAGGAAGTAGTGGCGTGGAGACTTTTATCGCTAGATCCGTGTCCGGAATATTCATTTCTCGCTCTCTTACAGGCGACAAAATGAGACAAGCGGATAAAAAGATACAAGAGGACGAATGCAATTTAGGTTGTTAAAAGTAACTTAAAATATCATCCTTGTCTGTTGTAGCGACACAGAAGAAAAAAGGTAAAAGAAGCCATAAACCAAGTAAATTAGGCAAACGTCTCATTTTAGGGTTTTAAACGTAAAATATGCACAAATAGGCATTAATGTTGAAATAGGCTCTTTTAAGCGCTATAAAATTGACGGGTTTTAGTTCAAATAAACTTAAAATGTATATATAAAGCTTAGTTTAGTACAAGGTACCAAGAAAAAAAAATAGATTTTTACCTAAATATACCATAACGAAATAAAAACACCGCAAGCACAAGTTTTTAATCACTGCGCACAACGACAGGGCCATGAGGCACACACATGGGCAGCACTCGTTCTGGCACGCGGAGCCTGCTCTCCGAGAAATTGAATATGAGCTCGCGATTACAGCTACGATGTAAGAAAAATATCTTACATCGTGATTACAGCGCTCCTCCGGTTATCTCCTGTTGAACCGACGACGGAGGGAAGAAAACGTAATCGGAGGAACCGGAGATCGGTCGCACTCGTCCACGTGGCGGGACCCTCTTCCATTTACTGGCCCAATCAATGTTTGTGACGGATTAAGAAAAGTATTTTTGTATTTTGAAAATACAAAATACTATCAGAAAGTATTTTCGATACAAATACAAAATACATGTTTAAATATGTATTTTCGATACAAAATACAAATTACAAAAGTATCGAAAATACGTATTTTAAATACAAGTATTTTCGATACTGCCCAACTCTGGTGAATGATGATCTTTCCAGATATCTTCTTTGAGCGCCCAAAGGACATTTTTTTACATTCTCTGGATTTTTCAGCTTCCTAATGCGAGAAACGAAACCACCATACACTTATTACTGTTATACAAGTGTAAATGCCATGCATAGCCCTTGTGGTCGCAGCGGTATTCAACGAGCATTGGCACAGCTCTTCCGAGGGAAGCGTCGCCGGCTCGAGTCCTGGTCTTGGAATATTATTTGTCAAAATTCTCTATTATCACAGGAAATAATTGAGAATACTATAAACTTTATTGAAAACCATGTGAAGCCATTTGAATCACAAATATTGATAATTACGATAAATGAACTGGAAATGTCTGTAAATATTTTTTTCAAATTTTTAACTTTAAACGATTTTTCATGTCTCTTCTTGGATTTGTACCATCGTATCAATTGTTTCTTTTTCATGCATTTACTATTGTATAACTCGGTTCGACCCATACGGTACTAGTGTGGCGTAGTGGTATAAGTACCGACTCGTTAACTTTGAGGATCGGATTTCGGGTCTCGGAACGGAAAAAGTTTGCTGGTAGAAAACACTTTTGTTGGTTTATGCAGACGTGGAATAGAATTTAGGACCATATAGAAGCAGTGCGAGAAAGTATGTGCCTTGGAAGCACCACTAGTTTCTTTATACCACACAGGGAACACCAAACACTGTTTCGATACGTAATGCATAAACTATGCTGAAATTGACACTTTTGGTCAAGTCATGCGTGGAAGTGATGACTATTTCTACCAGACTGTGAAGTCTAAAATTGTCTTACAAGGTTCGTTCATGGCTTAATAGATAAGGAGTATGATACAAAGCTCAAACAAATAGAAACAGTCAATTTTAAACATGCTAAGAACCACGATGCAACGTTGACATATGGTACACTAACTTAATGTCAAAAAAATTGCAGTACAGAAAGTAAGCAAATGTAACTTTAGAAAAAATATAGTTTACGGTGCTTGAAAAGACGATCGTTATTTATAACACGAAAATACGTACAATTTGCAGATTTTGGAAAATAAGTATGGACGCCAGGACAATCGCCAAGTATACGGATATCTGGTAACCCTAGCGGGGATGAGGTCTCTGCAGGACAAACAACAAAATTCCAGCGAGGCTTTTTGGGGGGTGCAGGGAGCATCTTCTTGCCGGAGGGTGAAGGGGTCCTGCGCCGATGGCGGGTGGCATGGAGACCGGCCGAGGGACGCTGGGCCCACGCGGCTGGTGGTCAGCCGGACAAACAACGAACGGCTGGCGAGAGCTTTGTGGGGTGTATGGAACAGTCAATGCATACACAGGAGACTAAAAAATTCCTATTTTGATCGAACCACAAACAGTTCCCAACGTAAATACGTTATGATGTTTGTATACCGACAGAGGTGGCATATTTTCACTGCAGTGCCTCTGACCGTGAGGACCTAGTGTTCGAGTCCTAACAATGGCAGTATTTTCGACACTAGCTACATATAGCTATCGAGTTCAGCAGCCGTCCGGAGAAACATTATTGCGGCCGGCTGCTCTCATCGGTGATTTCCTTGGTTTCTCTGATCAATGCTAGGCAAATGCAGGAGCAGTATCCCAACAAACGGGCCACGGACCGCGATTATTCCTTCCTCATCCTTGCCCTATTCTCACCCATTATTTGCACACCTCACACTTAATTGCATTCCACTACCACACTTGCCGGGAGACCGATCGGGGGCTTAGAGCTAGTCCCGGCAGAGGCGGTGCCCAGCTAGTGGGAGATACCTAGATTGGGAAAACCCGCAAGCCGACAGGTAGGTCGGCGGGGAATGTCGTCATTCATCAGGGGAAAATCACCTCCAACTCCCGCGCTAAAAAGCACGCACATTTGCAAGACTAATGAACATAGCAGTTGACGCGCCCCGAATCATCTGACAATCAATCATGATGTAGAGCACGTGATTATAAAGGGAGAAATCAAAGCCCGAAGGAGACACAGATTGAAGGCACTAGAATTTACAAATGTAAAAAATGCAATGTTCGAAATGTTCAAAAAATGCATTCGAACTGTTTTCGGTCGTCTTTGGTAAAGATGAATTGATGTACCCTAAGGTCCCAAAGTTGCGTATACGTAACATTTTGTTGTACATTGACTACTGGTTAAAAAAATTAAAAATTAATTTTTCTCTTTCTAGTGTAACAGAGTAGTGTGTTCTAGAAGTTCATATACTCTTTTTCGTATATTTGTCCGATTAATACTAAATTGAATGCGTTTGATTCTTTTTAATTTGAATTTAATCGGATATGAAGGTCACGTGTTTATACTGGCACATAGAGAAGATGGAAAAGATACTTCTGTTTATTGCTCTGTGAAAGTGCATTGATGGTAATTGTCTACTGCTGATTGGTATGTGCTTGAAGGGTTGCTCCCTGGCAGATGCTGCAGCAAAACAGCAAGTAGACATTTCTATTGTATTTAATTTCTCAGAATCAAGGTGTCCCACTTTGAAACTTATCAGACTAATGTAGACGTTTTCTGAGATTACAATGTTTTTTTGTTTTTTTTAATTTTTAAACTGTTGATTTTTGGAAGAAATTTTTTTTTTTTTAAATTTAATGATTTCAATACATACATCATATGAAAAGGCATCTTTGTTCTTTAATGTTAATAAAATATTAAATTTCCGTCACAATTGCAACAGGGATTAAAATGATTACCTTTAGCAATCCAAGCATTTTTCGAAAATTTTGAAAATTGATATAAATCTCCAAATATAATTGCGGGAAAATGAGAAACAAAGGTTTAATATTTTTGTTTATTCTCTTCACAGAAAAAAAAAGTGTATAAATCTGGGACATCAAGGTCAAATTTCTCTTCAATTTCTGCGATGTGACCTGGAATGATCAATAGTTATACAGTCAACTCCGGTTTTAGTGAACGTGTCATTCGTCCCATTTCACTTACATTACATATAAACATAAGAAGTCAAGATTCACATTACGATACTTAAGTCAGTGGACAATGCAAAATCAATTACGGAGAGAGCACGAACTTAAGAAGGATCTAGAAAAATTATAATGAAAAATGTAAGAAGCAAACGATTGAAAATAATTTTCTTTTAAGGTCAAATAAAGATAATGAAATTTTCAGTTGGTGCTGTAAAAGTATTTTGCTGTATTTCCATATTAATAAAATTAATCATTAGAGGGTAAATTCTCTTTAATTTTGACATCAGATATAGTAAACCAAAAATGTTAGTCCTCAGTTCACTATAACCAGAGTTGACTGGTACTTCTACATAGTTTACTAACTCGCAGGACTAAAATGATACCTTTCTTAGAGTAACTCGTCTGCTACCTTTAATTACAAGTACAATTTTTAACAGGTAGTGGACTGCAAAATATGTGGTGGATGCTGGCTATTTACGATGGATTTTCATTTCTCTATTTGAGCAGGTTGATAAAAGACAGAATAAAAATAATTAAAAGAATACTACTTACATGAAAAAGTTTCTCTTTAAGACAAAAGGTGCAGTGGTACAGACTTGTGTGAAACAGGACAGATTCATGGATGAGAAATTTGGGTTTTCTCTGCACTGCACCCAGAAAATATTAATGGAAATCGTTAATATATTTAAGCTTCTGCTAGTAATAATAAAATTAATAATATCCTACCAATTACAAATTCGTCAGAAATGTATTGAAGAACTACAATATGTATGACATGCACTGATGTATTTCTTACCTATAAAAAGTTCATTTAATGTCAAAATTATTTAAAATATAAGAAAACAAAGGAAAAACAGGAACAAGAGCATGAAGGAGTCCATTCTTTCCCATAAACTGCATTTATTGGCAGAGAAAAGTACATTTTATACCTAGGTGCACACTGAATATGTGAACATTAGAAATGCTACAAATTTGCTACAGGATAGTAAAAATTCGTGAGAGTATCATGGTGTATGCCAGAATCTTCAGTGTATCCCCCTTCTCGAATTACACCAGTGTTACTTCCACTAGCAATCCAAAAATTTTCAAAACAAAAATAAGTTTAAATTTGATGGTCTTTCAGTAAGAAACTTTTAGAACAATGTAATTTAACAAGCCAGTCTCAAATTTGAGATTCTCATCATGGAATTTAGTTCATTTAAAGTCTTTTCAAAACCCAGTGTCGTTGGCAAAGAACTTATTCAATCTATTCCTTTGGAATGACTTTATCAAATCAAAGAATTCCAATGGAATTCTGAATGCAAATAATTCCAAAATTAATATGCTAGAACAGAAGCCACAAAAAAAATGTTTGATCCAGTAACAAAACATTGAAGATTTTCAGAATTATTTATGCAGTCCACTCCAACTAATTTAATCTTCATCAGTTTAAAGCTTTAGAAGCCAACAACACCCCATTATCACACGTGCAACTTCACCTTTGGTAATTAGATGCGATGAACAATGCCCAAAAGGCAGAGTAATTTCACCACTTGACAATTAATAGAATACTTTATTGTTTAAACATATCTTACATAATGCTCATATGTGCCCAATTTTGCCTATTTTTAAAAACATTCACCATGAATTGAGAGTATAAACATGAATATAATGGACATAATTAGCCTGTTTATACATTTAAGCTTTTTGAAGCTCACAAGATTATCAATTGCACATTTCTTCAACTACAAGGTCAAATCTGCAAAAGTGCAATCTGGTAAGCAAAGGAACACATGCCTTTTGAAAGTTTCAAGTACCAGAAATATAAATACATTTCAATGAGGATTTTTGATTTCTAACCCTCCAGTTACAAACCAAATATTCTGATCAATATGACTTCAGTGCTCTTCCAACTATACACAGCTCGCAAAAATCTGTGGATATTCTCTTTACACCTGATAAAATAAATTTTGAACAATGTTTCAACATACTGCTTCTTCAAAGTCAACATTCTCATTAACAGATAATGCTATGTCTGGTACAATATATCTGTCCCAAGTATATAATATTACTTGCTATTTAAGAAACTTCTGCAACACATCAACAATATTCACAAAAAGAAAACATTTGTGTCTACATTTATACACCAATGGCTTGGCTTTCATGCTTAACAAATTAAAATTCTTGTATCAAAGCTTACTGAATTTTATTTTTGTATACACTTCATAAGCAAATTTGTAAACAAGTTTCATTTAAATAATGGCAAATACAAAACAGACACACTATGAGGACAATTCACTCAAACGATAGCATATATCATAATCCATGCAACATGGAGAGCATTTATCTTGAACTTTCGCACAGTCTATTCATTATAACATGCTACTCTGAAAACTAGACTTTCTTTTCAACATCAGTCAACATTATTAGAAATTGTTTATTGATAAAAATGTACATGCAGTTTCTACAGGAGACCAACTTTTTACTTATCTGGATTTGGCAATTCATTATTTTTTTCATTTTAGATGTCCAAAAAGTTGAACATATACCCTCAGGTTTGGGTTATGCATAACAGTGTTGAAAAACAATCACAAGTGTCTACACTTCCAATCATCACCTAGCAACCCACGCCGCAAGAGTTCCACCTTATCTGTCTTTGCAATCACTTTGGATCTACACCTGACACCAAATTACAACACTGAGTACTACAGCTACTATTGTTCTTAGTTGTCACCAGGGGACTGGTAGAAATTTGTGTTCATGGAATATATATAAGATTAAGATCTCTTGCCAGATTTCCAGAGCCTTCTCGCTTGGTAAACTTTTTCTTGAAGCGAGTGAAGGATCTAGGAACGACAAGATTCTCTTTTCATTATCCCTTTTCTAGATTTTCTTTACATAGGCAATTATCAATTTCTGGAATCAACTATCAGAAGTTTTAAAAAATAGAAAAAAGTAAAACAAGATATACACCAGAAACCTAAAAAAAAAATTGTTAGTGAAAAGAGGAGAAAAATGTAACCCCACCTGGTAACCTAATTTGCACTATGCAAACTCAGCTTTTAACAGGTACAACAAAGGAATTCTCTTCAAACTTTGTTTACTAATCAAATATCCACCATTACATCACCTTATTATGGCCTCAACATTTTTTGGTTCAGTGTACTGCATTCTGTGTTGTTATAACACCACATTGAATTTTTCTTGTTGCATGCATGAAAACAAAAATGTGAAAAATATACATATCCAAAACTATATGCTAAAAAGAGAACAACAAAATGTTGAAATGCTAATTCAATCAATTCTTTGAAACAAGCAACAAAAAAGAGTGTCGCTGGCTAGAGCTGAGAGCCATCGACAGTAGAATTATCTTCTGTCGCAACTCCCAACTGCTGCCCTATGGTTTTTTAGATTGCATCGATGTCAAGGTCATCGCCCTCCTCATCATCCACAGCTGGCTTCCTGGCAGGCTGTGTCTTCGGCTGTTCTTTCAATGGTGATGCCTTAGCACGGTCATCATACTCAATCTAAACAAGAAACATAACAATTTATTATCTTGCCATTTCCTTTTCTAGTACACCTCTTTAAATTCTGAACGGCCCTCAGACCTGATTTTCACGCTTCTTTTCGAAGAAGGATTCCCGAATTTTAGCAAATGTGTGCATACACAATGGTGCTTTTGGGATTCCAAAAGTCACCATGTCACTGTGTGTGAACATAGCTAAAACTACAAAATCCACCAAAAGAAAGAAGGGGTAATGATCAAGACCAATATCTTTTGAAAGCTCTAATTTAATTCCATATCAAATATTGAAAGTGTACCGAAAAGTCTATCCACATGTTAATGATATTAAGTACAAGCTGATAAGTAGAATTCATTTCAAACTGATCTTGCAAGAAATATTCTAGAATTTCATTCATTGTTCCAAAACAATATAAATTCTCATCTTTCATTAATTAAAATGGATTAATATTTGTACACTATTCATTCTTCAAAACAACTAAAATGCCAAGATAATCACCTCAAGATCGTCATCTTCCTCTTCACTGCTCTCGCTTTCCTCTTCCTCTGCTTCACGCAGCCACTTGATGAAGGGTTCGGCACGCGTGTGGATATCCTGCGACAGCTCTTTGGAAACATACTTGCGGCTGCCCTTCTCAGCCCAGTCCAACAGGACTTTTTCCTCCAGGATATCTGCATCGTAGAAGAGCTGAAATACACAAAATGAGCCCTCAAGTTCTTCTGGAATCTTACAACTGCATTTCACCCATTTGCCTTTTCTTTTTTCCTCTTATACACAATCCTTGAATTGATTTCAATGCCACTATCTAGCTGGTATCATCAGTACTTCAAACAAAAATTAATTTAAGTCAATGCATCAAATTCATGCACACTACATTTCAATTGCCATTTCATCCTTGGGGGTTCATAGTTACACCACCAACATCAAGATTTGTGCAAGGTAAATCAGGAACGGGTTAACTTATATTGTGTTTCAATAATTCAGATGTACATCCAAATAAATTTTTAATTTCGCAAAAGTAAAAACAGAAAACAGAAGGAGAAGAAGAAGAAGTAGAGAGAGAAAAAAAGATAAAGAAGAAGAAAATTAATTTGATGGCCATAATTTGATAAACTAGAGAGAATACAAGCACTTCACTCACTAAGAACCTTGGATTCATCACAAGATTGTAAACTACAATCCTTCTCTTAGGCTACAGTCAAAATGGATTCGTATTCGACCGAATTTGCGTTCGGACAAACATGGCTGTTTACAGCCGAATATTTCAAACCCTCACTAGAGCACAGGCAAGGTCACATTGCATCCAACAAGTTCTGGGCAACACAGCCGAACTTCGAAGTCGGCAGACCGATATCAAATGAATTTGATTTATTCGGCCGATCTGAGCTGTTGGATTTCAGATATCACAACAGGGACAAAAGCAGGAAATTATGGAATGAAATCCCAGAACAAATGGACAAAACTAGTAAAAAACCTGTTGTAAACATGGGACATAACCTTACATACCTTATGGTTATGAATAGACGTTCTCCTGTAGGAATGAGTTTTCTCAAATTTGACCTTTCTCCAATGGAGACAGAAACAGTAAATTTAGGCTTATTGTGATGTTGGGAACAAATGCCAACAGCTCTGAAAAGCTTTGCCCATTTATTATAGGAAAGCTGAAGAAACTTCAATGCTTCAAGAATGTGAAAACATTGCCCACGGAATACAAGGACAACAAAAACCCATTCCAACCACCATTTTGAAAAGCAAATGAATGTTCTTTATGCCAAGATGGGAATGTAAAACAGAATTCTTTTATCTGTTGATCAGTGCTCTTCTCATCCGAAGCACATGAACTTGAGAAATATTACAATTGCATTCTTGCCAGCAAACTGCACAATCAAGCAACAGCTAATGGATTCAGGCATTATTTATGCTTTGAAGACCTGCTACAGAAATTTAATGGGATCCGGGAAGAACACAATGACATTTAAAATAACTATGCTTAATGCACTGCATTGTATTGTATTGCAAACGCAAGGAAAAATTTAAATCAATCCACTACCTGCAACAGCTTTAGAAACTCTGGCTTCTTCCAAATACACGAGCATGAAGTGAAGGAGAGAAAGAAGTTTAAAATGGATTACAAAGTTAAAGGCTTCCTCAATTTTAATGATGAACTTGTCATTGTGCAAATAATGACTGTAGAAAGTATGACCGATACAGTTCAGGGAAACAATGGCAGTGAAAGACACTATGTTTGTAATTGTAGTGTGTCTATTTGTGCAGAAGTAGTTTGTGCAATAATCACAATAAAAAAGATTATTTCTGCAGCAGATGGTGACTAATAGTTTTGATAATGTATATGAACTAGAAAAGCAAATTGAAAGAATTCACCAGAAGGCAATACAATTATCAATATTAGACATTTTCAAAAAGAACTAGAATTCTTGTATTTTAAAGTGGAAAACAAAAAGTATAAAAAAATGGTTACTGATTGTTAATATTAATAATAAAAGTGAATTGTAAATTTTCACTATTTTATTACGTGTGCAAAAGAATTCTCTATTCATTTACACCATTTTTCTAGGTTCTTTGAAAAGTGTAAAAGAGGGCTTCTACTATGTATCTACATCTACGTATATACACATTTAAATAATTTAATTTTCAATTGGATATTTGTAGAGCCTCGTGAACACACTCTTGGCCTCCTTTCATTTCCGTTAACTTCGTAACTTCATATCACTGGTGCACAAAAATAAGGACTTCTGTAAAACAGTCATTTTTGAGTTAAAAGATGAAATATGTATAGAAAATATTCTATTTCTACTAGTACAACTTTCGTAAAGGTAGCTAACTGGATAGCAAGTTTAATAGAGTCTTTGGCAGCAAAATATAATGCCTGATGAGAATAAAACAAATTTACCTGCAAAATGACAATTTTTGAAATGTCACAATTCTTGTGCAGCAACAATATGCATATGCATTGTGAAACTTAATTTGATCAGTTTCTTAAGAAAACTCACCTTCAAAATGCCTGGCACTTTTGGCAGCAATGCATCCTTATGCAATGCAATCACTTGTTCAATGCCTCCAATCAGGTACTTTTGTGCCTTGTGATCTTCATGTGTGAAGCGCAGGAACAAAACACGATGCTTTTTCACCTGCAAATCATTTTATTGTCAATAGGAAAGGAAATTCATCAGAAAACCAAAATGAGACCTCTTGATAACTACTTCACAAATCATAGAAAAATCTGTAATTGGAAATTTTTTATTGATTTATATAATTATTGTAAATAGATCTGTAGATTCTTAAGTTGAGAAATATGTAGATATTGGTATATAGTAGAACAATGTAACTCACAAATTATTAAAAATTGAATATTAAAAATATTCTAAACCTTTCTGTATTAAGCAACACTAACTAATCTGCATTATTTAAAAAAAAAAATCATTGTAATTTCTTTGATCAGTCTCCTTCGTAAATTTTCAGACAACTCGTTACATAAATAGTTCATTCTCACAGTAGTTTGAAAGCAACAAGCTTCTGAGCTCCAGAGCAGAGTGAGAATTTCCAAAAGCAAAATTGTATTTACCAAAACTATCCCCCAAGTGAAAGTAATAAATCATTGACAATTATTACTTGACATTACTAACATTCAGTATTAATACTGAACTACTAACATTCAGAATTTACTAGCAAACCCTAAACAAAAAATGATTATCTATCTATCTATCTATCTATATATATAGAATAAAATGAATCTACATTTTATATCTATCTATCTATCTATCTATCTATCTATCTATCTATCTATCTATCTATCTATCTATCTATCTATCTATCTATCTATCTATCTATCTATCTATCTATCTATCTATCTATCTATCTATATATATATATATATATATATATATATATATATATATATAAAAAATATAGATTCATTTCATATATAAAATATTTTTATATTCATATTTTATATTTAAATATTTTGACTTTGCTGGGGGGAGGGGACAGAATTCTGAATTTTTATAAAGTCATGAAGAGATATCGGATGTTTAGGGAAATGCCTATTTTTTCTAGCAAACTTATTTAAAGGCTGATTATATGAGTACACGAATCATGCCAAATGATGACATATGACGAAGTTTTATAATGCCTATTTTTGCATAAATGCCTTTTCTTTAGAATTATTGCACGTTTTTGTCTTTTATGTATTATTTTTATATTCAATGCTAAGATATCAGAAAATCGGCCCTGGTACAACCTGACCATTCATTACGAAACCTTCAATTCACGTGTATTTGTCTTTTGAAATATGAGAGAATTCCTGAAAGTATACCAACATCTTTTTTTCCATTTCCCTATTTCATAAATACTAGCCATGTTCTGAGAAAATGGTCGATTGACAATACATCAAGGGCACCTATTGTGCGGAAAAAATGTAAATTCCCAGATTTCAGAGTTGCTAATGTTGGACTTCTAACATATATGCCAGACACATCAGTAGATGTTCAGAAATCCTTCTCTGTATTCAAACAGATTTTGTCTCCCAATCGTTGCAGATTTGAAATTGCGATCCTTGAAAAGTTACTGGTAATATATTGCAATTGAAACTATTAAGAATAAAATGTAGAAGAGTTGTAAATATGTATGGAGTTTCACAAATAATTTTTAATTTTATTGTGAATGTAATTTATGACAGTGCCTTTTTTCTCTTTATTGTTAACATTTTCAGTGCCTAAACTTCCGATGTCTAGTCATGAACAAAGAGTCAAACATTTCAAGATACTGGCAGACAGGATATTAAGATATAGTTGGAAACCAATGAATTACTCAACCAAATTATTTTAAAAGGTTTTTTGGATCATACAATCTTCTTTGATGTGAACCTTAAAATTATTTTTCATAATACTATTCTGTTATATTAACTTAACACAACGAAATGGGTAAGAAAATCCACTCGTAATGGCCAGTATGCATTAAGGATTTTACGGTCTGCCATATGTCAAAAATTGTCAAAACAAAGTAGTTCAATCTAAAGATGGTAGATGAATATTCCAAGAAAATGCATTTTGAATTTTTATGAATAACTTATAAGGTGGTATTACAAAATTTTTAGAACACACGGCCAATATAAATAATTGTGATTGTAAACCTTAACTTTTGCCTCAGATAAACTTCAACCAGATTCATTATTTGCACTACATTAGCCAAATGTTAATCAACATTTCAAGTGCTTACCTGCTGATGCATATTCTGATCGAAGAGAAGTTCTGCTAGGACAAGAGGGACCTTGGATTTTACTTCAAGTCGTTCAGCCTCAGCTAGAAGTTCCTTGTCCGCCGAGCCTATGGTACCAGCATCACGCTTACGTTTTACCATCTCGTAGATTAGATCGAGACGTTCCTTCTCAGTCTTCTCAAGGTCATCCGTGATCGTCATGCCCTTAGCACCTTCAGTGAGGTCTTGCATTCGTGCACGCACTGCAGCTTCACTCACATCGACCGACCAGCCCTCATCATCCTCTCCCTTCTCTGAAGTGCGATCACCGTTGGTGGACACATCCCCCTGGGCACACAGAAGTCATGTTGAAAAGTACACACCACCTTTGGAAGCAGGGAGAGGTCATAAACAAAGAGAAAGAAAAGGAGAGAAAAAAGAAAATATAACAGAAAGAAAATGACAAAGAAAGAAGAAAGAAGGAAAGAAGAAAGAAAGAAAGAAAGACGAAGAAATAAAAGGAAATTTAAGAGTAACTCCTATAGAAAAAGCAAATTTATGCAAAAAGTTAAGTGATAATCTAGCATGCTTTTCAACTTTACATAAATAGTGATGGTAGACTTCCAAATTTTAAAAAATTGCATTTGGTTTGGAAAATTATTTGTGAAGGGGGATGAAAAAGAGTTATCTGATTTTTAAAATGAATTTTGATAATAAGGAGTTTGTTTAGCCAGGTTATCCAATTTAAGAGAAATATTTGAAACTTTCCTTAACTTCTGTTCAAAACCTTCCCATAAACTTGTACTTAACATCCCACTATTATTCAATTGGGTTAGTGTTTAAGACCTCCAGCACCTGCACACAATAGCAATTTGTTCCATATTTCTCAAGGAGTATTTTTCAAACATTTTCTTACATATAAGTTAATTGCACAACACACGAAATACAATTTAGCAATTACAGCCCTAGTTTCAAGAAAGTTTTGTTCTTTGCATTTTGAAGTCAATTTTAGCTTTTACTGCTAATTGAAAATCCTCAAAAATGAACAGCACCATTCATAAATCATACAATCATTTCTTTTTACAGAGTTTGATAGTACATCACATTTAAAGAAATTATTACAAATCAACCATCTCCATACCCCTTTACTACTGGCATACATTGATATTTTGAAAAGTTTGAATGAGAAATGAATATTTTCTGGGTAGAAAGAAAAATGTGGAATGGAATGAAATGTAATTTCATTTTTTATGATCTTTTCAGCACAGAAATTATCAACAATAGAAAAAATAGCCATATCAGTACCCTGTCATCTTGTTAAATTGGCAATTACATCTAGCATAGCTAATCCAACATCACAGGGTGGTATGTTTGTGTCCAATAAGAGGCAATAGCAGTTTTATGAAAACATTTTGTGCAGTGTTAGTATTGGTAGCTTAGCGATTAAAACAACAAGGAGACATGGGTTCCATTTCCAGTTAGAGAGACCAATGGTTTGAATAATTTGAACACTCCTTTCCTATGGCTAAAATTTATACAAATATAATCAACTTTTCTCTGTCAGCAGCAGGTAGGCATATTTACTGCTGGGAGAACTTACATTTTCTTCATTGTTTTCTGAAGTATCGTTTGCCTGCTCGCTATCATTGTCAGAGGTGCGTGTCTCACCATTAGCCTCGCCGTTCTTCTTTCCTCGCTTGCCTCTCTTGCCTTCTGTGAGAGATGAGCCCTGAGTGGCAGGGTTTATATCTGCAAAAGAAAAACTCTGATTGGAGGATGAGGTTTCAGCTAGAGCGCAAGGGCAGCTCTAGGAAAATATGGTCAGAATAAAAGGGAAATTCACCAACTTCAAGAACAGTGTTTTGAGATAAATCAAGTTCAAGATTTTGGTAAATATGATCACTTGGTATGATATTAATATTCTTTTTAAGGTGAAAAAGGTAAGAGGAAGAAATCAAGCAGAACTAGAACAGCACATACTTTCTTGTCAGCACTTTTATGCAAAAGTACTGAAATCTTCAAAACATTTTACATGCCCTTATTTTAAAATTATCTTTAAGAAACAGATTTCATTAAGGGGAAAAAATCTGTCTTCACAATCATTGTATTTATAGGAAGACACCGAAAAAACTGAATTTTTACAATTTTCGACAAAGCAGATTTTCAACTAACATGAGACCTGCACCATTCTCTTAAATGACCTTTACACTATCCAACAATAAAATTTAATCAAAAAACGGATTAATTTTTTTTGAAAATGTCCCAAAGGCTTCATGCAAAGTACCCCCAAAATTAAGATATTGGTTCCACATTCAAGGGGCCGCGACATCAGCCAGATGGTTTGGGGAATATCAATTTTGGAAAACATCAGCTAAATGGTTTAGTGGACGGATGGACGTTTTGCCCTCAATTTATTTTTCGCTGACCCACAAAACAGGAATTCTGGCTATACCATGTGTTATAGGATTTTTTTCTAAATTTAGCAACTGGATTTTTCCACCGTTCTATTATCAGGGTCCTGTAATAAAGTTTTTCTGTCGAAAATTCGCCGTTTTCTCGCGCAGCATTACACAACTTTCTCTCTCAAGTGTACAGTAAAGTGAAAGAGGTAGATAAAGTAAAGGAGGAAGCACACAACCAACAATACAGGAAAGTTTACATGCCACAAAATTCCCAGGGTTTTATTAATAAATTGTTAAATACTTCTCCAGAAAATGTTTGAAACTTAAGAGTGAAGAACAAACCTTTTATTTTTTTTAATCATAATGCCAAAAACTTCAATTCTTCCGCCCGCCTAAACATGCTAAGCTAAATGCAAATTCAATGAGCATCTGAATTTAATGAAAATTGCATTAGGTATATTACATAATATTTTAAAAAAACATATGAAGTATTAATTGGGTTGGATACATGATAGCTTGACACCATCAGCCTCATCAAAACTAGAGTTGCAACAGTACATACTTTCTCCTATTTGTAAATTATGTAATATTTAAATTTCTCTACACTACACAAACAAGTAAAAAGGAAAAATGATGGGGAAAGTTGTAGTGATAAAAACGGTTACAAGAAAAGCGTTTCAATAGTTCTTTCACTCTATGAACTTAGATCGAAACTCGCACAGTTTCTTTAATTTCTGTTGTCAGCTTTTGCTGTTAACTTAAACTCAAAACAAGGGCAAGGGCACAGGTACTAGAATACAGCCTTCATTCCTTCAGTACTGCTAGAATGACTCCCATTCAATTGCAGGCAACAGCTGGCACATCGCCTTGGCATCATTCCTAGCGCTTCTGCCAATTTCAAAGCCAAAACTATTCTAACAGTAACAATGTAAACTCGCAAACATGCTAGTCACAAAGATGATTATTTGAAGTTCTCTGAATGAAATGGAAGTTTGTCAAAAAATTGTCTTATTTATGTATTACTACTTATAATTATATGAGTCAACAGTATCTACTAGGCTGTTCAGGAAATGCCTTCATTTCGCCTTGGAAGGTTGATGCACCAAGGCCGAGGCATTGGTATGTGTGCCTATACTTGGGTTTTTATTTCTTAGTGCGTGGGAGCGTGTCATCACGATGAAATGTCTCACGGTATTTCACGTCGTTCTCGATCGTGCCGTTAGGATCGCGACTGTATCGAGCAGTGCTGGCGATCATGCGACTCCTAGCGGCAATACCGATAACGAGGCAAAATACCGTGAGATATTCCATCGTGATGACACGCCCCCACGCGCCACGAAATAAAAAGCCGAGGATATGACGCGGCCATCTACTGAAGAGCCAAGAAAATGGCTGCGGCAGTGGAAGTCTACGCTTTCAAGAGAACTTTATGTTTATCTTGTTTACCGTCTATCAATTTGACACTCCTCCAATAACTGGAGTTAATATTCACTGACTGGCTATTCTCATCAAAAAAATTTTTTTTTATGAGACCGGAATATAACATTCCTGTACAACCAAACAATCCGTGAGACCATAGTAATATACAGGGTGAGTCACGTAACTTTAGCACCTCCTGTAACTTTTGAACGGTTGAAGATATTGCAATGCAGTTTTCACAGAAGTGAATGAGGGAATGGGGCTAATTGATATGTGTATTGATTTCTCTTTTATCACTTTTATTTTACGAGATATTTGAGGTAACTTTGTTTTTTCAAATGGGACTATACATATTTATTCTTTCTATCATGACAAGCGTAAAAAGACGAATCCAAAGATATAAATATTGTCATATGTTAGATAAGCATTTTTTTGAGTAATTGTGATTTTTTTGCGACTAGTGTTTAACGGATATTTTCATTGTAACTGTCAGCCCCACAAGGTCACGCAGCGCTCCCCCAGCAAACGCGGGGTCGGGGAAGGGAAGGGATTTAAGTACTTGAGGATACGAAAAATATTCACAAAACTGTTGCACTTTTTCCTGAACTTTCCTTTTCATCTTAATCCATTTTCAGTAATTTGAGTTTCTTAGGGATTGAAAATACGGATTTGTCTTAAGTAGTATTTATTGAAATAAGATTATTTCTATCCCTAAGTTATTATATTCGTATTAACATTGAAATTGTTTGCTCAAAATATACAATATATTTTTGTACAGTTTTAATTATTTATTCTTATTGTGCTTTGTTTCAAGATCCCATTACTACGTATCTTATGAATCCCATTAAATGGAGTTGAAGTTATAAACAATTTTATTACAATACAAACTTACGACAAATCCTTATTTTCCATCCTTTAATTCCTTCAATCAAAGAAAGACGAAAATGTGAAAATGCAGAAGGATGGAAAGCACAGTTCAGGAAAAAACTGCAATGGTTTTGTGAATACTTGGAATACTATGTTTCGTATTTTCAAATAAGATCCCTCCCCTTCCCTTCCCTTCGCCGGCCGCACGTGTGCTGGTGGAGCGCTGCATGACCTTGTGTGGTGGACTATCCAAAACGTCCGTTAAACCCCGGTCGCAAAAATCAAAATTAATCAAAAAAATCCTTATCTAACTTATAACAATATGTACATCATTGGATTCGTCTTTTTACGCTCGTCATGGTGGACTGAAAAAAGATGTATAGTTCCATTTGAAAAAACAAAGTTACCTAAAAAATCTCGTAAAATACAAGTGATAAAATAGAAATTAATCACGTATCAATTAGCCCCTTTCCCTCATGCACTTTCGTGAAAACTGCATTGCAATAACTTCAACCGTTCAAAAGTTACAGGAGGTGCTAAAGTTACGTGACTCACCCTGTATATCATAATTTTGTTCCTTGGAATAATATTCATGAGTTTAGTTCCTCAAAACTTCGTATTTATCTAGTGTTATCCACTGGGAGCTTTCTGAGCTCCTGTGTGTATGTTTCAATTCTATGAAGGTGGGCGCGAGGCATATGTTTGAGGCACGAAAATAAGAACTTGGGCTGATGCTGTACTGTAGGTTATGACGATTTGTTACTTGATCCTTTATTATTGGATTAAGATAAAGATACATTACACTGTTATCCCTAATGTAATTGAAGCATTTATATTCATAATAAAGATTGCGACCTCTCTTGTATTAAGAATATAATTGAGGGCACATTTATTGGCCTATTCGACCACCAAAATCAGAGCGGAGATCGCAATTGAGACCACGCTAGTTTAGCATCTACCCTAGTGGCGGTTTCCCAGAGGAAGGAAGTGACGACTGTCCTTACCAAATACAATGCTTATTCTTCTCGTGGTAATTAAAACTAATTGCCCCTCCCACAAAATGCTGCTTTGGTGTTAGAGAGGAAAAACTATAGTTAAAAGCTAGGGCGACCTTTTCATTGATCGATTTTTCAACTACGTGCGCTTTTAAGTGACGCAAAATAGTATGTAAAATAGTAATAGCATATTATACAACTATTTTGAAATGTTAAGCTTTATTGAACGAGTACACGTTTTGAAAACTAGCGACGTTAGAAGAGAATTTTCAAAATTGCACGAACGCAATAAAGAAACAAATAGTGGCATTCATTTTTTGTAAAACTGCATTATAAATTTATAAGAAGTTATTTAAAGTTAATTTTGGTAAGGACTGTGACGTTACGTGTATTTGACATTTATGCAGGAGAAAAAAAAAGTTGGCTGTTCGGTTTACCAACTTTCCACGATTGGCTGAACGTGTGATGACGCAATTATTTGTGTCACATACGGCAAATACGTCAATCTGTGCCGTAAGATTGCAACTCATTAACAAATTTTCGAACCCTACAAGGTCGTATATGATGCTGGATTACAAATAGTAACTATGTATGATAGAACTCCCAGTTTTCTTCTCGTCATATGTTAATTACATACACTCGGATCTCCATACACAGAATCTGACGGTTTCTTCGATAATATTCGATATATAGAAAGTTTCTTATCTTCTCGAAGAGTTTCAAGATTTATTAACATTTTATCGCTGTTTTTCATTGTAGTCGAAACTGTACAAGCTGGTATTCATATTTCTGTGAAACTAGTTTTTTCCCCACACCCAGTGGCGTATCTACGGTATGGCAGACATGGCATGTGCCATGGGCGCCACTCACAAGGGGCGCTATTAACATTGACCCTGAAAACATAACAACCTCAATTTCCAGCATCTCCACAGGGGGCGCAAATTCTATGCTTGCCATGGGCGCCTGAATACCTAGATACGCCTCTGCCCACACCACTGTCCACAACTTTGATCAAGTTCACCTTTTCTGCAACATCAAGGGATATTCGTTTTGAAATTTCGAACATACTTCTCAAGTACATAACAGCAAACTGAACCTGCGCAAAACTGATGCACTAAAATCGCCAGCACAATTACATGAAGGAGCCAACATCGTACGAGCATTACATAAAGCGATTGACTGTCAGATCGCTTCGGTGGACGCATTCCCACTATTGACATGTTCCCTCGGAGAGGGAAAACTGTGGGTTATCTTCACGAGAAAGCTGGGAACGGGACGCAGAAAACGCGTAATTAATGTTTTGTAAACATTAATTCAATAACACAAACGTCCAGAATGAAGTTGTATTTTCCGCAGTAATATTCTCCTTCCAAATTAATTTTTAGAAACGTAATTTATAGTATGTATTGTACACTTTTATTTCTTAGAAGTAGTAAAGTCAGAAAATTATTTCGATACATAGAAATAATGTTCGATATATATAAACGTTTCAAACGGAATTTTCAAGGGACCGTAAAGTAATTCGATTTATAGAGGTTTGATGTATGGAGGTTCGACTGGATCTCTCTCTCAGCCCTTATGCGGCTTTTTTGATGTGGCAACGGCCCTTGATTTGAACAGCTATCTAGCGGTGTATTATTCAACAAGCTGACATTGACTTGCTGCATCTGATTCAATGAGTAACGTTCGAGGTTTTCACAGCTCAACGAGTTTAAGGGCGGGCGCACCAAACATGACAACATGGGCTGGCGAAAGCCTGGGAGGAGTATGCAGAACCGAAAGTTTCCTTCTCCCATCGCAACTCGATGGATGCAATTTAATTCGTTTTAAGTTTTCCGATTAAAAACAACAACACGAAACACTGAAATTATCTCTTGGTGAGACAATTAGACTACTTTAACACGAACGAATGTAGTTTTTAGGCGAGATAAACTACTCATACAACCTATTCCATCTTTGAACAATTGAGTTTTCTGAACTGACAGCTTTTATTGTAAAACTGAACAAGCGGAATAAACCTGTACAAGACGGAAGAAAATGTTAGACTCAAGCGATTCCGGCTTAGACAAGTGTCACGGTATAAATAAAGTAAAACTTTTGAGAAACGTTTTATACTCGACTATAAGCACGCAAGTTTGGATTGATTTGCTGGACAATGGACTGGCAGGCAACAATTCAATAACAAAATGTCATGCGACATAATTGTCACTACCCTGTCACCATTTTCGGACGCGGGTTCGAATTCTGGTCGGGGTGACAATTCTTTGAACAAAATTAATTCTTAAAACGCATTTGTTACACAGAAACAAGGTAACAACTTTGTATCTTTACGGCCTGCGGAACATATTTCTGAGCATAAACGTGTACAAAATGGTGACAATTTTAAGTATCAAAACTGACAATACATCAGGCCTGAGTACCAGTTCAAAGAATCGGTTGTCTCGGTAGCTTAGTGATTAAAGCAACTGGGCGTAAACCAGGAGACCCGAGTTTGGATCCCAATCGGTGACAATTCTTTGAACAAATTTAATTATCATGCGACAAACTTACTAGGTGGATTCTTGAGGATGAACGTATTGAGTTTGTGGTTGAACTCCAACGGGCCATGGTAACCACAAGCCTTGCATGCTTGGAGAATGGCTTGCTTCTTCTGGCTCACCGAGAGCACAGTCTCAGGGTTTTCACAGCTAGGGCACAGCACGAATTTCCGGATGAAACCGTCAAGAAGGTCCTGGAGTTTGGCAGCGTCATGAGAGCCGTTCACTATAAAGCGGTCATTCTTGAAGTCAAACTGTGTCTGGGCACCCAACTCGCAGCCGAAGTATTTAGTTGGGTCTGAAATGAACAAATACATCAGTTATCTTCATTCACATCCTTTTTTTAAACATATTTATTTTAGGCCGCTTTTGAAACAGCAACGCTCAATATTATTTGAAGCTTTGGGACGAAGATTTAAATCACATTAGATACAACACAAACAATGGATAATGAATTACTGTAATTTTTCACAATTTAAATTCATTTGGCAAAGAACAATATTTAAATATCGATCACTTAATTTACAGCTCTCAAATGAATTGAAATTTTTATATAGAAGGGGCTTTTAATGCCAGGAGTTCCTTGCATTTTGAACTTTGTAGGAACATTGATGTTCTTGTTTCGAGTTGAAAAATATTAAAGTAAGCATTTTTAAATCTTAAGGTCAGGGGAAGAATTCGCCACGACACAGACACGTTTATTATGAAATTAACTAAAACATTTCTGGGATTAAACATCACTAGAAAGAAGATGATTAACATTTTTGGAACACTTTCTCCCCCCGTTATGTTTATCAAATTTGGAACTATTTCCCATTGATTAGCAGAATTATATGTACGTGGAACTCTTTCAGACAGCTTGATAATGAACAAAAAGTCCAACTGTTTGAACTTACTTCAACTCTGTGCGAGAACTCTCGCACGTGGAAAACCCAACGATCCCCTTCCCCCTCGCATCAGTATAGAGAAAATACAATTTTTGGACGAAACTCTCGAGTACTTTATTAGAATGTGAGATACAGTACGTCCCATCCTTTCCAGGAAGTTCTCGAAAGCACTGTACCCTCCATCACGCAATAGAAGCCCCCAAAAGAGGTTAGTTTTCAATTTTCTAATATTAGGTAGCAAAATTATGCGGTAATTCGAAGAGTTCGCATCTGAGGACATTTACTGCACGAATAGCTGAAGGAGGACCTGATGTCTGAAGGTAAAGGGGAAAGGACAATCAGCCTGAGGTAAAGCCTTCAAGATATAAAAACCCTTCTCCGCAGCTTTAGCAACAGGAAACAAAGATGGTGGCCACTTTTCCTCGGTAAAGTCTCCCAACTTTTTCCGACTTTCCCGAACATTCAGTTTTTTTCGTGGTCAAAACCGAAACAGAACAGACAAAACTATTTACAGAAAATATTAATAAAATCTAGGTTGGATTGAAACTTTACCAGCTAAGTCTCTTTCTCTGTGACAGTCTCTTGCACTAACGCATTATGAAAGAAATAAAATATGTGCCAAAAATAACTGGCGCACAAACTATACTTCAAGAATAGCATCTACTTTTATTATAGAAGAAGAAAAACCCCAACATCTCCACAACAACAAAATTCCCGGTCTTGCAATTTCTCGACAGTCCAATACGCGGCTATCACAAAAAAAAAGTGGGGGATGAGAACAACTAACCTTGCTTCGTTGGTACTGCTATTCATCATTCAACTATTTATGGTTAGAAGGTGGAGAAGGAATTCCAGAGCTCAGAAAATCGCACGCAATTTTACTTCTCCCCCTATACGTCACACACAGTTTTTACATTTCGACAGAATAAATCAAATCGAACAAAGAATACTCACAGGTAGCAGGTCGGCCGATGGCTTTGGCCACGTCGGCCATGTTGACGATCACAGTCTTGATGCCGTTGCCTTTGCCCTCCACCTTGGCCATAAGGCGGGGCATCTTGTAGCGGTAGAAGGCATCGCTGACGCTTCGGTTGACGTTGACGGTGCCCATGGTGGCGGCGGCGGCGGCGAACGCTCACACACAAACACGCACTCACAGCGACACCACGAACGAAGCAGCAACAAACAAGGCGGCCAACTCCTACGGGAAGCGGCGACGGGGAAACGTAACGGGGCCCGTCGGAGACAGCGGAGGACGAAGACGACGGACGACGACTTGGTACCTACTACAGGGTCGAGCGCGGCGACGGGAGGGCGGGCGGTGGCGGTGGCGCTACGTCGTGGGCGAGGGCGAGGGCGATGGGGCGACGTCGGGGGCGGCGAACCGCGCGGGCAGGGGCGGCCTCGGAGAGGGCGACAGCGCTGCGGCGGCGGCCAGAGCTGGGCGAAGGGGCGACGGCGGAGGCGGCGGCGACGGCGGCAGCGAGTGCTGGCGGCGGCGGCGGGGCTGTGGCGGTGATGGCGGCGGTGACAAAATTGCTAGTAAAAACTGATTGGAAGTGGCAGCCGTGGCTTCGGATGCTGGAAAGTCACGTTTCTCTGAAGGGCTGTAACTTGCGGTGCCGATTACTGGAAAATTTTGATGTCCTGCGAACAGAACAGACACAGTGGCCTCAGTCTTCGCGGGCTCAACGACACGATCTGGAAGGTCTCGTTGGAAAGAGCGGAGCTGAGAGTCCCCAGAGACACCGTGGGATTTGGCGCCGACGACTGCACAGCAGTTGGGATTGGATGGAGATACTGGGAGAAGGGGGAGAAGTGAGATGCCGATGATACCAAGCATTTCCAAATCTAAATACTCACCTCACATTCAATGTCTACTTGGCCCCACCGATAAACCTCCCAACTAGGAATGGAGTTCCCCGAGCAGAAGACCCAATCACGTGTTAGCTGATTTCCTGTAGACTCCCCCTCCCCTGGCCAATGTGCAATTCCTCCTCAGCCCTTTGTCTAATGGCGAAAGGGTCCCACGATCAGAGGCAGCCTAAAGGGAAAGTATTTAAACCGTTTCTCTTTCAATTTTGGGTAAGTCAGTCTGCAATATGAATTCACACGGGCCTTTGTTTATTTTTATTGAGATCTGATTTGATTTAATTAAATATTCTAATGGAATTTTCGGTAACTGTCAATGTCCAAAACCCCTGAAGTATAATGATACTACTCTTGCAATAACACAGAAAAGTATTTAATAAATTCCCATTTCCCCCCGCATAGCAACAGCTTCGACTCCTGAAAGTGGTAAAAGCCAGTCTTAACTTCACGATTAATGGCTGGTCCTAACTTCGATTAATTATTTTTTCAAGTTTAAATAATTTATTATGAACTTATGAAATTATTAACTTGAGGATTTTTAGGCACCAAGACAGTAAAAATTAAAAAAAAATAATAAAAACAAACTGAACTGACTAGCTGCCTGGGCTTCAAGAGTCACGGCTTCGAATCCCTTCTTGGGCATGGATGTTTGTGTGTGTTCGTGTTCTCCTTACGTGTTCCCCTTGCAGTGCAAACAATCACAGTGATCGCTATACGACAAAGTTGTTAAAAAGAGCTAAAAAATGAAGAAAATGTTAAAAATGCCTCTCCAATACGAGGAAAGACTAAGGAGGACCGTGCATCAGGATCATCTCGGGCGAGGGACAGACTGCAGGATGAACGTAGTGCAAACCACGTTCGTCGTTCGAACTCACAAACACACAGTGGTACCATCACTTAATATTTCATATTTAACTTTTACAAAATTATAAGTATGGGAATTTTTCATCCATTAATAAAACATCGAAAACGTAAAAACAGAGCACATAACATTGACTTCAATATATCTACATCTAAAAAATCGATATTTTTATAGAAGCATTTTTTTTTTACATCAGCATCGCTGTCGCATCCCTACTAGAAACGCTGCATCACTCGTGGGAGTGAGAGCGGCGTCGTTTCCGGAGGCAGCTCAGTTTCGTTTCGACCCGTGGGCGTCGACAGTTCAGCTAAAGTGATTGTGTCTCGCACAGATAAAGAGCCAGTCACATCCCGGGGGACAGACGTCTTTTCAACGTGTGGGGGCGTTGAAATGATAGCGGTTGATGAGTAGTAACTTAATCTAATAATAGATTATATTTATTTGCAAATAATCAATAAAAGTCGAAAATAGAACTAAAATACATCCTATTAGTTTACTTTATAAATCTTCATAGCGAGGATAAGGTCATCACTTTCTCATTTGCTCGCATTTGCAACAGTATAAGCATAAGCGCACTGGGGAGGGGGACGCAGGGAGTGTGGGGTTCCCCCGAAATAATTGAAAGGAGCCCCGTAGCCTTACATAGTGAATAATTCATTTCCATAATCAATCCTGGATTTTCTCCTTCATTCGACCTGACAATTTGGGAAATTCTTACACGACATTGGGGAAGAGGCTCTCCACCAAGCCCTTTGGCAACCATGTAAATTGTTCAACAAATCAATTGCTTTAATTTATAGTCTCAATTAATTTACAATATATTCTTCTTGAACATTTTATTTCCTGGTAAAGAATGTCGTATTTCAAGTAAAGTTTAAAGGAAAGGGGGGCCAGAAATATAGCTCCTCCTGTTTTAGGTTGCGCATTATAGCACCCCCCCCCGTTATGACGTTATGGGTTGAAGACCTTAGGCCTACTGTCACGTGCGAGTTAATCCGTGTTATTTTTCAAAAGGACAAGACGGGTGGTATTGCTATTATCTATCGTGCTTATATGATTTACATTTATTTAATTCTCTACAGAAAATTGATACAAGCTACAACGAATCATTAATACAAAAAAGAACTAGTGGTGCTACAGAAAGGCACAGACTTTCTCGTAGTTAGTTTCCTAATATCTTTAGTCTGGACTAGCTAATCGATTCTGCCCCACTCTTCCTAGCGGCTACCAATCTGCGACTAAAAAACATTTCGTATTTTCTCAATTTTTCGGTCCCCTAATAGAATTGAAATATGACTAAAAATCTTACGGAAGAGTAAAACCTAGTTAATATTTAAATTGTCATTGAAAACTTGGAAGCTGTTTTTGAGAAAACGTTTGAGCGTTTCTGAAAACACGCAATTTTGGGCTAATTTTCACAGATAACTTCTGAGTTTACGAGAAACTTCATGAAGAGTCATTTGAAGCATTTGTACTCACAAATTGATGCACCCTTCGCTAAACTCTAAACATTGCAAAAGTTACAAAGAATACGAGAATTTATGTGCTTATGTAGCATCGCTTATTAAATAATACATTTCAATATTCGCACAAAACTTTCTAGCCTCGGGGGAGACTGACCGTTGCCTCTCCAGTTCACATCCTCGGACCCCCCCCCCCCTCTGCCCTGATGCAAACCACGATTGAAGGCATTTACGTCAGTTTTTAATAGACTAAACGAACGTGGGATACTGAAGGGAACAAGGTCAGCATGCAACATCCAGCTTGTTCCAGAGTACCTTGTACCACCGTAAGCATTTTTAAATTCCAAGTTTTAATTAAAACTAATATCATCATAGACTAGACCTGGTTTTAGGAACCAATTCTTACTCTATCCACTTCGCAAATGTATTAATCAAAACCCTATACGTTTCGGAGAAATGTACTATACCGTTCACTTTCGATTGCTCTTGACTCGACATTGTCATTTATTTACATTCACGCGACGGTCTCCCCTTCAAGGAAACCCAAATATTTCCAAGACGCAAAAATAACCCAAGAGCAAATACCAAGAGAAAAATAAAGCGCGTGGCTTTTCTATGCAAGAAGGTAGTGGAATAAAACTTACTCTTATGTTTTCCCCTCAGGGAATTCTTTATCATCCATTGAGCACCTTTCTACAAAAAAGAATATTGTTTAGGTTAGAGCAAATTATCTTCGGATTACTAACTTGGAGCAAGTTTAATAACGTCCAGAAGCAACTAAATATTAAATTTAAGAGGAAAATACTGATCTCTGAAAGTTTCTGGTCATCACATAAGGATGTGATCGAGAAATATTACGTAGGTTACATACATTGTCAGAATATTAAAAATGTGCATAAAAGCTCCTTGGTTAAACCAGCTTTTCGGCAGAACTAACGTGCAGCAAGTGTATGGACCAGTACTCACACAAGCATTCGCAGGATTAAACAATTACTGGCCGTAAGATTTCAATTAAAAAAACTATTGCAATAGTTTAGACGCTTGATTCACAGCTTACTGTCGAGTCTAATCAAACTGCGTACGGTTTGTGCTGAAAGGTATGTAAAATCTACTTCTGAAACGTTATTAAACAGTTCGATAAAAACTCCTAAACAAAATCTGTCCTAAATGTTTGACAAGCAACACGATTATCCGATTTATCGCTGAACACTCCAATCTATCACGAAAGAACTAAGTTCATTAGCACATCATGCAATAGTCAAACCTCGGTTTCCGCATGTCCTAGTTTTCGTACTATGACTTTTCGTCGACATTTTGTCCCAGTTTTCGCACGCATGAAAAATCTCGTTTAACAACTCGTTCGCCCGTGCACGAGTCTCTGTCATTAATTGCCTGGTTTCGAGAGCCCGCATACAGCATTCCAGGCGATCCTAACTCCAGACTGCACACGTCTTCATCCGAATCTTTCTCCTCTCTGCCACGCGGTCTACCGACTTTCAAGTCTTTAATCAAAGGCGGAAGTTGAACAAACATTCATCTTCTTCATTAGTTATTAATCTCTTAAGTTTTCTACTGTATAAGAAACATTGTTATTCTCTATACAATTTTTCATATTTTTCTGAATCTGGAACGTATTAATTTCGTTTTTATTTATTTCTTATGGGAATGTAGCTTCAGTTTTTGAACACATTGTTTTAATCACTCTCTCCCCCAACGGGTTAGAATCACGAAAACCGAGGTTCCACTGTATTATGAATAAAAGCGAATTATTTCACCTACCGGTAACTGATTGGTTCTTGCCGCTTAGATGAAATCATACACCTTGAGTCTAGGCCACGCGCCGGCGCTAGGGCTATGTGGACACTCCCAGATTTTCCTCTGGATATTGTTGTCTCTGCAACCAAACAATACATCTTCAATATAACACAGAAAAACATCCATACAAGGGCTGTGCATGTTAAACGTATGCACAGTACAACACAAAATGTCCCAGATTTTGCAACCAACCTGCAAGTTGTCTCTATTCAAAAGATTTAAGGCAAAGTATTGCGACTGTTAGGACGCTTTCGATGGATATGCAGCTCGTCAAAATACATGTCACAGGAAAAATACACAATCCACAGGTCTTAAGCAGTAGAACTTCAAACGCACAGCAAGTTGGACAGATCAAACAGACTTAGATGTGAACGACCTGCCACCATTTGGCACATGGTCTTGCAGTCCGCAAATCGCACAACACGTTTAGTAACGCCGAACCATTTGTAGGAAAGCCGAAGGGAGAATGTTTCTGCCATAAGAGCACATAATGTCTATTTTTGGTTAGTTTTTTTTTTTAGTTAAGGAGGCAGCAGATAATTTCGCTGCCTCACACAGTCCACTTAATCCAGGCGATCGCTTTTGAAATTCGGTATCAGAACATGCTGAGAATATGCACAACTGTAACACATCCTACGGCGCCTTTTTCTCATTGAGAAGAGAGACGAAGATGTTCCCAGCCCAAGCCTGTTCGGACTTTGCCCGTAAACTAAGGGAATCAAAATACACAGAAACAAAAGAAAACTTATTGTTGCTATGGTGCCAGCAATTTTTAATAACCGTAAGGAAGTTTCCCTTATAGGATTCGTCGTTCTTCCAAAATTCTAGAATTTTAAAGAAATCTTTAAAAATTCACGGCAGAGAAGATTCACCTTACTTTCGAAAATAAGGTGACGGCCGAGAATTTAACCAGTACTCAAGGCAATCTCGTGCTCTCGCTAGAACAGGTGGCGAGGCTAGGCATTTCTCCATAGTCATAGCAAGACATATCGAAGATCCGGGCCTATCTTTCCCACGCTATTGGGAGGTGGGAATTGAAATATTCTTTGTACGATCGTCTATTAAACATCCAATTATTTTCCTAGTATTTCTCCATAATAGTTTCAACAAATATTCTGAACCCCTTAAGCCTTAATTGCAATTACTTTACTATTCAGTTCCTTTTCCCTGCCATTTCGGACGTAAGATGGAATGTTTGAGGAGGGGGTAAACCTAAAATTAATTGGATTGCAATCAATGTAAGGGATATTCTAATTTTTCTTGGGTTTTGGCTGGTCTCTTAAGGACACAAAGTACCAAAACCAAATCATTTTTACTGGTTTGTTTTGTTGGCCTTGCCTTTTACTTTCAATAGAGATTTAACGCTTACTTGCATAGAGAGTAAGAAAGTCAGAATATTAACAGGATGGCCACTCATTTCCTGAAACAAATTTCTCCGACTTTTCCCGGTTTGCCAAGGCATGTTTTCCCGATAAGATTTGTAATTTCCAACACCTTTACGGAGAATAATTACGTGTCAATTCGATTCGAAAATAACAGAAGTTGCGTAACCATGTGTGTATGAACCTAAAAATTAAATACAGAAAGAAGATAAAAAGCGAAAGTAAGCAAGAAGGTGCAGGTTAAAGAAAAAAGATAAAAAGGGCGAGCGAAAAGCGAATTTTGCAGAAAATAGTCTGAACGGCCTATGCTCTAGTGTTAACCACATACGTTTTGAAGTTTGCAATTTTCAGTATCAAAGACCCGTAATATCTGGATGCTGACCTACACAACTAATTACAGAAAGACATTTTCTACAAATAAAGAGAAAGATTTCCTCTCTTATTCGATATCAGGAACCCACAATATGACTGTCGAAAAGTCGCCACATTCTGTTGCAGCACTACAGCATTCTCTTTTACTGTGTAATTACATGGAGTAGATGATGCGAAATAAAAAACGATAGAAAGATGGTCATACGTCACATACAGTTCTTACTGTTCCCTGACTAAATACACCAAAACAAATCAAAGAAAGGCCTAGAACAGTGGTGTCAAGGTCTCCTACTGGTGGTAGTGGCACGCCTCGCGGCACCGTGCCATGCCACGAGCTTCTCTGCGCCACTAGCGTCGGATGAGGAAACTAGTAGTAACCCCGCCGTTGTACAATAGTGATGGAGTTTTCTCTTGCGGAGGAGTTATAAACTGCGTTGAGAGGCGATTTCGTCGTGGCATTCGTGCCACGGACTCCCGCTTGTGGCATCGACCTTGACAACACTGACCTAGAAAAAGGGGAAAATGAAGAAGGCTGTCTGTGCGTCCTCACCTGCGCCCCGCAGCACCATAAGTGGCGGGCGCTGGCGGTGGCGCGGGCGCGGGCGAGGGCGGCGGGCGGCCAGCGGCGGGCGGCGAGCTGCTCGGGGGCGGGCGACGCGGGCGGCACGGGACGACGCGACAGGAGACGCAGCTCTCTGCGCCCGCAAAACACACACACATACATTCACACATGAGCGCCACGCTCGCAGGGCGCGCGGCGCCAGGGGGGGCGATGCGTTGTGGCGAGGAGCGGAGCGTGGAGTAGCGTGGCGTGGCGAAACTCCCTCGACCCTCCCGCCCATCCAACGTCCCAAGAAATCACTTTCCCCATTCAACACTTTCTCGGCGGTACTCACGTCGCTAGTGACAAAGTGGGCGCAGGGAGTAAGCGGGGTTAAACTCGTTGCTCAGGCTTGCCAACACCAGTTGGGCTCACACTCTCCGACATTTGCACAAGATAGGGGATATGACCGCGGCCGCAAACCCATAAATAGAGAAGTTCAACAGAAGAATTGAGATCACCCGTTAGGTTGCGACTCGCGTCCGTGCTCAGGTCGTGGGCGCCATTTGTACAAGAGACGACTGGTTGGGGGCACCGAGCTGCCCAGGCCTCGCTTCGAGTGGGCCCTAGTTGGGTTCTTCGCTTCGCCGTGACAGCCCGATACCCATGGGTATTTCTCCAGGGACAGTTAAATCAACTCCGGCGCTAGTCAGGAAACTAGTAGCCCTAAGCGGCGAGAGTGGCCCTGTCCAGGCTTAACCGACGCTTATGTAGCGCTGCGCGCCAGCGTATCCGCTCTCAGTCTGGCAGAGCATTTGTGCTACCCGAGGAGTGTAGTGGATTACAAGCCGAAACGACCGAAGTGACCGCTGGTATGAAACTAAAGCGCAAAGATACCGTAATCAATATCTGAACACTTTTCCGATTAGGTGATCCATGGATTGATTAGTTCGTGATTCCGGGCGCGTCAACTAGGTCATTAGTTCCGTAGGTGTAGTGCTTGTTTTTCCTCGGGAGGTGGCGATGATCCTTTTCCCCCACTGCGCCTACGTCGACTAGCTGGGTTTTCCTCTCAACCAGGTATCTCCCATCAGCGGGGCACCGCCCCAGCCGGGAAGCTCTAAGCTCCTGACTGGTCTCCCGGAATATGTGGTAGTGTAGTGCACGTTAGTGTGTGTGAGGGGTGAGGATAGAACAAGGAAGATTGCGCGCGGTCCGTCGCCCGTTTGCTAGGGTACTGCTGCGGCATTCGCCTGTTGATCGGAGAAACCACGAAAATCTACCGATCAGACAGCGACTGAATTCGACCTAGCTGAAAAGTTAGTGTCGAAAATCCTGCCGCCGTCGGGACTCAAACCTAGGACCTCTCGGTCAGAGGGACTGCAGTGACATCAGTTGAATGCACTGAGCCATCTCTCCCAGTCAGGTGATCCATGGAGTAGAGTCAGGTGGATCTCCCTTTCATCATTGGGGATCAAGGTACAAACCACGATGAACTCGCGTGGAATCTGTAGCGAACGAAGCGGGTTCGCTACGATTTATTATTTCGCGTTCCCTGGCGCGTCAACTGTTATGGCCACTAGACCCCTAAGTGTACGATTTTATCATGGGGGGCGGTGTTTCTCCAGCACGACAATTTTCATTTTCTTCGGCGCCGACCAACACGTAGGTTCCCCATTTCGGTATCTCCCACCAGCGGGATGAGCTCTCAGCTCCTCAGATGTGTGGCAGTGTAGTGCATGTAAGAAGAGGTAGGATAAGGCAAGGAGTGGGAAGAAAAGATCGCGCGCGGAACGTGGCTCGTAGGTTCTCCTCCAGCTCTCGCCTGTTATTGATTTAAAAAAAATAAATAAAAACACCAAACGGAAAACTGGTCCTGATACGAACTCTGAAAATGCCTAAGAATCAGCAATTTCCTTTTTCAGCCAATACTACCAAAGTTTCTTTTTAGTTCTAAAAAGTTTGTTTTAAATAATTGCCATCAAAAAGCGAATATCCTCGATGTCATTCTCTCAGCCCAGAAGTCTCGCACGAACAGGAACGTAAAACCCCAAACCGCTTGTGGGCCCACTGCAACCAACAACGTCATTTCCAGGAAGCTATTCATTTCTACAGACTTCACACTGCTTCTCGGGCGACCACGTGGCCAAGTGGCTTAGCGCGTTGACCACGGCGCGTGATAAGAATCCAGCGTCGGCTCAAGGTTTTCACCCGGCGAGTCTGTGGTGGAAGCCTCTGGCACCTAGCCACACAACCCGCACAATCGCGTAATTCTTGTCCTTGCCCAAGAGATTCATTATTTCGCGCTCCCGAAAGCGTCAACTGTTAGGGTCATTAATCGCGTAAGCATACTATGTTTTCATTACGGGGGGGGGGCGTTCTGCCTCTCCTGGATGGTGACATCCGGCGCCGAGCTACATGGCGGGTTTCCCCATCCAGATATCACCTACCGGCTGGATGAGCTGTACGCTCCCGTTTGATCTCCCGACATGTACAGCAGTTTACTGTACGCAAGTATAAGTGTGTAAGTAAGAGGAGAAAATTGGAAAACGAGCAGATCACGTGCGGCCTGTTTGCCAGGTACTGCTCCGGCATTCACCTGGTATTGATAGAAGAAACCACGGAAAACTACCGATCAGGGCAGCTGGTCGCTACAATTCACAATAGACAACGACTGAATTCGTACTAGCTATTTCAACTAGTGTCGAAAATCCTGCCACGTCGGGACTGAAACCCTCAGATCTCCCCGGCCAGAGGCTCAGCTGCATCAGTTGAAGACCTCAGCCAGTCTAGCCAAAGAGACAATGCTACCGTCATCAGAAGGGTATGTCTACGGGAGGCATTCAAAAACATTACTAAAATTTATTTTTGTTACAAAATACTTTTTTATCGTTTTAAGTACTTATTTACTTTTTACACAAATTAAGCAGGTGAAGTTACTCCAAGAAGAGACCAGATTGACAGGACGGGTAACGAACGTCATAGTGGACGACATTTCATGAGTTAGAAGACATTTACAAGCGAGCCAACTGTGACGAATTGAGCCAACGACATAACCTACAGTTATGATGCCAACTGTACACGAGCAATGACTTTCAAAGCGGTCGCTTCATATGTTCACTGTAACATTTCTAGAATATAATGGACATTTTTTAAAAAACTGGATATTTTAAAATTCTAGTAAGTTTAGAATAAAACCAACCACGAGTCGACCCTTTCGTTAAGTGATCTTCATATTCAAAATCTCTCCTCCGCAGCCAGTGGTGAAAACATGTTTTCGCAGCACAGCGGGTACTAAAAGCTTGGCGGCCGCCCGCCCAACCAACCGAAGTCAGCTAATATGAGAAGCCGGGTCCATGCAGCCTTGAAAGCGTCAGCAGAGTACTCGAAAATTGCTCTGTGCAATGTCCCCACCCCTACCACAAATTACGGGAAATTCCCCCCTATATCGTCAGACATTATATAAATCAATGCCTTTATTGGTGATGTGGCCCACGTCATTTGGCCTGCTCTTCCGCCCGACTACAAAAGACATTACCTAAGTACTATAGACAGAAGCGTTGTGGAGAAGACGTACGCAGATAAGTTAATACTGTTGAAATGTGAAATGGTAGAATTGCAAAATACGACACTCCAGAGAATTCTATTAAGTTTTGGGAAAAGAAAAGTGAACGCCAAATTAATCTTAAGTAAAGAAAATTTGGAAAAGATAGTCCACTACGACAAAACTCCAAAAAACAGAAAATAAGAAAAATACTTAAATGTGATTATATACATTACGCTTTAACCTAAAATAGTGCACTTGGGGCTACTTCACAGCGCTCGCGAGAAAAAATGTTTGTGGGTGCGTCAACTTATGTGAAGTGTGTGTGTGTGCGTGCGTGCGGGAACGAAGGGAGTTAAGTGTAATAAATGCTATGTCCCCAGAGGTGGCGGTATTCCCCCGCAGCAACCGGCGTTCCGGCGCCGACCTACATATTGACTTGTGGGTTCTCTCCCTTCCCCATCAGACATCGCCTCACCCGGGATAAGCCACGGGTCCCACCAGTCGACTGACGTATGTGGTAGAATAGTACGTGGAAGTCTGTAGGGAGAGAGGTGAGGAAGAGGAAGCAAAGATCGCGCGCGGTCCGTGGCCCGTTCGTTAAGAGTACTGGTCCGACTTTCGTCTGGTGTTGATAGGAGAAACCACGGAAACTACAGGTCAAAGCAGCCGGCAACTAGAAATCCCGATACAGCGGTCGAAGTCGGCCTAGCTATCTTGCTGGCGTCGAAACCACTCACATCTAGCCATCGTCTAGACTAGTGTTGTCAAGGTCGATGCCACAAGCGGGAGTCCGTGGCATGAGAGCCACGACGAAATCGCCCCTCCATGCAATTCATCACCCCGCCACCAGAGACAACCCTATCACTATTGTAAAACGGCGGGGTTATTACTAAGTTTGCTTTCCCGACGCTAGTTGCGCAGAGAAGCTCGTATGCTACGGTGCCACGAAGCTTGCCACAGCCACTAGTAGAAGACCTTGACACCATTGGTCCGCTGCAGAGAACGATAATGCTGCCATTGAACGGACGCAGGCGGTAATACGCATTGAGCAACTGGCGCGCGGTATCCCGCTCGCATGTCGCAAAGAGGGAAATAACGAAAGAGAAAGATAGAAAGAGGTGTCGACGCGGGGGCGTCAGTGTGACGAATGGGCGAGGCGTGGGGCGGAGCGAGGCGGGGAACGGAGGGGGCGGGGCAGCCGATCGATGTTTCGCAAAGGCCAAGGCCTCCTCCTCGCCAGCCGCCTCCGCAATGCAACGCAAGAGAGGGCGCAGAGAACAACCGGCTGGTTGGCGTTAATGGCTCGTATTCCGCGCTCTCTCGCTTTCGCACTGCCTTCGGCGGCCTCCATGCCAACGCCTAACGCCTACAGCCGCCACCGCTGCCTTCCTTCTTTCCTTTCAATTACGCACACGCAATTCTAATAAAAAAGTCAAAAACATTTAAAAATAATTAGTTTTTTACTTGCTTTCGCAACACATGCAAAATCCTGCAGATCACTTGTTCCTTCTAAAATGAACAAAAACGCGAGATTTTATAAAATTAAGTCATGTCGTTCGCGACTCCAAAATCAACAGTCTTCTGTCTAATTTTCTAATACCTTGAAACCAGCTTAGCGTTGCGCCCCGTGGCGGGTGTTTTCAATGTTAACAACTTTTGTTTAGGTTTTACAAGTTCACAATAAAAATAAAATTTAAACATACTACTGTTCCCTGCCTCGTGCATGTTCTGACTTAGGAAAGGATATAAAGAGGTATATTAAAATAATTTTATAATGAAACATCAAATTTAAGTTAATTATCGTCAGTTAGAGGAGCAAACTGCAAGTCGTTCCATCGCCTGGGAGGTTCGACGTACTAATTAAATTTCTTTCTCCTTTTTAAGTCCGTCTACTAAGATGGATCAACTGCACAACACGAAACACAGCTGATGAAAACTAAGTCCTTACATAGCAAAATCTATGTAATACGTAATTCACAGACACTGGACGAGAATGTTTCGACGTAAAAAAGTAGTATTTTTTACATTGTTCTCTATTCATAAATCAAAAATTAGAGAGCTGAGCGCAATAGTGGTGTAACCCCCAAAACGAAAAATGAGTTATTGACACCATTTGTTATCTAAGAATGAACTATCTTTGTACACTGTTCGTTTCACTACTTTTCCTCTATAATTTAAGAATTAAGTGTATTTTTTCTTTTCACAATGCTTTCTAAATATAAGTATTTTTTTTTCTCAGGTTTCTTAAAATTTGGCTTAGATCACAATTGCGCTGGCCCCGATTGCGATGTATGGGATATTCATCTTCGCGTCTTTACTAATGAAGTCGAATTCCATTGGGCACTTACTGCGAAAACTCCCTACACGTTGAAACCCCTTTGCATATTCAATTTGGAGCAATCTTTATTCCCCAAAAGGTTGATAGGCTCTGATAAAATTTCGAACTCTGGGCAACGTTCTTGTTCTGGCGGAAACCATATTTTCTCGTCAGATCCCGTGTAGACTGTTGTAAGTACTAGATTAAACAGAAGACAAAATTCTCTTCCAGGCAAGAACGAGATCGAATCAACGATTTTGTGTCACGAAGCTTGGACGGTACGAACCGATCGATCAGTCATCACGGGAACGTCCCCAACAAGGTGTCCATTGGTAGAGGAACATTCATTTATAGAAAAATACAAATACATGTATTAGGTACGCAAACTAAAACAAATGAACTTCCCACTAACCCCATCGGTCCTCATGATTCTATGTATAATGCATTTTTAAATTACATGCAACCAGCACTTGCCAAAAGCAGCGGGATTTATGAAGCTGCCAAGCCACAAAAAGTCAATAAAACAACGTTCATTCTAGTAAACAGAAAAACCAAACAATCTTGAAATGTTCATGAACTAACCAGTTACTAAGCGAAGTTAAAAAAAATCCGTTAACGATATCATTTAAAATTAGGTGATTACATTTTCACGAACCGTCAGTTTGGAACAGATGGAATACTATACAACTTCAAAACCATCGACGCGCACTTGTGTCATGCCAATACTCTTACTTCACTGTGCGGTCACGCGTTCAGCCGCGAAAAATTTCGACGCACGTCTCTCCTTCAACAGCTCCAGCATTCCTGCAGCAACGACGGTGCAGCTGCGATGCACAAAGACACGAAACGCCGGCCCGCCCACGCGTTTGTGAATGACGCACGCAACGGCGCCACGCAACGATCCACTCGCGCCGCTGCCGCCTGGCACGCACGCGTTCAGCCATTTCAGGCCTTGGATGCGCGTGCGCCCAGCACAGGAATGCAAAACAAACCGCGGATTCGCTCTTTTCTATTTTGTACGAGCAGCGCTGGTGCTCTTGTGAATGAACATCATCTCCACGGACGTTCATTCGCAACACTGAAAAGCAAACGAGGGAGCACTCGATTAGTATAAACTAATGATCGAAGAAAAAACTACCGATGAGAGCAGCCGGTTGCAAAACTTCCCTTTCAGGTAGCGAATGAATTCGAATGTGTTTCCGGGAGTGTCAACTGCTATGGTCACAGTCTCGTAAGCGTAATGCACGCTCTATCAGGGGAGGTGGGTGTGTTCCCCGGCTAGAAATTGAAATTCGGCGCCGACCTAGACTTCGGCTTGAGGCGTTTTTCATCTCCCACCAGCGTGGCACCGTCCCAGCCGGAACAAACTACGGGGTAAGGATAGGAGAAGGAAGAAGGAAAGATCGCGCGCAGTCCGTGACCCGTTTGTTAGGGTACTGCTCCGGCATTCTCCTGGCGTTAATCGGGGGAAAACTGGGAAAACTACCGATCAGAGCAGCCGGCCGCTAGAATTCTCCTCCAGACAGCGACTGAATTCGAACTAGCGATCCACCTAGTGTCGAAAAATCTCGACTCTCAACCTAGAACCTGCCAGGGACGCTGCTGAAGCGAAGGAAATGACGCCCTCCCAGCCACACCACCCGGAGGGGACCTCTTTGCAAGATCGATCATTATGCTAAGGCTAAAACGGGCATGGCGTGACACGCTCGCGTCAATTATACTTCACGCCCGTATGGGTTGTATTCCAGTCTGTTTCCATCACAAAGGCTCGATATTATAATGTCCTCGCAAACAAGGTCTTGCCATCACGGGCCAGTAAAAAGAATTAACTCCAACTCGTTTTACACGTTCTTCTTTTCCTGCGGTAGCGAGGCTGTAGTTTCCTGTATAGCAGGCGCGGAATCACAGGGACAGAATTGAGGAAAATTTCTCCTCCCAATATTTTTCAGTAACTTTAACTTGTCACGAAACTCTAAAGCAAAAATATTTTTGTATAAACATGAAAATGAAAAGGCAACATGAGCTGAGTTAAGCCTGCGTTATTTTACATAATTTGCAATATGACATTCGACCAAAACATTTTGAATAAAAACTTTTCCCCTCCCAAAATTCCTCTCTGGATCCGCCCCAGTATACAGCTAGGGATACATTTTCTACAGTGTATTATAAGTTGCAACATACCGATTTGTTTCTTCATTTTGCGAGCGAGGTAAAGAGCCGAGAACATGTTTCGTAATTTTTAACTTGAACCGTGCACCTTTCTTCTGGGTTTTTCAACATCGCAGTGTTTGCTGCAGGAGAGGTACTAAGTGGGAGAGCTTGCGTTAGTGTTTTACGTTGGGGCTTCTGTGTAACAGACGTACTGATTCACGAACAAAACATGGAATCTTTTCGTTGTGTGCGTAACACAATATACCAAATCAAATCAAACAACACTATCTTATCGTATCAAGGATATAATTGACGAAAGCATCGCTACGGACGTAAGAAATCAGAGTTCTCGTAAATTCAAGATAGCGAAAGAAAACTTTCTCGTTTCACACTTGAATTCCGCTCTGCTCCTTGATTTGCAGTTTTGAAGTACAGACAACAACACGGTCGTTGTCGTGGCTTATGCAACGGACGAAACATTAAGACTCAAAAGTAGGTAGCTCCAGCAGCATCTTGAACAGAGGGAAGATAGAGAGAAAAGCGAGGAAGTCGGGGTGAGGCGCACAAGTGATAGTGTCGACGCGTGGGGCCGCCGACGTTATCGCGTACGCGCCCTGCCTGCTTATCGCAATGAAATATAGCGCGGCGTGCCTCCTCGAGCACCCGGCCAGACACCGCCACTGGGGCACTGCCCTCACGAGGAGCATTCCGACCACAAACGGTCAACGCCATTTCACAACCCGACACTCGCTATAATTTTTGATATTTTTTTTTTCATCTACCATCACTACCAGAATCGATTTCTTCACAGCATTTTATGATCAAACCAACATATCTCTAGGTGTGATCTTAAAGACGTCACGACTTGATGTACGAACAAAATTGTACACTATCGTAATAGAATCAAACGAATGGGAAATGTGTTACGTTTGTCAGACTCAGAACATTGTGAGTAGTTACGTTTGACAGTGATTTATGAGCACCCCTTTCCATTAAAGTGCACTTACATGACATTTTAATAATAAAATGTATTACAATAACACAAGAATAAAATAACTTATAATAAATACAATTGATTTTGTCACATTTACAGGTAGCCTGATTAGAGAGCCTCTACCCCAATTGCGAAACAATTCCTCAAACTGATGGGTTGAAACATTTACGGAAATAAAATGTTTCATTACGGAACTTCTTTCAAAACGTTCAGGGAGGAGGGGGCGGGGCCACGGCCCCCTTACACCCTCCTCTCCTTGTAAGTTCTCGGGGGGAGGGGTTTTAATTCGGCGGTGATTGTCTTTATTAATTCTAATTATTAAAACTAAAAAAAAGTCACAATTTAAAAAAGAAATTGCACATGATGTAGTTCACGAAAATTTGACTAACTTACTTTTCACTCTTCGTCACTTTGATATGAAAGAATGGTTAATTTATCGATATCCGACATTTATTGCAGATTTTTATTAATAAGGTACATCTTTCATTCAAAAGTAAAGTCTCGACAACTTAAAAATCTCGATATTTTTATGACAACATCCACATCGTCGCATCCCTGCTCAAGAGAGACTAGCGAGGCGCCGCCGCTTGCAGCCGGGGCACGTGGCAAGAGCAGCGGCTATCAACCGCCCTTCCCCGACCTAGAACGCGCGGAGGCGGTGGCGGCCGACGGAAGGAGGAGGGAGGGCGGAGGGGGACAGAGGCATCGCCCGCGTCACACGGCCAGGGGTGGGGGATAGAGGGGAGGGGGAAGGAGGGGGAGGGGAGGAATCCCGCTGTGACGCGACTCCCGTTCACATGTGTGTCCGGGCTGCACACACGTCAAAGAGCCCGGGGAGAGAGATTTTGTGGGCTAAAAGTTGCATTGGAAAGCCTACCAAGGGCAAACAATGCGAAGCAGTCAATAGGGAAGTTACTGTTGAAGGGACCAGTTTGACAGGTCGGGAAACAAATGGGTCTTTTAGCATGGTACCTCTCGCAAGAGAGGTTGTGTCAAAGCCATTTGTAAGTGAGACACATAAAAGAACGCATTAACGAATTGAGCACCCGGACATAACCTGCAGTAACGTTGCCAGCAAAAGCTGTCAAAGCGGTCCCTTCTTGGAGTAAACTCTATAATTACTAATAAATTCATGAATACCTCACGCCTCCAAAACTGCCACAAAATGAACTCTCTAACATCTTCAATGCACATAAACCTAACGTTCAGCATATTACAGTTGAAAAAAAGAAGGTTGACAGGGACAGGAATTCAACTCGAAAATGAGCACCTGCGCCAAGCTTTTCACTTCGCAACGTTCCTACGAACAGCCGACGCTCTCCGGACAGCACTATCGGCAACGCTGTCAAAGCGCGTCTCTCGGATATGCGAGCACGTGTGTGTGAATGTGAGTTGGTTCGACCGTACGTATATGCGCGCTCGGCATGGAAATGAGAAAACTGTCAACCGCTGACACTCATTTTGTTCGTTTCTTCCGCGCCGTAACCAAGCACAGACATGATGGGACTTCGAAAACAGGTTTCCAGTAGCGCAGTACTTGCCTGTCAAAAAAACAAGCGGCATTGTAAAGGATTTATTGAGCAGACCACAGTATCTGGGTCACACACTATCTCCGACAGGTAAAATATAACTATGTGAGGAAATGGAACGAAACATATCTAACACTTTGCGTAAACAATAATCCCATAGCTCAAAATTAAACATACCACTAACATAATGAAGAAACAACTTGTAAACATTCATCTTAACAGGCTGTACAGAATATTCTTGGAATTCGGAATCGTGCACTTTCCCCAGGGGTGAGAAATACATAAGAATATGCAACGTGTTCAGGGTCCCAGCTGGATACAAGCCCTATCCCCATTAGGTAACGAAATTTTGTATTAGTTCTTAGTACCCAACATAGTTTTAATACTGCATTTTTAAATTGCCATGATCCTTGTTTTCATATCCATTTTGATTAAACACCTTCAACATTTCAATTCTAATACGGTACAATAGTTTCGCCTGAGCCCCTTTAGTTATTAATGCGGCCCTGATAGCCCAGTCAACATAAGCACGGAAATATAGGGGGGGCGGAGCAATTACTTGTCCCACTGAACTCTCTAGCACTGAAGGAAAAAACGACTAGATTTAAAATATCACACAGATGGGTGTGCTGAGCACGGTTAAATAAAGGTTTTGGCGACTATTCTGCTTTATTAAAACCAACTCGTGCCGCGAATTGGTTCTTTAAACCTTTTAACAAATTGACCATTAGAAGCAAACCACTTGACACATAGGAATTTTAGATTTTGAATCGTAAAACATGTTCAAAAGACCAAATACTTTATTTTACCTTCAATTAATTGTAAGACTTTAAATCATCTTTTAGTCCAATTTAACGCATTCACCGATTTTATTTTTGAATTATTTTATCGTATGTACTACACATCATAATTATCATATGAAGTCATTGACGTTCGCTTTATATAACGTTCGTGACCAGACAGCCACGCCCGAGTTTATGACCAGAGGCAGGCAATACTCAACCTGGTTTTCGATCACTTTATTTCATGAGTTTACTAAATATGCCCTCACTCGACCTTTTATCACCAACTGCGTTTAAAGGAACATTTTTTTTAAAAACACCAAGACTTTTTCAGCTTGTTAAAGCTACGTACTTCTTTAAATTGACGGGGATCAGGACAAATTTATTTATATAATTTATGATATAGCTTGGAACAAGCTTTTATACATTGGATTTATTATGTGTAGATTTTCACAACTGTAGTTTCAAATGATCAAAAAGCTGTGATTTTGGTTAATTCTTTCTCAGGAAGATAAGTTTCTGAGACTGCATACACTGACAGTGTTGCATTTCGATGCTTGTAGGGATTTTGTGTGTTTTGACAAATAATTTTTTAATATCTCCCGGTAGTTTTTGCACATTTGCGAACTATAAAATCGCATTGAGGAAAGTTTTAATAAGTTATTTCTCAGAAAATCATCTAGCAATTATTTTGAAATTAATACAAAAGATACCAGATGTACAGCAATTTAATGCGAGTTAAAGATCTATTTTAGTATTACATTGACATATTTGGTGGAAATATTTATGAGAGCAAATGCTAAGAATCTGCTTTAGAAAATGTAAAACATCTGGTGTTAATCAGTATTAAAACTCAAAATAGACGTCTAGGGTGGGGAGGCGTATGCTGATCGAAGGGGAAGCGCAGGGGGGGGGAGGCGCTGACCAATCAGAAGCAATCGTTCGGGCAGGCGTCAGCGCGTTTCGCCCCCACCCTTGCGCTCATACGCACAGTACGCGAGATCACGCACTGATCACACATGCACGCTCTTCGATCGCAATCAACTGCAAACGTCGAACAGCATCGTCAGGCGATGACCATCTCTCCGGGAAATTCCGTTGAAAATTACAGCTACGCCTACGCGAGATGTACCTCAACCAGATACTGACGCCCATCCGCGAATGAATTGGAAGACCGTTATACACTGCCTTAATGTCTATTTTAACATCCATTATACTGTTCGAATTTATTATTTTTGCTTGCGGGCCGCACCAGCTGTTAGTGCGTTAACATGCATGGGAAGGATACCAGGTGGGTGGGATAGAAAGTCAAGCTTGAAATTCTTTCCCCACATTAAATGCAATTCGCGAATTTTCAACGCCGTAGCTCGGAGCGGCAGAGTCGAATTGTAACATACGACTTTACCCTTTTCCAGAGCTCGACCCTAAATCCCATTTTGATTCTAAGGCACCATTTTTTTGCGACGGAATTGTGTTCTGTTAGGGTTAGTTCAAGATTTTCCAATGAAAGCAATTTACCAATATTCAGCTTCTTTCCTGAACTTTACTTTACGGATATCAGTCGTATAATACCTCCTCTGTTCACAAGCGGATGAATACAGCTTGTTCAGATTAGTACGGCCAACATGCAAGTTTCGCAATGAGCCGTGTCGAGCCCCAAATCTGAGAATGAAAACAACAGCGCGCGTAATGTTGACAAACAACTTTCCAATTTAAAAATTCATAGAACTCGCAATATTTCAACAACACCCGTCACAAACTCCAATAACTAACTTTAACAACGATAGACAAAATAACCACTAAGGTAAAGTACTTTTATCTCGCAATATGATCAATGAACACGTTTGTATGTAAAAGTTTACATCGCTTCTTGATCAAGGGAACCGATTATGCAGTTCTGTATAAAACGTCCACGTTGTGACAGCAAAGTGATAACACCTGTCTGGGTCACAGCAGTGTTCACTGTCTGGTTCGTTCACCACCAACTGCCTGCATGTAGCGAACAGGAATCTATTGGCTGTCAACGAGAATTTTTCTCAGGATCATTATCTCATCCGGTTCTAGGAAATAACGCGACGAAGGGCCGTTTCCGTCTGGATGTCGCCGCCGAGCACCAGTCGAGTGCGAAGGAGCCACCGCCCCCAGACGAGGCCTCGCTCTACAGCACCGAGCGGTCGCCGGCCTCCCCCTCTCCTCCTCCCGGCACGTTTCCGAGAGGGGAAGGAAAGCCTTGCGAGAGGAGGGGGGTAGGCGTGCCATCGATCGGGCGCGCGCAGCGCCACCGGGTCATCGGAGCCGCCGCCGCCCTCCCCACCCCCTTCATACTACACGACAGTTTACGCACCAGCACGACACTCGAAAACTGGCGCGCGCACGCGGGGGCGTTCAATGCGGTCAACGCTCGCGGGTTCGGTAGTGTAAGGGTTAGCGTATCGGCTGTTGTACCCAGGTTTACGGATTCAAACCCGATCGAAGTCGTGGATTTGTAAGGGCGAAAAAAATCATTCTTATGCCTTCGGAGGGGGGAAGTAAACTCGGCTGTCCCATGTAGTAGATTAACTGTAAAAAAATAATAATAATAATAAAAAAAAACTCAAGCCTCGAACTTCGAGCTAAATTAAAATCGTCTGTTTCGTCGCCCGAGATGATGCCTTCTTTCTCCGCTAGATGGTGAAAGGAGCGTAGCGAACTTGGCGTGGTCTGACGGAAGAGTGGGCCTGATGACCCGAGTCTCGACACGTAAAATAAGGTATTTAAACTAACGAATATCTATTAGGGTGCCTTCCAGAGGCGGATCCAAGGGGGAGGTTCCCACCCCCCTAAAGGCCTAGAATTTTGGTTCGTTACCTTTTTTATTTGGAAAATTGATTAAATATTTTAGAATTGTGTAATTATTTAAAAAGTATTATACAGTATCATTATACAATGCAAAAATATACAATATAATAACAAATGTTCATTATTTAACAAAAGTTATGATGGCCTCCTTCAAAATGATCGGCTGGATCCGCCTCTGATGCCTTTACACGAAGCCACTAAGTGGCGCCATCGAGAAGTGGCAGACCCTGCTCTTCGCAGGCAGCCACCGCCGACTGCCACTGGCCGCGAGACGAAGGATTTGAGTCACATCGCTGTGCGCTCAAGCTGCCGAAAGGCAGGCAGTAGGCAAAAACCGCTTTGGTAACGCGACTAGTGTGAAGGCTGCTATTTACTCGTAGAAGGGGTTCTGCTAACGGTGGCGCAGACGCGCGTCAGCGCCGCTGGTGGCGGAGTTCGCCATCAACCTCCACAGCAGCGCGCCCACGCTACTCGTGTGAATACATCCATTTAAACCAGTGGTTGCAAGGTCTGCAACTGGGGGAAGTGTCTCGCCTCACGGCACCATACCAAGCCACGAGCTTCTCTGCGCCACTAGCGTCGGGAGGAAACCATTAGTAACCCCGCCGTTTTACAATACGGATGGCGCTGTCTCTTGCGGCGCGGTTATAAACTCGCGTAGAGAGGCGATTTCGTCGTGGCACTCTTGCCACGGACTCCGGCTCGTGGCATCGACCTTGACAACACTGATTTAAACTAATGATCTGCCAGCAGACGCGCCACTGGGAAGTGAAAGGGGCCTTACGCACCAGCGCGACGCTCAGAAACTGCCAAGTGCGGTGAGCGCACGTGAGGGCGTTCAAAACGGTTAACAAATCGCATTTAGGTTCCTAGAGGATCGCTGATCAGCGAATTTATATACTCCTCCCCCCTCTTTCTATTTCTGTCCCCCCCCCACAAACAAGGGACGTGAAGCAGGATATCGTATTCGATACGCACAAACTTTATAACCTCTGCGAATTCTCTGATGTTAGAGATATATCGGAATACGATATTCCACCTGATTTATCGGCTACGAGAAAGGTTAGGATAATGGAAATTGTTTTAACTCGTAAAGGGCAGAGGGTGTTGCTATCACAAAACTGGTGGTATACGCAAACAAATGGGAACGTGTGATAAGTTTAAAAACCTACAATGTTTCTTGTTAAGTGCTGGAAGCTTCCCATGGAAGCCTTCACTTTCTTTAAAATGAGGGAAGGCCTTCTACCTTGATACTGTATTCGAAGGTTAGAAAACATTCTGAGGTGATGACCGACCAATACTAAACTCCAGTGAAATAGAACCTCGATACGAATGTAAAATATTCAGTGAACAACTGAGGTGGACATTAATACTTCCAAAACAGCGATGAATGTAAAGGTAACAGAAACAAACAGCAACATGTGCGAATCAATAAATTTACACTGCCCCAAAAATATTGAGCGCCCACACCATCAGTTATTAAATTACGTCTCACCCTAATTAAGAAACTAGTACATTCGATGTCACACTGTTTCGTTAGCAAGCCTTGGTACCAGAAGGCCGTTTCGGTCCTAAACTGATCTACGGAGAAAAGCACTGACGAGGCTGCTTACCCTTCAATATCGGGAAACTGAAAAATTTTGCCACTGCTGTCCAAAAAATATCTATTATATCGCAAGATTTCTACAATTCTCGTGGACATACTCTTGCACCATCACCCGATGATTCGTTTATTTTAAACAATATATCTATTAGAAGCATTTATCAAACGGTTGCAGATACTTCGCTAAAATTTGGTGAATTGAAAAATAGACAAGCAAGCATGACTACAAAATTTAATTGAGAAGTTAAATTTAATTTATCAACTCCTAAATAATTTTAAAAGAGCTCCAGCACTTGTGACCAATATCTGTAGTTTCTACAACAGTGTCTTGTTCCTACTGGTATTTGCTGTTCTGTGTAACGGGTTACACTAGTTTTGGCCTGGAATGTGAACAATTCACAGTGAGTTACAAGCTGACATTCACGTTCATTATTGTTAAGACGTATTGTATTGCTTTTAGGTCATTAGGACTTCAATAATTTGTAAACTGTATATGTACAGGATGTAACCTAAAAATCTACAACTCGGGTTACCACCCCGAGCCCTTTCAAGTGTCCTACCTACTTTTAAACGGGACGAAACGAGACGTGATTTTTTAACAGTAGGGTATACAAGAGCTACTGTCGTTCACGAAGAAGTCTAACAAATTTACTTCTTCACCTCTGCTGGCACACCTGACACCTACAAGCGGCGGCGGCGGCGCCTGTTACATCCACCGGATGAAAGAACCCGCGCGACCATCAATCACTAATGTGTTGACTCTGCGCGGAGTTTCGCTCGGCCGTCACTTTCGGAGCCGCAGCAACCTGCGCACCGAATGATGGCGTTATGTCACGCAAGGCCACTGGTCGGTGCAGTCACACGCACCAGGACAGCGAGCTGTCCTTCAAACATCGCTCGCGTATGGAAGTTCTGCTCTGAATGCAGATGTTCCGCATACCAGAGGCATTCAGCAAACGCTAAGAGAGCTTTGCTTATAATGCCCAAAAACTGGTTAAGAAGTCACCGGCTGCGAAAGCTCGATACCTCTGCCTCTCAGTGCTTCATCGTTGCCTCTGCAGCATTCTTGATGCAGGTCCGTGTATTCGAAACCTGACGGTGGCTTTGGAACTAGTGTCAAATCTGGCAAGTCGAATTCAACTACTGCCGGAAGGAGAATTCTAGCGACCGGCTGCTCTGATCAATAGTTTCCGTGTTTTCTTCAATACCCGAAAAATGCCGGAGCAGAGTTCTTAATTAAGGGTTCATTGACCGCGTGCGAAACTTTTCTTTCTGATCCTCCTCTCTCCTTAAAAAATGACACGACGCACTACACCACCACACACGCCGGGAGACCAGTTGAGACGCGAGTAGGTTGTGTCGAAGGGGCTGTGCCCCGCTGAGACAAAACCGAGGGGAGGGAGGGGAGGGGAGGGAGCCACAAGCCCACGTGTAGGTCGGCGCCGATCTTACGTTCCAGCGGATAAGAAATTCCGCTACGAGACTAATGACCTCAATCCTCTGAATCAATGATCACTCACAGGTCCATTACACCCAAAATAGGACTTATTTATATTTTGAATTCCATGTCCGTTAATCTGAATTTGTAACTACAGACCCGCAGTCCAACATTTTACCTAAGCGCTATCTGTTACGGATATCTTCGACGATAATCCGAGAAATGTGAACTTAGAATATTCATGGGGCAAAAACGCATTACGAAGCAAAAAAATCACGCCATCTGAAGCACGCTAGCCATTCCATCATGCACGTGGCCTGCAGGAACGAACCACGATCGCGGTACAAAACGACACTACGTCATATTCCACGCGCACCTCCTCAACACGTTCGGCATCGCGTGTTTTAGAGTGAAGGTCGTGACCACCCACATTTACCCTGTTCGATCTACTCGGCACGAGGATCACCATTAGGCGTTATCGCTCCATCAGCCTGTCCCCGAAAATGACCACAATGTGTTTCATGATGTCGCTCCTTGCACCGTCTTAGTCATTACGTATTGTTACAGCGCAAGCAATTCGCACCATTCATCTAACAGAACGACATTACCGGTGTAGGATAAGATGTGTAATCGCACTACTGAATCCCAAATCTCCTCCCGACGCACCTATCACAGATCCTTGCCTCAACTGATCCTGAGAAAAGAGAACATGTACTCCTACTACGCTGCGCTATGTTAGTACTATGCAGGCGCAATCACGGACTTATTCCCCCCTAACTTCTAGTGCATTTCTACGTATTTCGGGCGGTGGGGAGCTGAAAATGTGAACATTTGATAATGATGATAATATTCCCAGATGCAAGAGACCTTCATTTTCACACAGCCAGAGATTCTATCAAGAAGAGACGAAAGAAGTTAACTCAAGAACGCGTAAAAATATAACAAGTCACGATGATAACAAAATTACAATAAGTGCTTTGTATTAAAATTCGTATAAATCCGAAAATCGCTCTTTGACACTGCTATATGAGAGATGATCTAATTTCTGTACTTTGCATGTGATGTAGCAATTTAGCGTTAAAATCGATCACTCAATCAGTCGTTCTTGAATTTTGATGTCTCATTGCATCTCGACAAACCATATTCCATCCGGACGTATAAAATGAACGATTCTACGCACCGCTAAACGAACGTATAAATTACAATCTGATATTAAAATATCTGAAAAACCTAACGCGTCAAAGCAAAACCTCGCACGATCTCACTGCCCGAGCAGTCTCTTAACAAAACCTCCATCTCCAACGTGAAGGAAATAAATAAAATCAAGCCCTTTAAAATTATCATTAAAATTCACCACTTTTTGCAGAACTGTGAGTAATGCGTTCGTAAAAAAATACGCTTTCATTCATACGACTGTGTACATGAGGCGATTCAGGATCCACACCTCTATGTAACCAATTCTTAGACAGTGCTGTACAACAGACTTGTGCTTTGTTACAAGGGAGATGACCTCCATTTCTAATCAGGTACATCGTGTCCCTATCGTGCTGCACATCCATTTCCCTCTTCGTTTCTTTTCTGGACTACCTACCTCCCCATCCATCAACATTTATAACGAATCATCATCACCGCATCGCGCCAGGTACAAAACTCAGTCATTAATGGGATAATCGTCTTTAATCCAGCAGTCGGTGTACACTCGTTCACCCGAACACGCATCATTCCTTTCCACGCACACGGAACCCACCGTGTGGATTCTTCTACTCGGGATGCACATCTGTACGTCTCAGCCACCAGACATCGATCCGGCGATCACGCTGTCAACCAGACACTATTGCATAATTTGCCGCGCCGCGCCACACCGCAACTTCCAATGGCGTCGGGTAGGCTCTGCTCTTCAACCTCCGCCCCCTCCCTTCCACTAGTTTGAAGTGCGAAGAGTTGAAAGCCATTAGACGCGACATTCTATTCGGTTGCTTCGCCCTAATTTTCGAAAACTTGCCAAATGAGGAGCAACAGAACAATATGTATTATCTCCAGAAGAGTTCATGCTGTGAGTGTGATCATGATCACTCAGAATGCTCATCTTTATTTTAGTGATTTCTATTCGATTCTTCGTTCGCGGGCGCGGTGTAGTCCTAGTGAACTAATTGCCGTTTAACCAACAGTCTTGTCCTCCTATATGGAGTAAAATACATTTGGAACTGATACTCCACATGTATTATCACACACGCAGGAACTCTCAGATTTTTTTTTGAACTTCTTTATTTCTACAGTAAACGCAACGGTGAATCTGCGATTCTATGTGGTAACGCCCAATATCTTAGTGTAGATACTTATCATTCCAAGACAGTCGTCACTTCTACCCGACATTTTCCACAGCGCAAAGAGGACCCCCTCTTTCCCTCCCAGACACCACCTGCGTCGTGCCACCTTGTAGGCTTCGGCGACAGTCCTGCTTCACCTCTCGTTCCGACCACCACCCATTACCACGCAACACTCACCATGTTGGATTTTTATGAAACTTTACCAGCAGATCGTGCACAATCGAAAATACATGCATTCTTGAGTGTTTTTGATTTTAGAACTCGAGTTGAGAACAAAATTATGAAGTCCTAATTGTCAAAATATTTTTAAAAATTTGACAGTATGCGTTTTGGATTATGCACTATCTGCTGGTAAAGACTCATAAAATTCCGAGTGTAAGACATTGTGAGTGGCGAGTGTTGCGTGTGAGTGGGGTGGAGGGGTGAGGGGACGGGGGCTACGGATCTACGCGAACGGTATCAGTAACTTCTCTTTAACGACCCACTCTCAGATCGCAGAAAGACTACTATGGATTCTCCACAGTCCGTGACACATTCCGGCAGCCCCCCCCCCAGCCCCATGTCCGTACCCCGCAGGCAGTGATCATGAACTCTAGTGACCCGCCCGGTCCTCAACCATTTCCTTCCACCCACTGCCGCACTGGGAATCATCTACAATGTCCCCGCCATGCCCTTAAACATTAAAAAGTGAGATTTTTTCGCTCAATATGGGACGTCTCCAAGTCCCATCACGACAGGATCCTACTGAAGCGGACAATTTCCACAGCGCCCAAACGCGACCTCTGAACTGGCGAGCTACCAACACGAAATTGGTAAGAGAAAGTGATAATGCAAATAGATGAGTCTACAAAACTGCCGTCTTAAGATTAAAAAAAGAAAAGAAAAAAACAAAATCAAAGCGCACCACACCGTCTGTCATTCACCTCCCTTCCCACATGCTACATCAAGTGCCGTCCGCGTGTCACTGCAATTAAGCACAAATTTATTACTTCGGGTACCCGGGCGCCTCAACTGCTAAGGACTGTCCCGTAAGAGTAGTGCACGTTTTTACCAGGGGGTTGGTGGCGTTCTTGCTCCGCAGGATGGTATTATCCGCCACCGACCTACACACCGCCTCGCTGGGTTTTCCGCATTCCGGTGTCCTCCCAACAACGAGGCACCGCCCCACCAATGACAAGCTCTAAGCTCCCGACTGGCCTCGCGAAATTTGTGAGTAGAGTAGTGCAAGAAAGTGTGCCAGGGGCGACGATAGGATGAGCAAGAGAAAGAAAAGATCACGCGGGGTCCGTGGCCTTTGTTAGAGCACTGTTCCGACATTCGCACGTTGATCGGAGAGACCACGGAAAACCCACCGATCAGAGCAACAGGAAGCAAAAATTCCTCCAGACGGCGGCTGAACTCGATCAAACAACGTAGCGTATCGGAAATCCTGCCACCGTCGGGCCCGAACTATTGGACCTCCCAATCCGAGGCACTTCAGTGACATCAGTTGATGGGTGATCCACCGATACGAAGCACAGAACGTGCACCCCCACAGCACCGCATCCCCCCGCGAAGGCCCAACCGCCCCGCGCCGGCCGGCGAATCCCACCGCGGTAGCCAGCAGCCGATGCCGCGCCGTACACTACGTCGGCGTACCGCAGCGTACACACGCTACGTACCGCTCATTGAAACCACCCCACCACCACCACTAAGCCGCAGCAGCTGTTGCAGTTGCGCCACTCCGCTTCGCATCACTCCACTCCACGCCACACACCGCTCCGCTCCACGCACACACCACCGCGCGCGCAGCTTACCGACCGAAGGCTACGCCGGACACCGGGACACAGGGCGGGAGCTGACGACTGCGGAAAGGGCGGGTGCGAGGGCGGGGCGGGTTGCGCGCACACTCCGTCGGCCACCAGGCGCCCCTCCCCTTCCAGAAGGTTCATTCTCTCTCTGTCTCTCTCGCCCCGGCGCCATTGATTCCGCCCTCCCCCGCGGCAACGCCCCGGCATCGACCTCCTCCGCCGCCACCGCCCCCCTCCCACCCCCACGGCCCGGGCCCAGCCGAATTTCACAGGCTCGCCCTCCGGCGCAGGGGCAAGGTACGCGGAACGGAGGGGAGCCGTCACCCAGGCGGGAGGCATCCGTCAGCTGGAAGCCTGCAGGACTGAAAGCGGGCGCAGGCGGGCGCAGGCGGCCAGAGGCCCTTTCTTTATGTGGATCAAGGGTTCAACCACTAAACAGGTTAAGGCCAAAGGGAGATCACTTAATGAGTAGAACGAATCCTCAATGTTCACTATAGTAACTTCTGACAGTCCATGAGATGAGACATGAAAAATACAATACGAAGCTTCACTGACAAACATTAAAGTTGTAACGAAACCCCCGATTGGATAACTCACATCGGCTGATCAATCGACGGACGAACTACCATTCACGTGTCGCTGTACAACGATTTTATAAGTATAGCATTTCCAACTGCTGGAAAAGTAGGCGGAGAAAAAGAATGATGAAATCTGCAAAGAAAAACCATCAACTAATTCCCCATGAATTCACCACAGATGCAACCGGGGAAGCAGTACAGAAAAAAGGTACGCACTGTATTAGGGTCATTCCTCTAATAGGCATTCTTATTTGAATATACAACTTATACCACAAAGTAGCTAACGCACTACACATTTGGCGATATTTCTTGACAATTACATTGCAACGGTAAAATCCTCGAAATCATTTCAAAATCCTCAATTGCCGAAAGCTAACAGTCGAAAAGCAGCGTCTTCTCGTAATCTGCCTTAATACAATACAATGGATCATCACTGTACATTAAGAGTATTGCTGTAATCACAGAAACACTGCATTTCGCGCTATTTCTTTACATTTACATAGCAACAGTCAATTGATCGACACCATTCCAAATGCCACGATTACCGAAAGCAGCGTCTTCTCATAATCTGCCTTAATACAATGGATCATCACTGTACATTAGGAGTATTGCTATAATCATAGAAACTGCATTTCGCGCTATTTCTTTACATTTACATAGCAACAGTCAATTGATCGACACCATTCCAAATGCCACGATTGCCGAAAGCAGCGTCTTCTCATAATCTGCCTTAATACAATGGATCATCACTGTACATTAGGAGTATTGCTATAATCATAGAAACTGCATTTCGCGCTATTTCTTTACATTTACATAGCAACAGTCAACTGATCGAAATCATTCCAAATGCCATGATTGCCGAAAGCAGCGTCTTCTCATAATCTGCCTTAATACAATGCATCATCACTGTACATTAGGAGTATTGCTATAATCATAGAAACACTGCATTTCGCGCCATTTCTTTACATTTACATAGCAACAGTCAATTGATCGAAATCATTCCAAATGCCACGATTGCCGAAAGCAGCGTCTTCTCATAATCTGCCTTAATACAATGCATCATCACTGTACATTAGGAGTATTGCTTTAATCATAGAAACACTGCATTTCGCGCCATTTCTTTACATTTACATAGCAACAATCAATTGATCTAAATCATTCCAAATGCCACGATTGCCGAAAGCAGCGTTTTCTCATAATCTGCCTTACTACAATGGATCATCACCGTACATTAAGAGTATTGCTATAATCATAGAAACACTGCATTTCGCGCCATTTCATTACATTTAGATAGCAACAGTCAATTGATCGAAATCATTCCAAATGCCACGATTGCCGAAAGCAGCGTTTTCTCATAATCTGCCTTAGTACAATGGATCATCACCGTACATTAAGAGTATTGCTATAATCATAGAAACACTGAATTTCGCGGTATTTCTTTACATTTACATAGCAACAGTCAATTGATCGAAATCATTCCAAATGCCACGATTGCCGAAAGCAGCGTTTTCTCATAATCTGCCTTAGTACAATGGATCATCACTGTACATTAAGAGTATTGCTATAATCATAGAAACTGCATTTCGCGCTATTTCTTTACATTTACATAGCAACAGTCAACTGATCGAAATCATTCCAAATGCCATGATTGCCGAAAGCAGCGTCTTCTCATAATCTGCCTTAATACAATGCATCATCACTGTACATTAGGAGTATTGCTATAATCATAGAAACACTGCATTTCGCGCCATTTCTTTACATTTACATAGCAACAGTCAATTGATCGAAATCATTCCAAATGCCACGATTGCCGAAAGCAGCGTCTTCTCATAATCTGCCTTAATACAATGCATCATCACTGTACATTAGGAGTATTGCTTTAATCATAGAAACACTGCATTTCGCGCCATTTCTTTACATTTACATAGCAACAATCAATTGATCGAAATCATTCCAAATGCCACGATTGCCGAAAGCAGCGTTTTCTCATAATCTGCCTTAGTACAATGGATCATCACCGTACATTAAGAGTATTGCTATAATCATAGAAACACTGCATTTCGCGCCATTTCATTACATTTACATAGCAACAGTCAATTGATCGAAATCATTCCAAATGCCACGATTGCCGAAAGCAGCGTTTTCTCATAATCTGCCTTAGTACAATGGATCATCACCGTACATTAAGAGTATTGCTATAATCATAGAAACACTGCATTTCGCGCCTATTCATTTACATTTACATAGCAACAGTCAATTGATCGAAATCATTCCAAATGCCACGATTGCCGAAAGCAGCGTTTTCTCATAATCTGCCTTAGTACAATGGATCATCACCTGTACATTAGGAGTATTGCTATAATCATAGAAACACTGCATTTCGCGCCATTTCTTTACATTTACGATAGCAACAGTCAACTGATCGAAATCATTCCAAATGCCACGATTGCCGAAAGCAGCGTCTTCTCATAATCTGCCTTAATACAATGCATCATCACTGTACATTAGGAGTATTGCTATAATCATAGAAACACTGCATTTCGCGCCATTTCTTTACATTTACATAGCAACAGTCAATTGATCGAAATCATTCCAAATGCCACGATTGCCGAAAGCAGCGTTTTCTCATAATCTGCCTTAGTACAATGGATCATCACCGTACATTAAGAGTATTGCTATAATCATAGAAACACTGCATTTCGCGCCATTTCATTACATTTACATAGCAACAGTCAATTGATCGAAATCATTCCAAATGCCACGATTGCCGAAAGCAGCGTTTTCTCATAATCTGCCTTAGTACAATGGATCATCACCGTACATTAAGAGTATTGCTATAATCATAGAAACACTGAATTTCGCGGTATTTCTTTACATTTACATAGCAACAGTCAATTGATCGAAATCATTCCAAATGCCACGAATTGCCGAAAGCAGCGTCTTCTCATAATCTGCCTTAATACAATGGATCATCACTGTACATTAGGAGTATTGCTATAATCATAGAAACACTGCATTTCGCGCTATTTCTTTACATTTACATAGCAACAGTCAACTTGATCGAAATCATTCCAAATGCCATGATTGCCGAAAGCAGCGTTTTCTCATAATCTGCCTTAATACAATGCATCATCACTGTACATTAGGAGTATTGCTATAATCATAGAAACACTGCATTTCGCGCCATTTCTTTACATTTACATAGCAACAGTCAATTGATCGAAATCATTCCAAATGCCACGATTACCGAAAGCAGCGTTTTCTCATAATCTGCCTTAGTACAATGGATCATCACCGTACATTAAGAGTATTGCTATAATCATAGAAACACTGCATTTCGCGCCATTTCTTTACATTTACATAGCAACAATCAATTGAACGAAATCATTCCAAATGCCACGATTGCCGAAAGCAGCGTTTTCTCATAATCTGCCTTAGTACAATGGATCATCACCGTACATTAAGAGTATTGCTATAATCATAGAAACACTGCATTTCGCGCTATTTCTTTACATTTACATAGCAACAGTCAACTGATCGAAATCATTCCAAATGCCATGATTCCGAAAGCAGCGTCTTCTCATAATCTGCCTTAATACAATGCATCATCACTGTACATTAGGAGTATTGCTATAATCATAGAAACACTGCATTTCGCGCCATTTCTTTACATTTACATAGCAACAGTCAATTGATCGAAATCATTCCAAATGCCACGATTGCCGAAAGCAGCGTTTTCTCATAATCTGCCTTAGTACAATGGATCATCACCGTACATTAAGAGTATTGCTATAATCATAGAAACACTGCATTTCGCGCCATTTCTTTACATTTACATAGCAACAATCAATTGATCGAAATCATTACAAATGCCACGATTGCCGAAAGCAGCGTTTTCTCATAATCTGCCTTAGTACAATGGATCATCACCGTACATTAAGAGTATTGCTATAATCATAGAAACCCTGCATTTCGCGCTATTCCTTTACATTTACATAGCAACAGTCAATTGATCGAAATCATTCCAAATGCCACGATTGCCGAAAGCAGCGTTTTCTCATAATCTGCCTTAGTACAATGGATCATCACCGTACATTAAGAGTATTGCTATAATCATAGAAACACTGAATTTCGCGGTATTTCTTTATATTTACATAGCAACAGTCAATTGATCGAAATCATTCCAAATGCCACGATTGCCGAAAGCAGCGTCTTCTCATAATCTGCCTTAGTACAATGGATCATCACTGTACATTAAGAGTATTGCTTTAATCATAGAAACACTGAATTTCGCGGTATTTCTTTACATTTACATAGCAACAGTCAATTGATCGAAATCATTCCAAATGCCACGATTGCCGAAAGCAGCGTCTTCTCATAATCTGCCTTAATACAATGGATCATCACTGTACATTAGGAGTATTGCTATAATCATAGAAACACTGCATTTCGCGCCATTTCTTTACATTTACATAGCAACAGTCAATTGATCGAAATCATTCCAAATGCCACGATTGCCGAAAGCAGCGTCTTCTCATAATCTGCCTTAGTACAATGGATCATCACTGTACATTAAGAGTATTGCTTTAATCATAGAAACACTGAATTTCGCGGTATTTCTTTACATTTACATAGCAACAGTCAATTGATCGAAATCATTCCAAATGCCACGATTGCCGAAAGCAGCGTCTTCTCATAATCTGCCTTAATACAATGGATCATCACTGTACATTAGGAGTATTGCTATAATCATAGAAACACTGCATTTCGCGCCATTTCTTTACATTTACATAGTAACAGTCAATTGATCGAAATCATTCCAAATGCCACGATTGCCGAAAGCAGCGTTTTCTCATAATCTGCCTTAGTACAATGGATCATCACCGTACATTAAGAGTATTGCTATAATCATAGAAACACTGCATTTCGCGCCATTTCTTTACATTTACATAGCAACAGTCAATTGATCGAAATCATTCAAATGCCACGATTGCCGAAAGCAGCGTTTTCTCATAATCTGCCTTAGTACAATGGATCATCACCGTACATTAAGAGTATTGCTATAATCATAGAAACACTGCATTTCGCGCTATTCCTTTACAGTTACATAGCAACAGTCAATTGATCGAAATCATTCCAAATGCCACGATTGCCGAAAGCAGCGTCTTCTCATAATCTGCCTTAATACAATGGATCATCACTGTACATTAGGAGTATTGCTATAATCATAGAAACACTGCATTTCGCGCTATTTCTTTACATTTACATAGCAACAGTCAACTGATCGAAATCATTCCAAATGCCATGATTGCCGAAAGCAGCGTCTTCTCATAATCTGCCTTAATACAATGCATCATCACTGTACATTAGGAGTATTGCTATAATCATAGAAACACTGCATTTCGTGCCATTTCTTTACATTTACATAGCAACAGTCAATTGATCGAAATCATTCCAAATGCCACGATTGCCGAAAGCAGCGTTTTCTCATAATCTGCCTTAGTACAATGGATCATCACCGTACATTAAGAGTATTGCTATAATCATAGAAACACTGCATTTCGCGCCATTTCTTTACATTTACATAGCAACAGTCAATTGATCGAAATCATTCCAAATGCCACGATTGCCGAAAGCAGCGTCTTCTCATAATCTGCCTTAGTACAATGGATCATCACCGTACATTAAGAGTACTGCTATAATCATAGAAACACTGCATTTCGCGCCATTTCTTTACATTTACATAGCAACAGTCAATTGATCGAAATCATTCCAAATGCCACGATTGCCGAAAGCAGCGTCTTCTCATAACCTGCCTTAATACAATGGATCATCACCGTACATTTCCGTAGTTCTAATAGCTGTATGCGCTAATTTTAGAAACGCAATGTCCAGCAATCTGGGTCCTTGTGCAAAAATATTCAGTTCTGTAACTACGAAATACATTTCTTTCTTATGTAAATGTGGAGAAAACGTGTTGCCCAGTTAAACAGATCTTGGTAAAACCGAAACATGAAAGACGTTATTAGAAACTGTTTGTACGTGTGCTCACAAGGAATAGTGATTGTAGTGTTTCGTACTGAGTGGGTGTCCCTTCTTTCATTGGTCTTCGAGAATAAGTACAGAATGACGCGCCTTTTTACTAATGATGTTTTAATTTTTGTATAATTCTTCTTTTTGTGATGAAATATCCAAAGTTGTTAGTATATATTACTAGTAATATTAATTTATTTTTAATTTTCGTCAGAAACATCAATTTACAAAAATATGCAGTGGTCTCTGGAGACATCCTCCAACTGCACTGGTAATTTTCGGGATAATTTGAATCTATTTTGCTACGTGTGTTTATTATGAGTATTCCGGCGTGTCAACTTTTAAGGTCATTTACTTCCGTAAATGTAGTACGTTTTTATCGCAGGGGTGGTGGTGATCTCCCCCACTCAAGGGTGAGATCCGGCGCCGGCCGCCCAGTAGGACTTTCGCCCCGGCCAGGTATCTCTCACCAGCGGGGCACCATCCCAACCGGGACAAGCTCTAACCTCCCGACAGGTCTCCGGGCATAAGTAGTAATGTGGTGCATGTATGTGTGTGTGTGTGTGTGTGTGTGTTAAGGGGGTGAGGATAGGACAAGGAAGAGGAAGGAAAGATGGCCCGCGGCCCGTTTGTCAGGGTACTGCTGCGGCATTCGCCTGGCGCTGATCGGAGAAAGCAAAACTACCGATCAGAACGGCCGGCCTCAAGAACTCTCCTGCAGACAGTGGCTGAATTCGACCTAGCTCTTCAGGTAGTGTCGATAATCGTGCCCCGTGGGGCCTCGAACGCTAGGCGCGGCAGTGTATGTCTTTGCCAGGGTTAAGGTCTGATGTGCGAGGGTGCGAGAGGAGGGAGTGGGGGTGGCGGTGCTGCCATGCAAGGCCGCTCGCGCCGATTAGTGCACAGTTCTTCCGCCTGGGGAAGGGGACGACACCAGATCGCTTGAACGGCATCGCGACCTCCACGCGGACCAACTTTTCTAGTGTTGGCTCTGCACGCCGTTACCGCTTTGCCAGAGTCTATTCTCAGATTTAATTTTACTACATATTACTGGCGTCTGACGTTTGATCAGCTCGACGCGGTTATCCAAACAGGGTCTCCAATACCAAAGCTCCCGATTGGATTACCACGTCCAACTGATCAAACGTCAGAAGACACTAGAGTTTTATCTGAGTACAGCGAGCAAGAGGCACAGTATATCATTAGCAAGGCGCGCGCGCGCGCCTTGCGCACGGTTTGTACTCCGGGGCACTAATTGGCATTGTGCTATTTGCTAAAATGTGATGTTACAACACGTTTTACTGTGTCATTGCTCTTCTTATAGGTATCGAGAGCAATATTTAAAAGACTAATTACGAAGTAGAAGCGGTCAAACAGTATGTTCATCTAATTATTTAAGAATATATCGCGTCTGAATAGCTGTTGTGAAATCAGGTTGTGCTTTTCAACTCCGGGGGTCCACAAACAGATGTTAAAATAATGTTATTAAAGCTTTATTTGTACTTTATATGGTAATACGATGTCTTCTTCCACCTTGTGTGTATCAATTTAATATATTTTTGTATTTGATTAGTGCATACTCGAGAATTCATTCACTTCATAACATCGCCATTGGTTTGATACTCTATACGCTCGTGGACTACAATAGAGGCACAACTCAAGAAATACGAATTTAGAGTTATTGAACACTCCAGAATTGCAGTATACCTTCCAACAGCAACAGCAGCTTATCTTACAGTACAGTATATCACCAACAAAAGGCAGAAGTGAGTGTTAATGCATGAAGGATTTATTTCAATACCAAGGTGAAACTTCACTCCTTTACCTCAAGACATTTTTTCAGTATTGCCACTATTGCAGCCCACAAACAAAGTAGCAAGTACTCTTAAACAAGAATTTGCAATAAATTTACTCTTATAAAAGAATAGCGTTGATGGTACAAGAGATTTTAAGGATATTTCTTGACACATGTACTAAATACACAATGTATTCCAATGCCATTGCCACTAGTATTCACTCTCACACGTTTGTACGATGTTACTTTCATTATCAGACATTCTAATTGTTTAATAACCCAAAATTCCCTACGCTCATTTGGCAGGCGCAAATTAACAAAACGTACCCGTTATTTCGAAATATTTTAATTGCCATTTTCGGGCTATCCGAAGGTCATCTTCCGATTTTCTTTAATTTAAAAACATTAGCTCAGACTGCTTCAGAAATAATCTTGGACCGTAAATATGTTCTGTGCTTACGTATTCCGCAACAAATAGGCCGACTTTTAGAGCATCCATCCCACTTTCTGACCATCTTTAATGAAAATTATCAATAATTTATTGAGATGTTTTACATTTCGCAACTTGGAGAATCTAACGTTCGGTGAATGAAAACCGCGGTGTTTGTGAAGGCACGTCATTGCTACATCGCCCTTGAGCAGGTAACTTGCCACACATCGCTATGTGCACGTCATAGGCGGAAAAAGTAGAAATCGTGCCAAAAAAGAAATGAACAGGGCACTCAATCACAATCGCAGAGAATTGAACTCTTGGCCCACGTACATAATTTTGTATTAGGGGTGACTTGTTTAGGTACGAAATTAAAAGTGCTTCGTGTGCATAAAACTGTTTTGACCTGTCGCACATACACTTGCTGTGGTGTGGCAGCGGCAGAATTGCACGCAGTGCATACGCCACCAATGAAATGAGATCGAGATTCGCCGAAATACTGCAGCATTCTCTCATAGTCTGCCTTAATACAAAGTATCTTCAGGCTGTTTCAGATGTATTGTTCTAATCATAGAGAATCTGCAGCAGAAAATTGACTGATGTCCTCGCAAGCTAATTCCTCCTGGAATTTTACTGCTTAGTCTACTTTAGAAGACAGGAAACACACACACTTGCTGGGGTGTGGCAGCGCCTGAATTGCAGTGCCATACGCCACCAATGAAATGAGATCGAGATTCGCGGAAATACTGCAGCATCCTCTCATAGTCTGCCTTAATACAAAGTATCTTCAGGCTGTTTCAGATGTATTGTTCTAATCATAGAGAATCTGCAGCAGAAAATTGACTGATGACCTCGCAAGCTAATTACTTCCTGGAATTTCACTGCTTAGTCTACTTTAGAAGACAGGAAACACACATACTTGCTGTGGTGTGGCAGAGCCTGAATTGCACGCAGTGCCATACGCCACCAATGAAAAGAGATTGAGATTCGCGGAAATACTGCAGCATCCTCTCATAGTCTGCCTTAATACAAAGTATCTTCAGGCTGTTTCAGATGTATTGTTCTAATCATAGAGAATCTGCAGCAGAAAATTGACTGATGACCTCGCAAGCTAATTACTTCCTGGAATTTCACTGCTTAGTCTACTTTAGAAGACATCGCGAAATTTCAGTTTTAATAGTACTATCTGTTTCAAACAATTTTATCATTAACCGGCAATCAATGACCTTTATCACGATGTCAGAACTTCGTCAAGAAGTAACCACTCAATCGTGAAGGTCTTACTAGACTAGGAAAAGGGTAAAAAACACCTACTGCTTTTTGTCTAAAGAGTGGCACTTTTTCCTTTCCGAGTCAAGGAAGTTTGTGGAAACTACTGCAACTCGCCAGGACACGTGTGCGCGGATGGATATTAGGCAAGCGACGTACACATCCCTGAAACAGATTCAAGGGCGAAAACTGCCAACAGTTTCCTCCGCGTCTTTTCACCATAAAAATGACCTTGCGTCGGAATGAATGCGAGTCAAAAAGAACATTTTACACATTTTTTAAAGTCCATAACCATTTTACGAATACATCAACTGGTTTGGAAATTTGCATAAAACAGTGCCGACGTATTTTTATTATGTTTTATGATAATATATTCGATCTAAATATATGCAATTTGCTTGTGGGATATAAGTATGTTTTAAACAATTGTTGTGGCTAATTTCGAAAGAAATTTTCTCGAATCGATGATATATTTAAAAGAACCGAGCACTCACTCCTTGGCAGAGGAAGCCTCGTGACCGCCATACGCACAGACGGAACCGCCCCGTGACGGGAGGGAGGGAGGGAGCGAGCGAGCAAGAGGGTTGAGGGGCGCCGAGCAGCGGCGGGAGATCGTGGGGGCGAAACGCAGCCGGCGAACGGGAGAGGGCGAGCGCGAGAGAGAGAACGACGCTCCCGGGGGTGGGGCGCCGGCGCCGGAGATCGCCCGGGGGAGAACGAGAGGGGGGCGTGCCGGGGGTTGCGGCAGCCGCACAGCCTCTGCGGCGGTGGCGGTCCCGGGCGATCAATAGGGGCGGCGAGCACACCGCCTGCGCCGCGCGCCGCCTCCGCCCAACAGAGGTCAAAGCCCGGCCGGGCGCCTCCCCTCGCCCATTCCCTTCCCTTCTCCTCCCCCCCCCCCTGCTACTTCCGCTCAGACGGTACGTTCAGAAATTCCTTTAACCCTCCCCAAGTCGCGTGCCGTTTCGTGCAAATAGCCGCGTGGGGATGCCAGGCATCCCCACTCTTCTTTCTCATCGAACTAACAATTATTGTCGTTTTGCAATTTAATCGTGATATTCATTTTCCTTGCATAAATATTAATTTTAATAGCTTTAAATGCAATATGAACCAAGTGTGGATATTACCTTGCTTACGTTAACTACCAATATTTTTTTTATTAATGTATGAAAAACCTAAAGACGAATAAATACTATTGTCTTCGTCTTCTTATTATTAGCAAGCAACACAAATAATTGAATTTTATGTAATATTGCGGACGAATATAAACGCGTGTATGGATTGCACGAGTTCTCCGTCAGAAAGAATGCATTCCACCATTTGAAGTACATTAACGCGCACCACAGATTTTTCTTGGAAGGAAGGTAAACAAGCTGTTGAAGGGTATTGTAAATTCCACAGGAGTAAGGCAAAACTAGTTTATTTGGTATTTATCCCAAATGGTTTGGAGACGATTGTAGTCCCCATGCGACTACTTAGGGCTTAACGCATCGGACAGGAAATGCTTCTTTCCGAAAAGCTCGCATAAGTGTCATGATGGCGAGCCCCCTCCCCTCTTCACACGCACCGCCAATCTATTGAAAGGAAAATCTGAATTCTCCCTCAAAACTTGGACATAATGCATTACTTATTTCAATTAACTTCGAGGGCACTGCATGTTTCTTTAAGTACAACACAGGTACAAAATTATGTTTACTATTCTGTTCACACGATTCGGTATTATTTGTGGTGAATTCAGAATTAAGTTATACTGAAGTCTACGACTCTTCTTAAATTATTTTTAAAGATCAAAGGTAACAGCTAATAATGTAACCTTGCTGTATTTAATCATAGAAAAGAAAAATGCACCGTAAAGCAAAAATAATTTCGAAATTTTTTTTTCTGTCTGGATTCAGCAACCACTTACACAACTAAAGTTTTTTTCTAATCAATCGCCCTTTGACATATTAAAGCAAAAGGCATTAAGAAAATATCTAGAATAGTTTAGAGACAATTTTGGACACGCATGAGCATATAATGTACCCTTAAAATTAAAATATTTCTTTCATATTAGCACGGACTAACGTTAAGTCAGTTCCATGGAAGAATCTTTTCGAAAAAATCCTCCGCACGATTTAAGCGTTTGTGTTTACACATTAGAAGTGTTGTATCTCTCCACCTGTTTATTAACTTCGTATTCATAATTAGCACGGTAATTAAATTACCGTAGTAACGCAGGAAGATTATACCCTTTAAGACAGAAGCCATTTAAATGCGGATATCTGAGAAAGTTATGACTGAATAAATACGCACACACCACCCACATGCACACAAATTTTGCTACACCCGTGTGATAAAAACGTGATTCCCGTTATTCCAAGTTTCTTGAAGCGCAAAAGAAATTGGTCAACCTGTGTAGTTCGTTTCGTTGAGGTGCTACTTTTTGTATCACACACTCTCCCCTTGCACTATCAACTACCTATCATAGTATTCCCGTTATCCAGAATTACCACAAAAGTTAAATTCCCTTAAAATGTTTACGAGACAATTTGCCAAGGGAGCCACTCCGTTTTCGTAAACCTCTGCCTTAAGACCCTGTTCTTCCATACCAAGGCTTACGACTGGCGGAGATGACTTGCAAATTTATCCGTGGAAATATTCAGCGGGGGGGGGGGGGGGGCTTAAAATTACGGTATTCCTAAAACTTACTGATACATCTCACTAAAGGAATATCTTCAAAACGTTAAATGGGAGGGAAACAAAAAAAGTCCCGTTAAAGGTTTGAAACCATGAGTCACCAACAGTGTCTCAACTTTGGCAAGAATTATGTTTTCCGGAATAAGCCACGGATATTGTAGATTCTACACCACACTGGGATAAAAATAATCTGGAATGAAATAAAAATATGCAGATCTCAGTTTGGAGTTGTCCACAACAGTTTCAGTCTTCAAATGTCACGATACATCACTGACCTGCATATTTTGAACATTAATTTTTGCTATTTCAACTAATCTCAAAGTTTGGGGACTGAAATTAATTTTAATTCGGATATAACTGTTCCGTAGAAGCTTACTGTGAAGCGGGTGACGATTGAAAATTTGCCGACACCGTCGGGAATCGAACCCCAGACCTCCAGTCTTGAACGCTACGATCTTAACCACTACACTACTGGGGGGCACGGGTGTAGGGATAGGAAAGTCTGTTTATAACCGAAGATTAGGAAGTAATTTCCGAATTACGAGTCACTTATTTCACTGGCAGCAAACATTGTTGTGTACTTTCTCATTTCAAATGTCTAAATTACATCTGCGAATGAAATTATTAGTATATGAATTTAAAACAGCCAAGAAAAAAGAAAAAAAAAATCTAACAATATCCATTGAAAGGATAGCCCATCCAGGTGTCCTCTCAGGACTGCATGGTGAGATACGGCGCCGACCTACACGTCTTGATGGAAATTCCCTATTCAAGTATCTCCCATTAGTGGGGCACCGCCCCAACCAGGACAAGCTCTAAGTTCCCGACCGGCCTCCCGACATGTGTGACAGTGTAGTGCATGCAAGTGGAAGTGTTTATGAAAGGGGCGAGGGTAAATAAGCAATGGGAAGGAAAAATCACGCGCAGTCCGTGGCCCGTTTGTTTCGGTACCGCTCCGGCATTCTCCCGGTGTTGATCCAAGAAACCACGGAAAACTACCGATCAGAACAGCCGGCCGCTAGAATTCTCCTCCAGACGGTGCCTGAACACGACCTAGCTGTCTAGCTAATGTCGAAAATCCTGCCACAGTCTGAACTAACCCTAGGACCTCCCGGTCAGAGGTACTGCAGCAACATCCGTTGATGCCCTGAGCCACCTCAGCCGGTGCAGGGCGGGAGGAGGCGATCCGGAACGGAACGGCTCGGCGACCACAACCTTCGAGCCACCAGTGCGGGGCGGTCGGGATTTGGGCGGGGCTGATGACGCAACCGCCGTCAGTTAGGTGAGTGGAGGGGGCGGCGAACAGGGGAGGGGAGGGAATCCCCAACGGGGTCGCCCAGACGCCTTCCCCTCTCCCTCTCGCGCGAGGCAGGCGGCCACCGCCCACATTCCTACGCGCAAGCGGTGGCGACGGCGGCGTCGGGCGGCCGGGCGCACGAGGTCACCGCCGTCGCCCCTCCTGCCCCAGTGGCGTTTTTGGAAAGGACGAGAACAGGCAGAAGTGGCGGCTGAGAACCCAGCCCAGAACACGCTGCTAAAGGTGCGCGGCGGCTAGGGGGAGATTTCGTTAATTTAACGCGTCAAGAGATATTTCCTAGTGGCTACTCATTTCCCAGAACATATTTTGCTGACTATTGCCGGTTATCCAGTGCATTCCAAAAGCATTTGTCCAGATAAGATTTGTAATTTCGCACTAGTTATAGAAAATTAGTTAAATCCAAGTTGATATTAATTCGCCATCTTTCTGATTTGTCCGTGATGATAAATTTTGTAATTTAATTAATGTTTTTTCCAGCATATAAAAGTTCAGCAAAATTAATGCTACACTATATAGTGTAGGTTTTTACATTATTTTAAGGAACAATATCAAGTTTAATAATATTCTCAACATTTACACTGAATTGTAACGATTTCCCTGATATAAATTCCCTGATTTTTCCAGAGCAATGAAATACTTCATTTTTTCCATCTTTCAGAAAGTGGATACCCTCCCTTATTCCTGTCCGTTTCTCAGCGCAGACATGTTTATTTTTCAGGCTAATTATCTGCAATATTTATTTTAAAAGATTTCATCTTCAATATTATTTGTTAGCGTGTTAGTTGGGGATCGATATGGGGACACGTTTCATTTTCCACTGCACCCGAGATTTCGAAATACGCAATACATTACCCTCGTATTTCGCAACAGGCACGGCACTGGCAAAATATTACCAGCGGTTATCAACGTACTGATAACTATTTCGCATGCAGAGGCGCATCAGCGGCCCCGCCCTGCACATGCACTTAACCGTCCTTAACGTTCGAATGACTGATTTACTGCACTGTGTTAACGTGAGAAATATTGGTCCATTGCTTATCTTGTTATTATATATCTTGTTCACAGTTATGAAGGTCTTTGAACTGTGACGAAACGAGACGAGACTATGTCCAGAATCACGATATTAAGATTTACGAACAGTGGGAGGCTGACTTTACCGTGGAATGGTATGAATATTAGAGAAGCGACATGATAGCATCTTACTGAATCCAACTGGTAGTTAGACCTCTGTTTTAAGACGTTCATGTTTAAGTGCAATATTAATCATGGAGAATGGAGGAACGAGAGGCGAAAGAGAAAGGAATGAGAAGTTAATGTAAAAGCGCCTCCACACATTCAGGATTCGGCGAACAGCGAGCGACCGCTCGTCGAATCCCGAGTAGCGAGGATGAGTTGCTTGCTATTTACCGAGCGACGAACAACATTCGGTGCTCGCCCTACCCACCGCGCGCCTACACACACATCAAAGTAGGCGAGCATTCGCAGAACAGCTGCTGGGGATTGAGCGAATACTAGCCCACTACCCGGCGAACGCCGCGTGTGTGGAGCCGCCTTACGAAGGACCAGTTTGACAGGTCGGGAAACAAATTAACACGTCGGACGGAGGCACTGCAAGAGGTGTAGTGTCGAAGCTTCTTACAAGTGAACTAACGGCCAACCACTAGATGCCGCCAACCACTTGACAACATAACCGCATGCAGTTATGTGGCCAGTTGCAGGTGTTAACGCGGTCCCTTCTTACGTCATCCCCTCCACATCTCGAGGAAAACTCGACTACACGAATCCCACTGGGATCAAACCGAAATCGAACCCGGCGGCCGCGAAGGAAGGTGACGAGTCCTAGGGCCTGGTAGGTCTGCCCTTTACGTAGCACTCCCGAGACCCAACGCGTCTGGCACTCGGGGCCGGACGAAGGCCGCCAGTTTCGGGCGAGCATATTGTAACTTTCACCTGGAGCACAGTGCTCCGAAACGTGCTTTTACTAATAGAAATATAATTTTCGTGTTTAAACGTCAGAGTTTTGATGTTTGTATTAGAGCGTCTAAACGACACTTCTCAAAAGAATGGCAGATGAATAAAGTTTAAAAGTACTTTTGAGAGTGCTTAACCTACCTCAAACCGGTTTTCGATGAAAAAATAAAAATAGTTCAATGGAAAATTTGAAATGTACTGGCAGTTTCAGCAGTCTTCCACTGGAGTTCAACGTTCCCATTTTCGAATCCAATTCGACCAATAACATTTTTATATCGCGTAGAGCAAGCGAATAATACAGTCGTTATTTTCTGAAACTTGTTTGCATTCACTTAATTTTTGAGAAAATGCAATGCTTACTTCACCTGTTCTTTCGCTTTGCACACAATATTCCGGAGAAAAAATAAAATAAACATTCAAACTGATCATCTCGCAACTTACAGCGACCCCGTAAATAAATCTGTTGCACTCATAATAACTGGTGGTTAATTGGCTTTCAAACGTGAAAGGATACACATAATTATACCGAAAGACCTGACTTATGAAAAAAGCATTCGGTTAAAAACCAAAACAGAACGTTAATGACGAGTTTCCGCTGCACTTAGTTAAGTCGGAAGGTGATCCACGTGTCGTGTTTCGTACTCCATGTTAATTGGGTACGCATTTTTTATCCGAGTCTCAACGAGATCGCAACCGGTAGACGAAGAGTTAAAACAGCACGTGTTCAATCCGTTCATTTTCATTAGTCTCGCCCCGAACAGAACGACGAACAGCGAACGGCTGTGGCTCACTCCATTCAAAACTGACAAAACGGCCAATAGTTAACGCTGCTGTCGCGCTCAGTTGATAATGAGCAGAACTACAGAACGGAGGCTCAAGAGTCGCATTGGCAATGATGCACCACCGATCTCAAAAAGGAGTTTTGCACCTTCGAACAGTAGGGAGTTTGTGCACCCTCGAATGTTAAAGTAATCGAAAGCTCTATCGTTATCGTTTTAACGTTCGAGGATGCACCAACTCCCGATTAAAGAAATATCGATCTTCTGTGCACGGAAAGCAAGTTTCGCATAACTTTAATGCTCTGCGCATGCGCATAAGACAGATGCAGTCGATTGCTGTCCGCTAATGCGTGCAAAAATAATGTGTCCCTAATGTTAACATTTGCTGTAAAACGAAACATCTAGAGCTTCCAAAAACAACGATTCGGGACATTCTTTATCAAAATTCAATACTAAGTCAAAAAGAAAGAAATTCAGCCATCTTATCAATTTCTACAAATAAGAGCAAAGAAGGAAACGAAATTCATCACAAAGAAGTAAATACGACGATGAATAAACAAATTGCAAATGTACAGAACGTTCTGACGTAAAACCGACATCACATGGCTGAGGGGGAAAACCCTATTCACAATACGTTGTGTGCCCTTGAACTTCCTGGTCGCCGGGTTCGCGCGGACTTCCTTGGCAAAACAAACTTACATTGAATGCATTCAAATTCCACAGATAGTTCATTTTTATATCAACTTGATTAATTTTTGTAAAGAACAATGGAAATGTGAAAATGTCTTCTCACAGATAGCTATAAATATAGAAATATATTTCAAGTCATTACCATACGCAGTCAATGTGTTAACCTACGTCTGAGCATGACGAACATTACAAATTTTTAATTTAAGAAAACGAGTTATAATTGATTTGTTTTGAATAAATTGTTACAGTTTTCCATTCAACTCTCCAGAAATATTAAACAATTGGAAACAAAATTCTGGCGGAAATGTCAAAAAAATTAATAACATTTATCATTATTTTATAGAAAGCATTTAACAATTATGTTCGTATATATGAACCCACATCTTTATATTTCGCGCTCGAATTAACCTGTAATTAATTTAGCACAGCGGCCTAGTAGAGCAGGACACATTCGATCCGAATTCATTAGTTGACAGCAATTTACAGGCAATTCAAAATTACCTTCAGGCCCACCACGTGAGTCATCATTCGTAGAAATCATTATCAAAGAAATATATTAGCAATACGAAGTCATTGGCTTACGGAACTCTGCTTTACGATATAATGCATTGTTCACATCAGTATTCTCATTTTGTTTCGCACAAATGAATGTATATGGTAACAACCGGTGATTTTTTTAGATTTCAAGCGTACGATAATCCTGAAGGAATTATAAAACTGAGTGCTAAGCAGTTTCTGTTGAGTTGCGAGTGACGTTAAGCGCAGGACTTTCACCTCTCCGAGGGTCATCGTTTCGGTACGGAGAAGGTTTTCCTTTCGTAGAGACCTCTGGTTGTGTACATAGAAAGTTTTGTAACCGTGGTACATGTAATTTTACTTCATTACCCGGAAAACTTTCCAGTTCTCCACCGAATATCACACGACTGATCGTTAATGCTGCTTCATATTGCCCGTGAAGGGAAACAGCAATGCGAAGGCGTGAACGCGAACGGGAGATGCGTCCGCTTCACAATGAATCCGAACGGAAGAGCATTAGCGCTACGAACATGCAGCGTCAAAACAGAACTTTACGAAGTAGTCCTAGCTGGACTGCTCCGCACACTCACTGCTTCATTTCTTTGCGTGTGCTGCCTCGCCTATGTGCCCTCATTTACCTTTCTGGAGTTTTCCTGTGTGCTTTTGTCGTGTTATCCCCACTTATATTTCCTGATATTTATCTTTCACCTTTCCCACGATTTTCCCGACTAACTTATCTTCGTAATTTCATACATTTTTGAAGAACCCACGATTTGAATTCTATGTGACATAGAATTGCTTCTGAATTTTACTAGTTCTGCTCACTCTCTTACATTAGTTCGTTAATTTTGTATTCATTTGTTAAATTTGTTTTAGTGTTACCGTTTCTATTTTCTATTACGTATTATTTCTGTCACTTCGTACCATACTTCATACGCTTATATTCCTTAATTTTTTTTATTTCTGTTTACTTCGTGTTTCCGCAGCCGGCCATGTGTGACGGGCCCACTGCCGGGCGTAAGCAGGAAAGGCCAGCGCAGCCGCAGTCGAGCACACTCAGCCGCCTTTCCCCCTCAAGGCAGGCGCCCGCCCGGCCCGGGCGACCTTCCGAGGCGCATAGCGCTTTGTCCGCCCCAGCAGTCAGCCACCTCGTCTCGTCTCGACCGGCTAAGCGCTGTCGCGGGGCCATCGGGCAGACCCACAGCCACGCCCGCAAGAGCGCGGGCCCTCAATGTCCAAGGGTCCCTGATATTTCTTAAGAAAATATTTAATACTGAATTTTCAAAAAATAAAATGAAAACAAAAAAGTGACGTATGATTAAACTATACGCAAAAATTGACGTAACGGAGCGATGTTTCGTGCATCATTGGCTAATATTTGTAACAGGGAATGTTGGTGGTTGGTGAGAGAATGTCACTCAGTGAGGAGTTCGTTTTTTCTTTTCTTTTTTTTTTCTTTTTTTAACAAAACTTGTCATGAAATTGGGGTGGGGGTAGGAGGGGTGAGAACGGTGAAACCAAGAATAGCCCCCCCCCCCCACACACACACACAAAGCTGTTTAAATGGTCCTCCATCTCCCCGTTAAAATTTGGGGTGAGTATAGATTAAAAGGTTAGGGGCACTAGTGTTGCCGGGCACAGTTAAAGGTGAGGCTTGCCAACACGGCACGCACATACAAAAAGCCCCAATTATGGCGGTGTATCTAAAAAACTTAATCGCTTTTTCTATCCAATTTTCCTTATCGTTTCTCGCTACTGGCCAATCATAAACTGTCATCTATCGTAGGAGGCAGTATACATCGATCGCTACGTCGATGTCCAATAAACCGCGAATGTACTGTAACATAACCTCATTGATTTTAACTTAGCATTCTGCTATTTTCAATATTTGGCGAAGTTTGGAACGCTGTTTGGCGTAATTTCACTCGTAGAAAAGTCCTATTAATACCACTCTTACTTTAGACATTCTCAGATAAATTCCCTCCTAGCTTTGCGAGTCGGGGATTTATCGACAATTTCCAACGCACTCATGGTATTACCTATGATAATTTATGATAGCTGCTGAGAAAAACGCGAACATGGACGCGGCTTTTTTCGGTGTCGATGTTCTCAAAACACCAATTCAATTCAATGATGCCTTAATTTCCATGGCGAGGTGGTGTATCTAATAGATTTTAACATGGTTGATTTTTTTAATCAGAAAAGTACCACCGTAAAGTTGTATAATAATTTTCACATTCACAAACTCAATATTCTTCAAACCGAAGGGACTAAGGGTGAAAAATAAATAAAACCGAGTTTTCGAAAGTTATTTTATTTCTGAATCCTCTAATCACATAATGAAAGTTGTGTTCATTATCCTTACGATTTTTTGACAGTTTTGTCAGATCTCAATTACAAATTAATAAACGAGACCGTTTTCATATTGTTTAATAATAAAGATGTTTTTGAGGCGACGTTTCAATTTTGAGCATTGATATTTTTTTTGTTGTCTCATCCCTATCTCCCAACGGGAGCGCCAACTTGTTTCCCGTAGCTTGGCCCACGTATCAGCTCAACCACGTTTGCAGGAGTCTGTCTCTCAGTTCTTGCAAGGTGTACGGGCACAGCGCGCCACTAATTGTCTCCACTGGTTTATACGCACGTTGAAAGGCACCGGGCTGTACACCCTGGTCGACTCGCGTGTGGGCAAAATCAAATCAATAGATCACTGATGCCTTGTTTTATGAGGCGAGGCTCAGGCCATCAGGCATGTTTCCCCCCCACCTCGCTGAACACGAGCGTCCCTGGCCGACCCAAGCACTTCTTTTCAGGTTATCCTGTACGCAGACATTTCGCCATCTTACAATTTATACCACCATCATTAAAAATTAGTTACATTTTTGTGCCGTCCTTTAAACATTGTTCGAACGTGTTAAATCTAGTGCCAGAATCTAATTGAGTAGTGGCGAAATTAATTTTTATTGGAGAATTATGGCAAATCTATATTCATTCACCGCAAATAGGTGATATTTGGGGTTAAGATTTTATAGTTGTTTATGAACTTTTAATATGCATTTGATATTCAACTATAGAACAAACTTTCAGAGATGAGCTCGAGAACGGAGAAAAGCCCGCGACTTTTCAAGTCTCTTCTCGATACCTTACAAAAGGTTCCCGAATTCGACATATACAGTTTTCATATATTATATATACACAGTATGTCATATACTGTTTTAACTGTTGTTTTTTTTGACCAAATAAATAAATAATGACCACAGGTACACAAGATGTTATGACTAGCAAATAACGCAAAGCACATATTTGCATATTATAAGGAAATAATTGAATTATTCATGTAATTACAATACCCAACTGCACATGCACGGCCGATTTCAGCTTCTGTACATGCAAATCTGAATCTTTCGCATCTGCATACGATTATCTTCAATGTCCCGCTTATTGCTTCTTCTGCTTGCACACTGCTCGTTCCATCGCGTGAATGTCTACCTTGCAACACCAAGCCGGGGGTCAGCTGGTGGACGCTGGGCAGACCAGTTCTGTTCCTTGCGGTCATCCGTCCGCGTGAACATCTCTACAGCTTTTCTTCTTGTTTTTGCAAGCCATGTTTCATAATTCGTGGAATTAAATTAAATCAATTTAAATATTAACATTTTCTACGAGTTCTTCAGTAAGTCTTACATATGGTGCAATGCTAATTTTGAATCGTGATAGATTCAAAACTTTGTTACGATGGTATTGAAGTTGCAATTTCTTTCTATTTTTTAAACTCAAAAAGCACAAGAGCTCCAATGAAACGAGAAATAATCCTTAAGTATGTCCTAATCAGTTTTTTTCTTAGCGTACTTCTTAAGTAGTTGGGACTGGGTTTCGCAGCACTCCCTCAACCCTGTTCTCCCGGAACAGATTTCCCAGAAATGAAATTTTACAACAATATACGTCGCGAGTTTTGTATTTGACACTTCGGTTTTGAGGGCTAAGTCAACAGTAATCTCATTAACAGGGATTATAGGATTTAAATGAAAACTCAATTAAAATTAAGCATTTTTCCTGCAATAATCTGATTCAGAAGTAATATCTACTTTTAGTATAACCGCCCCCAAACATTTTTTTTTCAATTTAAAGATTCTACAAATTTCCTGATTTTCTCCAGACTTTTCCTGGGGAATGCAATTCCCCGATTCTTCAAGTTTTCCAACCAGTGGCTACTCCAATGAATGAAAAAAATCCGGACTCTTCTACCGCCCTCCGGAGAAAGCGAGCGAGCAAGTAGCAGTAGCTTGCTTCCACCCCGATTCGGGCCAGAGGCTAGCGGCGTCGGCGGCGCCGGTGGACCGCGACGGATCGAGTTGCGGAGGAACAGAAAAGGCGACGCACGAGGAGGTCCGCGCGCGCCGCGCCGCCGACGCAACACAGTGTACGCTAGCGCCATTATATGCGGACAAATTTCTAATTTAGCTCTTTACCCGCGCAGCCGTTTCCGATTGACTGGGGGGCCTCCTTCCTTTCCTGGAACGAATTTCCCCGACCTTTCCCGGTTATCTAATGCACCAACACCCCCTGATAATATTAGTCATGTCCACTACTTACAGAAAATGATAAAGCTACCCAGATACTAATTGGTCAGCTTTCTGATTTTGATGTGACAAATTAATATTTCCTCAACAAATAAACATTGATTAAAAACTAAGCGCTGTATTATTTTTTTAAGAGAAATAATATCTAGTTTTATAACTTAAAATGTTCCTCGACTTTTCACCTGCCTTCTACAAAATCTCGGTTTTCCACATAAAGGTCACCCTGATTTTAGGACCCAACTCACAAGCTCCCTTGTGAAGAACGATTTCAGCGTTTTCGCGCGGGCGAAGTACGCACGGGCAGTAGTTCTGCCGCCCCAAAAGCCCCTCTGCGCGTGCTCGTGAAAACTCCCGAAATAGTTCGTCAAAAGAAAGCGTGTAAATCGAATCTAAAGTAGGTTCTTACGGTAAAAGAAAACGTAAACAGCTTAATAAAAAATAACTGATTAGTACATGTTTGAAGGTCATCACATTCTATCTTTAGGATGCACTAAACGTACAATTACCCGCAAACATGTCATAACGACCAGTTCAAGGTCCTAACATTTGGTGACTTTTTTAAATCTTCATTTACAGAAATTTAAGTAATAGTTCTGCCTATCATAACATCGTACGAGTACGACAAAATATCTGGATAGCGTATGCAATGTTGGTGGTCCCAGTTTGAACGCATACCCTTAAGCTCGTCCCCTTACCATACCCTTAAGCCACGTTAGGATGGAGCAGCAAGTGGTCAGTTCAATTACGAAACTTCACTGAAGTCCTACATGCCATTAACGTGTACTGCACTAAGAACGTTCTATCAATTTCAAGTGCTGCGATTACAAATTCAGGATAGAGTTATTTGAACACTGGAGTGAAGTTTATCCTGAGGAAGGTGCTAGTTACCAGAAGCTCGAGACACCCGTAAAAAAGGATTCAAGAAGACTTCGAGAATACCCCACTCGCAAATCATTTCGCTGAAATATGAGAGATTTGAGGCGTATCTTGCTCATTTCGTCAGATCCCATTATAGCATCCTTGCCATCTTGAACTCCATCTCCGATTACAATCTCGCCAGACGTCCGAAACTAATTACGTGAGCGCACTACATTAGTTGCTTCAACTTAGCAAAATAAGCGGTTTTTAATCTAAACACGAGTTACGAATTTTCAGAATAAACTATTTACAAAGAATTTACACATCGTTACACCTCTTAAAAATGTTCAGTCATTTTATAGGGACACGAAACACTTCCAACCACGAGTGTTAAACAACATTATACGTTATCCAATTAAGATAAGTATAAGGTACAATGAAGGTACCAATTTTCAGTAGTATGTCCTTAAAATGTACACACATGATTTTCGCAATACTGCACTGTTTTATCAACCGAACGCAACCAAATATGACAGAAAAGCCTCACAACGCCCGGCATCCGTTAAGAACAATGGGAAAAATGGCTTGTAGCTAAAGATCTCATACAAAAAGAAATGGAATTTATTTTTACGATTTTTCTTTGACGTTGACAATTCGAAAAATATACGACAAAAGTGGCAGACTTGGGTCATTAAACCCTGCTATCGCCTTTGCCTACAGACTTCGACTGCTGGTCAACAGACCTGAGGGCATTAATAACTATTGCACGTGCTTTTTGAGCGCACCGTCATTTTGTCCGTCTAGAACTGACACGTGCCACACTGCGCGCTGTCGCCGCCGGCTCCGCGACACTGGCGAGCGGGAGCCACGCGTCGCGGCACGGCGACGCCTCCGGCCCGCTATTTATACTACGCCCCGCCTCCGCTCCCCCCCTCCCCGCACACTCAAGCGACTCTTCTACGACGCGGAACAGGGCACAGTGGTCCAGCACCGTCGGTGCGCCAATTTCACCACCCTGTGCAACGATTCCAGGAACTTTCCAGCCGCAATTCGGGTTTACGGATTCCTACTAATTCGGGACGCGACATCCCAACAAAATATCCGAAGATTCTGAACACCGATGTTTAAAATTAAAACATCGCAACCCCCTGCAAACGATGTCAAAAACAATTAGTTAACGTACATTCACGTAGGGGAGGTAATCTGACGGTCCAGTTTATTTATTTTTAATTGACATTAAAAAGTTTGGAAATGACTAGCACGTTCAACACTGTTTAAAAAAAATATGAACTTCATTTACTGACCAAAGACGCCACTTTATTTTCAATTCTTTGTCATTTCGTCTGAAGAATGTTCAATTTACGGATACCTGAAAATTATTACACGTTTTCGATATGTTAAATGTTTTCATTAAATATAAAATATGAAAGTAAAAAACAGCCTAAAAAGCATCAGTATAAAAACATCCATAGATTTTATTAAAAATATGGATATCGACGTTGCATTTTTAGAACTAATTCGCCGGCGTTTTCAGGAGCCCCTTTGTTACATCCGAGGAGAACGAGGGAAGGATCAAAATATAATATCCCAAGCATTACTAACCTATGAGGCATAATACTGACATATTTAATACATAAACATGAAAAGAAATTGACCTTCGCAAATTATTGTTTTTTTTAAATATATTTAAGATTGAAACCCAAAAACCGTTCATGGTTATTTAATTATTTCGTCGGCAGTACATGTGTAATCAAGTCTGTAGTTGGTTTGCTGATGCAAATTATATCGGAAAATTCTTGCAATCATATTACAACACTAGCTGTTTTCTTCATAAATCAATTGTCTAGTAAAGGTAATTGAAGTAGGAATTCCGGTGTTCAAGGAAACGTGCGCAAATGGTATCAGTTCTACCCAAGCTGAACTGCGAATCCCTTAAAATCGTGATCCGCAGGACGCATCAGCATGAAAACTGTTCAAAATACAAAATTATCTAGCAGCGATCGGGGCAACTAATCTAGCAGCGTTACGGCATAGCTACACCGCTCCTGAATTTTCATAGCCAAGAGTCTCCGTAAATTTATCAAATAAGAGCTCTACAATCTATGAAACGAGTTTCCGCAACCTCCCTGAACTTAGCCCCAGGCGATCCCATTTCTTCGCCTGAAGCAAAGAACATTCAGGGGGAAAACTGAAGGAGTTACTTGCTACGACCTTGAAAGAAGCCGGCCTCTTTCCATTGGTCTGTTGGGTTGCCTATCTGCCCCTCTGACGCGCCCTGATACTTCACTGCATGTGCAAACCCAATACGTCATTACCGCATATCTAATCAGCACGAATGAGAAATACTACAACTATCCACTTCAACTGGCGACCGAGCCCCGAATTCCGATTGCCAGGGACCAGTGCTCCTGGCTTTAATATTGCAAGTTTTCACATATCTCTAAAATTCGAATTAATGAATTAACTCTCCCTATTAGATCATTTTCTGTCCACTCAATTCGGCTCTCGAAATGGGAAGTGACAATAAGGACTTCATAGATGTTCAATGTAGTACAATGTAAACTTGTGGCAGTCTGGTGTAAGCTACAAAAGACAGCAACAGGGGCACGGCAATCTTCAGACCGTATTTACAAATACACGTCAGATACTGTTCAAGACTACCTTCTGGGGTCACACAATGCCCTGACTATTGACCAGGGACTGAAAGAATTACAGCTTTGTCGATATTTCTGAAGACGGCTTTCCAGTCTAAGAACATTTTGATTTTAAATTTAAATTTCCAGCCAATAGAAGTAGATTATATCAAACTGACAGTTTCATAAATATAATAACTTATAATAATCAGAAACATTCTTTTGCCACATTTTTCCACATGGGGGTCGCCGATTTCAATGCAAGTAACAAATTCCACCGAGTTCTAACATTCTTAGGCAACTAACGGCAAAAAATCTTTAAATATTGCGAATTTGACCCTAACAGTGTCTGAGCAACATCTTCAGCCCACTACAGTCGCTGCGTCTGTCTTTTATGAATGATTCAATAAACATGCTAAGCGCAGGGCGTTACTTTGTGACGTCCGTGAACTGACCTCAACCTCAGAGCACGGGTCAGCTCTCAGAATTGTTCATCTCAACACAATCATCGGACTCTGCTTTTACTTTCGTGGACTCAAGTAAAACTATGTTCTTTAAATTAAGATAGACTGTGTTAACATTATGACTAATCTGACGATTTCCACTATTTGGAGAGAAATCACCTCAAATTACATGTCTGCCGAAAAAGAGAAAGAAGAAACTAAAATACTTTTCGAACAGAAAGAACTATTTTATTCTTTTTAAAATTTCTCCATTACTTTCGTTCCACCTAATTTGAAAACAATTCTCTTTACACATCTGTAATACGCACACGAACTGCTTTAGAAGGTATTTAAAGAAGTTTTCAAACATGAAATACAGAAAAACAGTAAGCAACAAGCTTAAAACTCTTACAATCCATAATGACCTTGAAAATCCTATTTTTAGACGAATAGGTTTGAAGAAGGCATCATTTATTCGCTGGGAGTGCCAAAGATTTTCGAACTCTTGGTGGCTATCATTCAATTTTCTTTTGTCGAGTCATGCGGACGTGAGAGGTTCAAGGCCAAGCTGCTGCAATTATACAATAATTTTTTTGAAGATTACGCATGCAGCATATCAACAGCAAATCAGGAGTATATTATCATACAAAAGTGTCCAACTGATAACAAACTACTTCAAGGGGAAGATCGCGTGCGAGTCTGAAGTGTAGGCTTCTCGAAGACTGATCGCCCTACCTACTACGTCATTCACCGAATTTTAACGTGGAAAACCTGTCACAATTTTGCCTACCCAGGTAATGCAGGATGCGGTTTGGCTATTTTCTCCACGGCGGTGGCGGAGTCGAAATTCCAGGAGCAGATTGGCAAACAAAACAAATACCATCTTCGCAATCTCAGCGAAGTATGAACAAATTCTACATATGCTTTCGGCATGTTTTCATTTTCTTTTTCTTTCACTTGGATTCCTTGATATGAAAATATAAGAAGGTCGAAATCATAAACTAAATGCCTGATACTTCATCCTTGGAAAAGATCAATTACCATTTTCAGCACGGGAACTTCAAATTCTACAACGGTACCACTTCAGACACCCCCGCCCCATAATCAACTCAGAGCTTTATCCTAAAACTAAAGGACGCTCACTTCCAACGTACAGAATGTCCCATTACACATTCTTTTATCCACATGCGAACGTATTTTAGTATCACCCAAATGGCAAGTGGCTCTTCTCTACATTCTGTCCATTATGTTCGCGTCTATTGTCAACCGCCGAATAGTGGCAGGACAGATTTAATATCTTCACAGGCTCTAAGCATAATCTAACTGCGGGCACCCAATAATCTTTTACTTTACAATTAGAATATGTAAATAAGAAACATGAATTCTAAGGGTACAAAATAATCTGGTGTTCGAATCATGAAAATTCGTGTTATTCGATGATTCACACAGTAAATCTTAGTTAGCAGGTAATAGCTTACTAAGAATTTCCCTGCAGCACCAACAAAATTTGGGCCCCGAAAAAGAAAGTAATATACAAACAGGATACAGTGTAGGATACATTGAAAAATCCGAAGAACAAAAAGGAACCGAAATTATAAATGCACACATACCTTTTATGTAACTAATTTCGTGTACGTACCTACTTTTTGTGCGACTAATTTTTCAAAATCTTCATAAAATTCATTATTTTGTGCAGCGGTAATAAAACATTAAACAATTAACCAGCAACCAACTAACACAGTTTTTGTTGACAGTATTGCACGTGCTTCGCCTGCGAATTCATCCACGCAAGAATGCTGGCAACAACGAGAACCGGTCACGACCTTGCCAGAGCTAAATGCAGGGCGGTGAGCCACCGCGCGGCGCACAGCCTTGCCGTCTGGGCGGCGCGGCGGGCAACCCCGACGAATACGCGACGATTCGCTCTAGGGGGCCCCGAGGCGGCGCGATGCCAGCCGGCGGCAGGCCTCGCGCGCGCTTCTGCGCCTCGGCCGCCAAGGCGAAGCCGGCGCGGAATTACAGTGCGATTTTTGTAACTTTGCCCGTCAAGGCCCGTCTTCACGATAGAATATGCAGAGGCGTATCTGCGGTGCGGCAGACATGGCATCTGCCATGGGCGCCACTCACAATGGGCGCTATTTAGAGTATACCCTCTAAAACAAATGACAACAAACCTAATTTGAAGTATTCTGACATGGGCGCAAATGCTATACTTGCCATGAGGCGCCTGAATACCTAGAGATACGCCTCTGAGAATATGGCACGGTATTTCGCATCTTTCTCAGACCTGGCGCTAGACATCGCATGATCGCGACTGTATCAAGCAGTGTGTGATCATGCGACATATATCGGCACGAACGACGAAGACGCGAAATGCCGTGTGGTAGTCTATCGAGGTCATAGAGGCTTGAGGGGCAGAGTTGTAAAAACCGCACTATAGGGAGTTCTCGCACCACGCGTACACTACGATTAAAGTAGGACGGCTTCTGACTAGCGATGCGACATCGACAATAAAACATCGACGTTTGGTAACATCGATATTCAAAATTAAAACTTCGATGATAATAATAATAATAATACATTGGCCAAAAACCATCCATGTTTTAAAGCAGGTTTAGTAACCTCACGTTCAAATTCATGCGCAAGAAAATTTAATTTTTTGACCATGTATATTTATTTATAATTAAAATTTAACTGAAAAAGTTAAAACGCCTCGCCATGTGCGAAATACGAAGGAAATGCCAGGGCATGATCCTCTGGAGCAAGGGGATAGGCTGCTCGATGAAGGTAGTACAAACCTTGTACGTTCGGTTCGAACACCTGACAGTGGTACCTTCAGTTGTTTCGTATTTTAAAATCCACACAAATGTCATTATGAGAATATTTCCATTCACAAACAAAACATCCATGATCAAAAACTTTCGCTTCAATACATGGATGTTTTGAAAACATCGGTATCGTCGTCGCATCCCAACTGACATTAGCTGTGACGCGGATATCCAATCAGGTTCTGTAATACCAAACATTTAAGATGCTCCCAATTGGATAACCGCGCCCAGCAGATGCTCTGTCAGAAATCGCTATTTAAATCCTATTAGTATACGGTAGCGTTATGAACAGTCACGTGACGGACCTTTAAGTCGAAACATCCCACCTTAGTACCAAGGCACGACCTTGTACCATCATAAATAGTGCATTCCTGTATGAGTGTCTACGGACACTTTACAAACGACAAAATGGCCGCCTATAAAAGGGAAAGGTTGCGTTTTCCAACTCAAACTGATTTTCGTATGTGGGGCAGTTACAATTAACATTTACCATCATCCAACACTCTAGTAAGAATTAAGGGAAAATGTTAGAAAGGTGACATAATTCGCGAAAAAGTTCAAATATATTCGGGTTATGTTATGCTCATAATGCAGACTAAGACTTCGTGGCTCATTCTTAATGCCTCATAACGAACGCTGTTATTCCTTACATACTCAAGAAAAGCCTATTCGAAATCCCTGACTGCATACATCGCGCAGAGCCAGAAAATCTGGCCTGCTTTGCATCATGGTTAAAGCTCCTCTAAACGTTTCTTACGACTGTAAAACTTAGTCACGTGATCAATAGTTCAAACGTTTCTCCTTACGCCTGGCGTTAAAACTCCCTATTGTCTGTTCAGTCGTGAGCGCTCCTTTTAAGGACACTCAGTGCAAAACCGAATTGGGTATGTATGCATTACTCCCTATTAATCCTGTAATATTTGCCAACAGGAGAACGTTTCTTATCAATGAATGCTAGAATTCAAGAAACGTACACTAATATGCCTGCAATTTCTGCTAGGCGGGACTAGTAGGCAAGAGAATATTTAATGGCGACGGCCGTTAAGATTATGCTACTCTACTATAATTACGGATCCAAGGCACGGGCAAGGTACTCAAGTCAAGGGGCCGGGAAATGGGTTATACAGAAATCAATTCAGTAATAAAAAGTCAAATATATCGATGACAAAATAGGTAACAAAATTTCACTGACAACAGCAAAAATAGGCAATAAATTTCTCTGACAACAGCATTTTTATTAAGCCATAAATTCTAGTATCCACTTTAATTATCTAGAAAAACTTAATGGATCATGTCAGAATCCTGGTATTAGAATTCAAGTGTTAAAGTAAGCCATAACCTCTCATGAACTACTATTAACATCCGTGTCACCTTGCGCAGGTGAAACATTCACGACTATTATAAGAGTACATTAGTTTCTTAATCTTAACAATAATATTGTTACCGAACTCTAAATCTTATTTCAAACTAATATTAATAGATGAATGGTCGATTTTTTTACCGTACCAATGAAAAAAATTATAATAATTTAAGAAAAAATTCAAAATTGTACAAACTGAATATGCAAGACTCAAAGTTAGAATATTCATTCCTTTCATTCAAATTTCTTTTTGAAAAACGTCATTTTTTTTTGTAGACATCAATTTAAGGTTTAACAACATCAGACAAAAATGTATTAAAATGTAAATGTTTCCCAATATAACCAAAGCTGAAACATCTGAAAGAAAAGTTAATTTCAGAATTATTTTTAATTTAAAAATAATTTTGAATGAAAGCGGTCCGGGCAACCGTGATGAACATAATTTCAAATTAAAACAAATATCTTAAAATTTCTCATTGAAAAAACACCGTGCTAGACAAACGTATTTCTTGCATCCGCAAGTGTATACAAAAAAAAAAAAAAAAAAAGTCAGGATTTACAAAATACTTCTTCCTAAGACTGACAAATTATCACTACGTCGCCCCAAAAAACCTTCCGTTGTTCGATTCATCGCGCACAATATTTTAAAAATCTGATTCAATTATTCCATTTAATTTTTTTTTTCGTTCTCTCAGGATCGCCCAGAAGCTTAACTCTGCTATCCACTGCCACAGCAGAGCTGCCTTCACGTCTCTGCAGCTTCTGCGGCAGCGGGACGCGTAGCGTGGCGTGGCGACCTTGGGAACGGCGCAGTCCCGCCATGTGACTGAAGCCGCGGAGTCGGGACCGCGTTCAAGGTCTGCAACCGGCCGGCCAGTGCTACCTGGCGGCGAGGTTGCCGCGCCGAAGGGGAAGGTTGGGACGGCATCAGCTTGGGAGGCTCGAAGAGGATTTGCATCACACGGCACTTGCATCGAACTTCTGAGAATTTGAATCTAAATGACGTCCACGAATAGTTCCCCCAACGCAGTAATCGCCAAACCGTCGATAGCGAGCTACTAGTAGCTTGCGGGGCAATTTTCGTTAGATCGCTGTCACGCTCACGGTTGGTTAACCTGGACTTGTTCTACAGAGCTAGTACAGAACTAGTACAGAAAGACTCACTGATGAACATTTGGACAACTTTATTCAAATGTCAGCCACGACCTACTATCCCAACAAACTTGCTAACGACAAAACAGTGCGATCTTTCTCATTAACAAGTCTAATGAAAAATTTCTTACATTTATAATCTGTTCCTAACTACATTTCAATTTTCGTGTAATGTGCAATACCATTTCAGTTAATTTTTCTTGTATACAGTTTTATTAAATTTTGTTTCATATTAATAGATGTGTATGTTTATGGGCAATAGGCAAATGTTAAGATTTGAAAAATTAAAAATCTGTCGTGGTAGCTCACAGTAGGATTTAAACTGTTTAGTTGCTCACAAGCTTCATACGTTTGGCGACCACTGCTCTAACATACTACTCAAACTTACGATGAAACCGGCCTTCGGTCCTCACCCAAAACTAACTTTTTTTTCTTCACACGCCCTATGCGCGTTTTCTGTAAGCATTGCCACTTGTCGCTAATATTATATCCGGTTGAACGGACATGCGGGTCACAAAGCAAGAACATTTGTGACACGGTAGGTGCAAATAAACTGTTTACCAAGAAAACCATACAATTGCAATACATACTTTACTAACTACCTCACGATCGTCATACACATTGGATAAGGCTTTGGCCAATTAAAAAGGCATTCACTTAATGACATAGAAACGCTGACGTCTGTATTAGCGTACGAAAAATGAAAAGTTAATGCTAATAATTACAAAAACGTACCCAAGAAGCGAGAAAAACAACTTCGTGAGGCAACGCTTTACAGGAGGAACAGTAGGCTACTGTGTTTACATTAAATATTTGCTTTACATGTACACATGTGTTCGTTCTTACTAACCCAACCAACCTCACACGGAGCACAGTACTGTACACAAACCAGCTCTAAAAAATATTCGTGGTCGTTTTTTTTCTTCTCAGCGGCTCGACACTGGTCACGGCAGACGCGCAAGTCATCTTGTCCAACCGATGGCTACGAGGGAACGTTCACGTGTGTTTACACGAAAACGCGAGGTTCGACGCATCCCCATTTGTGACCGCGCGGTCAACGCGCGCGGCCCACTGCGCGGGGCAGGCCGCGTGCACGGGGCGTCCGTACGCACACGGAGAAGTGGTGAAGGCGGGAGGGGGAGGGGGAGGGGGATGCCGGCGGCAGCGGCCGGGCCGCGTCGCTCGTGGCGCCAACCAGCCAGCCACCGCTCCCGCACGGGGGGATAGACGTGCGAGAGGGAGAGGCGCGATTTGGGGCACCGGGGCGGGGCGGCGCGGGAGAGGGGCCCCTCAGCGGGAACCAACGGCTTGCTCCTCGAGGAGCTTCCTCGCCACTAAAGCCCGTTTTACACCCTCACTTTTTTCCAACATTTTTCCAAAGCTAACATGGAAGAAACTTATTTCAACTAAAAGAAAGGAAGCAGAACTAAACTATATATGTCATGGTTAATAGGGGAAAAAAATCGTATTTAGTCTAGAAAATAAAGTTTTACTTTTCAAAATAATACTGAAACCCATAGGGACATATGGAATTGAACTATGGGGAACAGCCTTACATTCAAAAGTAGAAATACTCCAAAGATTTCAAGTTAAATGCCTAAGATTATTAAGCAATGCTCCCTGGTTTGTAACAAACTCCACTATACATAAAGATCTCCATATCACCACTGTTAAAGAGGAAATCACTTAAATCTGTCAAATACCAGCACAGACAGGAAAACCATGTTAATTATCTAGCCATAAACATCTTAGATAACAGCACAATGACAAGACTGAAAAGAATATCTCCTCTTGATCTGGACCACTTTTATAATTGTTAATGTAGATTATAACATTTTTCATTTTTTGTCAGTATTTGTACTATTGTTTGTATGTGTTTTGTATTATTGTTATTTTTATATGATTTTTTCCTGACTCGACAATTGTTTAAAAATACTTAGAACCAGAATTGAATGGTTTCTTTACAGGTCAATAATGAATGAACAATATTGTAATTGCCGAATGTTCGATAGAACAAATTGCAAATAAAGCCGATGTAAAAAAATTCCGCACCGAAAATGTACGTCGCTTTCTACGCGGCACTCTTTCGGGATCCGAACTGGATACACTGAGAACCAGCGTTTTACATAGTTATTTCGTCTTCTGTATGTAATCGTGATGAAAATATTCCCACTGGAAGTCGCAAAGAAACACAAGATCAAACAGATGCACATAAAATCTACGGTAACACATTAATTTAGGTTATATTAGCACTATAAGCACGGAACGAGACAACACGTTTAGAACAATAACCACTTCACATTGCAATTCAACGCATAAGAACGCTCTGTAAACTACAAAAGGAACAAATCGCACCAGACGCATAATAAACCAGAGAAAGTTCTGAACCGAAAAATGAAGCATGCCCCATTTGTACATTCCGTTTGACTCGTCACTTCTCTGCACCAATGAAAAATGATAAAGTGACCGTATAAAACTGGCTTAACCACCAGCCGAGATGGGGGCTCAGGGAAATGACTATTGGCCCTCGCAACTACTCTGACCCAAAGAGCCTGGAGTGAGACCTGGCGGTCGCGGATCTTGCTGGACGGTGGCTTTCGACACTATATACAGCTAGGTCGAGTCTAGCCACTGCCCGACCTGTAGTGGCCGGCTGCTCTGATGGTAACATTCCGTTTGTTTTTATCGACACCCGGCGAATGCAGGAGCAGTATCCTAACAAATGGGCCAAGGACCGTGCGCGATCTTTTCTTCCTCTCCCAATCCTTTCTCTATCACGCACACACACTACACATGCCGGATACTTTAGGGAGCTTTGTGTCAACGGTTTCTCGTAAGTTATATAAAAACCCCATCCGCCGTCTTGTCTGGCGTATACTATAGAGAAATTCCGAAAACATGCTCACCTTTGTTCAACCCAAGCGGGCCTCCATTATCAAACAACCTCCCTTCCCGAACTCTTGATGGCGAACCAAGTTTTCCACGGTACATCGGTCACGCTTTCTGGAGAGTCTGTCGTAAATAGTACGTATCGGGAGAACGAACGGCCTATTGTCTCGCGGTTTGCTTGAAATTTACTCACCGCTTTGCACGCACGCCTAGCCAGCAATGTTTGGCAGCGCAGAGAAGAGACGTGCGCATCCGCAGATAAGAGCTTTCCGCACACCGCGTTGTCCATAGCGGCGCATTAACACGGCAAAGAGCTGCGGGGAGACGACACCCTGCCAACAGCGCGGCTTTTGACGAGATGATTGTCTCCTCGTTTTTTAAAGACAATATTTCACTGGCCAGATTTCTGTTTTGTAAGTTAGGTTTCCGTGGTTAGAGTTTCGCAACAATCATGCAGGATATTCCAACTGGGATCCTGACAAGTGGGGCTCGAAGGGGTTTCATTGGGTGGTCGGGTAAAAGGTGAATACCCGAGAAAAGGTGTTATGGGGGTTAGGGTTAAAGGAGGAAGCTGTTGTCAGGTCACGTGGTCTCTGGGAAAGGGTTCGTGGATTCTCGGGGTGACTGAAGAAGGTTCTTCCAGGTGGAACGAATGATGTGTTTGGGGGCAGACTAATCCGCGGAACAGGCCGAAGTTCAGTTCATGGATGAATGCGTCTATTGGACGGATGTCGATGTCTAGATTTGTGAGTTGCATACAAACCAGGGTGCGTTGGTTATTTTTCCTGAAGAATTTATTTTGTTATCTCTGATGGCGGACGGAGGTTGGATGTAGATGCTATGTGAGCTAAATTGGGGAAATGTTGGGCGCAGCTTTCTCTTAAAAAGACAAAAATAAGAGGCGGAGGGGCACCAATAAATATGTCCTCGGACTGTTCCGCATTTGATATTCCCAAATTCCGTCCTCCCATGGTTTTCAGTCCTCAAATTTCATTTTCCAGTTTAATTTTCTACAATATTCATCAACATTTGACGTTAGTATTCAAGTTGTAGATATCTATGTAAATGTATTTCAGCTAATTTTACAAAATAAGGGGTGTGAGTCTCACATTTTGTACAATATCGCTTCAATTCGCATCTGATTCAATTAGCCGTCCTTCTAAGTTACGAAACAAATTGAAAAATTTATAATAGTCCGAGCATTAATTTCAAAGAACGAAAATACCTGCAGGAAAACAAACATTAATTTTATGATTTTATATTTCAATAGCTTTACTTAAATTTCCTGGCATTTTTCCAGCGACAACATTCTTTGGCTTTCAACATTCCGTGTAAACTCAGAAACATTCTGATCAAAACCTATTTCTGCTCTTAATTTACAGTTTAATAAGATGGTTCTCTCATCATTCTCGTTTAAAACAGTATAGTGTCATTTAAAAGCTGTGACATTTCTAAACATGTTTAACAAAACGCGCGATTGTAGAGGAAAACGCGGAAAGAATCAGAATCGAATGGCAAGCGTAATGCACACGGGATGCTAAGAATCCTTTGGAAAGATTCGGAAGCAATTTTACATCCCAGACCAAGGAAACAATCCGACGCGGAATGTACTAACGCCCGTCACCAGACCTTCCTTGCCAAATCTGGTAAGCAAGCAGATCACGTAAGCACGGAAACACTCCGCGAAAGTGGGAAAGTGCGCGCGATCCGTGATGGCTTCGCAAACCTGTACACTTCACGAACGCATTTTGCATCGCGGACGAAGCGCGCGCTAAAAGAAAGACGTTTCGAAACAATTTGCATACAGCACGTGCAACCACAACGCTAATTGACGGAGCGGGAGGGAGGCTGAGATATTTCCCTCCCTAGAACACTTAATGTCCCCCAGCTGGGCAATATTCGCCACTGAAGAGGCAAAATTACTTCGTATCTATACTACGAAGCTTCGTAACGACTTTGATTTTTAGTTTTGGAGCTTCCGATTGGATGACAGTGCCCCCTTCTCCTAGCTCGTTACCTTGAAGTGCCCCTATGTTTTAATTCGGAGTATAGGTGCCTTCTTTATGATTTCCACGCTTTGAAATGTTCAAATCAAGTAATCCACGTTGAAATTGAAAAACCAATAACCCAGAGCATACTTTCATGCGGACTACGCTAAGAATAGGGTCATCGTTTCTATCGTCAATTTCGCCCCCCCCCATCGCGGAGAAAATTAGAAAATAGCCAATACGCCCCAGGCATGCAACTGCATCTCAGGTGCGGCCTGCAAGACCAAGCGACAAAAAGGATCTCTCCGGAGAAGCGTCAGCGCTCTTCCACTGTTCGATGCGCTTTCACCCCCTTCCCTTCCCGAAACCCGATAGCTACTTCTTTGCAGCTACGCGGCGCCGACAGCGTACTGCATTCCACCGTGTCACGCTTTCAAAAGCGGCGCGTTGTTATTGCAATTTCTCCCAGACGCATCCTATGTAAGCTCTAAGTATGTTGTGTACAAGTACACACTAGCAATGGCAGTCATCATAAAAGAACTTGCTAATAAGAACACGGCACCTGCAGCAGTGAAAGGACTTCCCACTCCGCGCTGCACGTTCTGGAATGTGTGAGCGTAATGTTAATAAAATTCCTTAAAATATTATCAAGCGTGTTCCTTGGCCCTTCTTTCTTAAATCTTAATGGAAATTGTTTTGAGGTTATGTCCAGAAGCAAGTCTTTAAATCTTCAACTTTTCGACTTTATTAAGGCTTCTCGCCTGATTCTTGGAACTTACGCCGAGTCCAAAAGATCCTTTCGTATGATTTCTTTATTCGAACAAACTATCATCTTTCCATCGAATTCAAACTATGGAACCACATATCAAGCCTCACCAAGGATTTGCGCTACAAATCCGGAATCTCCGAAATTACGGCACAATCTTACGAATTTAGGGAGAAAAGATTTAAAGAATACTTTGTTTTGTGGCAACCACAAAATAATTTAAAATAGTATACAGTCTGCTTCCCCTAAGGAATATTTAAGGTTTTTACTCTAGAGCATTACTTTTGCAGAACAATCAAATCTAAACCACCTTCTAGAAGCACAGGATTTGAACACGTCTTGACTTATTTGATGCAAGCAGGGGAAATCTTTCAGTCACTTCTCGTTCTTTAAATTCATGAACTTCATAATTTGTTTTTAATCTTGAAAGGTCTTCGAGATCCATTTTCATCGTAATGGTTCAGTACAGTACGAATACACATCGAACTTTATCACAGACAATTTTCGAAGGTAAAATATCTCAAACACACCGGATAAGCCTCCGAAACGGCAAATGGCAAAGAACAAACACCCTACAACAAATGAGATACATTTGTATCGTTTATTCTTGCTAAAAAAATATTTACGATTCCTTTTCGAAGACTATAAACTACGTTCGATCATAGCAATACTTCACAATATGGACAGCACTATCCCGAATGGGAATTTTCTCGCTATCTGACAAAACGAACACACGGAGTTAATGGATAGTTAGAACAACGGCAGTCAGACGTTACGTGAACCAACGTGCTCTATCACTTTCAAGAAAACTTCCACGCGTGTCCTGTTTTCTTATCAAGTTACAGTACGCCTGCACATATATATCTTGAAATGCTTTACACGATTACATAGACTATTAGTTCTTCATAATTTGTTTTGAATAACGCAAGTCATGTTCTCTATCCATTCATCCCTAGGAGAAAAGCTTTCACAGCAATGTGTAGTAGTACTAGCATATTCCTCTCTCAACATGTGTTTAAGTCACGAGGTCTGTTTCCCAAAATAACTTATCTTACCCAAAATGTGGAAGCTGAAAAACGAACAATTATTATTATTATTATTATTATTATTATTATTATTAATGTAGTTGTACCGAAAACAACCGAGCAGAGCAGCCGACCGCTAGAATTCTCCTTCAGACAGCCGCAGAACTTTAACCCATTTTAGGCCAATGACAGAAATAATCATACAAAAGTATTGAATTTCTGTGTGTATCTTCAGTTATTGACAAATATGACATATATGTTGCCAGAAAAATTTTCCCTTTAACCAACAATGATTTACAGCATGGTGCGTTCACGCACCACTGGCCCTTCGTGGGGTATCTGCGATCTTAATTAGAGAACAATTTACATCAAAATGATAAAATTTTTTAAACTCCTTGATTAAAAACTTTTATTTATTGTATAATTTTAAACAAAAATATAAGTTTTACATAATATTAGGAAAAAGAAAAAAATAGTTTTTGGAAAATTTTCAAAACATTCTGGATGAAGATGCTTTTCACATTTTATACAGAAAAACATTATGTGGTTTTTACACACACCGCATCTTCTCCGGGTACTTTGTTCATGTTTCCTAATGAGGTGGCAAATGTCATCAAACCTTATTTCTGGAATGATGCTGCTTTTAACAGTTTTCCGTGTTTTTGGACTGATTCCAAAAGAAGCTTTGCAGTAAAGTGCGAGCTACATATGACCTGAAATCAATTTGTGAAATTTTCTCTTTAGATACCAAACAATGAACATTCCATATATTTACAATAGAGCTGTCAATGGCATTGATAAATAGTGGCCACCACCATTTCTTACCCCTAGAACTGATGCGATAATTCGCGACCGCATTGTCGTGCAAATCGATTCCTACCATATATCTGTTGTTTTCTGAAATCACATTTGGCTGTTGAACCTGTATTTGCTTTTTTCTTTCTTGTCATATCTTTGAGCATTTCCTAAGGGCAAAACCTTACCATTATTTGTTGCCACTGTTACAACAGAATTATCGTTCCATCTTACGATAAGTACTTCATATTTTTAGTCGAAGAAAAATCATAAAATTCTTTTGCTTCCCTCTTTACAACTTTTGATGGTTTGAAGGGAGTGCCTGGAATTCTATCTTCACGAATTGTTCCAGTTGCAAAATAGCTTCGTTCTTTTAGGACAATGAATAATTTAAAGGATGTAAAGAAATTATCAAAGAAAACTTTGTGATGGTTTGGACGATCGACAACTTTCAGTAAATGAAGGATGATATCTGCGCTAAGCCCTAAAGTAGTTTCCTTTATCTGAGACTTTGAACCCCCATACGGTTCAAACTGAAAAAAATAACCTGTACTTCCTGCCATTTTGAAGCCAAAACGGACAGGCTTACCCTTGATAAACATCTTTGCAGAGTGTAGTCCGAAGTATGGAACCATTTGTTCGTCAATGGACAAATTATATGAAAAAACTTCAAACTGCATAAAGTTTTTGTTCAAAAGATTGAATAAAGGAGTCAACTTACTGAACCTATTATCTAAATTCAAATTCTTGTTATCTGCACAATGTAAATTTCTTTTGATTGCCCTAAAGCTATCTCTGCCCATGGCAAATCATCAACGTCTGGGGGAATCACAACATCCGCACATTCCACATCAATAGCCTCGAGCTCTGCAGTTATTTCTTCAGTAGTCAACCACAGTAACTGAACATCTACAATAACATAATTATATAATACGCTATTTTGGAAGGTAACTTATCTGCTTCGTTATAATAAATTATTTTCAGAATTTTTGTTATATGAACATTACCACCACTTACCTCATAGTCAGAAGAAATTAGAAAGTTGTAAGATGTGATAAATAATTTATTTATGAAATTAAATGTTAATGAATTTCAGATAAATAGTTATAGCTAATTAAAATCGATTTACTTTCACACTAATTTTCTTCTCAATCACACTGTCCACCACCACCTTCTATCTCCACTGACAAAGATATCCAATTTCAACATGTAGACGTGAGACACCATTCGCGCCTACCAAGCAACTGAACTTCTCAACTGTAGAATCCAAAAAAATATGTTGCGTCATTAGAAATAGTTTTCTGGGAATGAACAGAGCCCACTTTGTTTCGACTCGCGCTCCCCTCGCTCGCAGAGCATTTGTTTTCATAACATTCCTAGCAGCAACACTCGAAGGGTCGGGCAGCAGAGGTATCTGGAGATACAACGGTATGGGCCAGTGGTGCGTTGACGCACCATGGTTAATAAAATACAATTTTAACGAAAATGAAATAATGAAAATAATTCACATAAATAGTACATGAAAATACAATTGTTCGTTATCATCGACAACCATAAATAAAACACAGAATTATATTTTTTCAAATTACAAGAAATAATTCAAAAACATCTTCATTTCAGGTGAAAATTACAAAATATTTTACTTTATTTCTCCTTCATTACATGAAGATAAATTGAAGCAAAAAAATACTCATATGCTCATCAGATATTCAATATTTCTATGGCACAAACTGCGTCAATTTATGTAAAAAATACCTACCATAAAAAATTCTTATATAAAATGGTGCGTATACGCACCACTGGCGCAAAACGGGTTAACTAGTGTCGAAAATCCGACTGTGGTCGGGACTGGAACCCTAGGACAGGGCTGTCACACGGAGCACGTGCGTGCTCGGAGCGCCCTTGCGCAGTGACCAGCGCAGTGCAGTGCGCAGTGACCACGGTTCAGGGAAGTCCGCGCTCCTATTTCTCAGAGATGCACAGAAGGCAGTCATGGCGGAATGCAAGAAGACCTATTACAAATTTCAGTCCGAATAGGCTGTTTTCTTGTGCAGTGTACGCGGAGGTGATGCAATTTCTTTATGCTCTAATATGCAGAAAGTATTTAATAACAAAAAAGGTTAGCGTTAAAAAACATTACGAAATCTTTCATGGAGACTACAAACATTCACAGACTACAGACGTTCAGACACGATCGGATGTCGATTTTACATACTTATTACACATTTTCACAGTTTTCATTACGTATTTATGAAAGTTTTCGACGTTTCATGCTACACATTTTTCCCGTCTTTATTCATTATTCTATAATTTTTGAAGTGCTTTAATTACGTGCATTTTCACACGAAAGATATGCACATCGTACTTCTTTAAACGGTCATTACCAATAATAGTATCAGTGTTTTTCTGAAATTATGATATATAATACTTATCTTGATTTAGTACATATTTTGTTTATATTTATTTTCTTTAAAATATTTGAGTTATTTGCAATTAGAGTTAATAATTCACATATATTGCATTCTCTAACACTAAGAATTGTGCGTTAATGTTTCCTTGGTGTAATGATCAATGCTTGTATAACTGCAGTTTATTTACATGTGAATTTCCATTTAAAGTTCGTAAAAATTAATAAATGTGTCTTTACGATATATCAACCCGGGTGTTTGACCCAACTCGCTGCATTCGCAGGAAGTTTTCTCGCCCCTGCTTCCCGCCTATGACACGAGTAACTTCACTAAGCTGATATCGCCGCGTGTCCCAAACCTTTTTCGAAGACCATTCGCGTGCATGAGCACGCGAATCATCTGTCATCCAACACGAAAATTATTATCAGTTTTAAATTATCACTTACTCATCTAATAGTTACGGAAAGAGAATCTGAAGTTTATACGATCAAACTAATTAAATTCTGCAGATTAACAGAAGGCATTTCCTCCCCCTGTGCACAGAGTACAGTATACGTAAAAATCGTCTGACTTAGGGACTCCCGTGCAGAGAGCAGCCATCAACGAGCGCTGCCTAGCGCGTCAGCCACATACCCTTGCAGATGCAACTGCAGCCGCGTGGGTGGGTGCAACCGACAGCGATGAAGATACGAGTGCCCCCGCGCTACTTCCTCTGCCCCACCATAGACGTCTTGCTGTGCTACTGCCGCCGCCACCAGCGCAGCGAAAATGTACCCGAACCCCATCCACGCGATACCAAGTCGCTCGAGCAAGCAACCCACTACCCACTGCCAGAGATAGATCCAGAAAGAAATTCGGTGGTGGTGGTGGACTTAAGACGCCCCCCTGAATATTTCTAGGAAAGCAATTTGTTAAATTGTTGGCATAAGATTTAATAAAAGTTTATTTATAACGGGACTACTGCTTTGGATGTGTTGAGAACTATATATAATAATTTTGAATTCATTGAGTAATAAAAAAAAAAATAGTTTGCTTTGGAAGACCAGCTCCCCCCCCCCCCCGATATGCCTATGCTCACTGCTTCCCCGCGGCGATTATTTGCCATGTAGTAAGAAGGGGTTGATTACTAAGACTATTCCGCTCGCGGATTATAGACCAATAGCGTTTTTGAATTAGTCAGACAGCAACCAATCGGAACTGTCATCCAACACGAAAATTATTATCAGTTTTAAATTATCACTTAGTCATCTAATAGTTACGGAAAGAGAATCTGAAGTTTATACGATCAAACTAATTAAATTCTGCAGATTAACAGAAGGCATTTCCTCCCCCTGTGCACAGAGTACGGTATACGTAAAAATTACTTCCAATAAATTAAGAATATTCAATCCAGTTAAATTCCAAAATTAATTGTTTTTTTTCAAGCAGGCCACTAATTTCCTGGAGTAAATTATTCTATTCACGATTTTTCCAGTGCAGTTTTTCAGTAATAAAGATTGGTAATTTCACAATATTTAAAGAAAATATTAAAGCTACCCTGATGCTAATTTCTCAGCTCTCCGATTTCACCATCATAAAGTACAAATTAACAAAATTTTCTCATAAAAAGAAAACTGAGCAACAAATAATGATGTACATTTTTTAAAGGAATGATATCTAGTTACATAACCATGTCCATATTTTCAGACTTTCAACTTTCTCTTCTATAAATTTCCTGATTTTTCCTAGACTTTTCCAGAGCAATGAAATTCCCTGATTTCTTCCGGTTTTCCAGAGATGGCCACCCTGTTCTTCTTCTATATGAATAAAAAAAAGACAAAATTAGTGCCAAAGGGGCGTTGTTTCTCACGTTCTTCAAAATCGAAAGCCCAAGGTCGATCTTGGAAGAGCAGAAACCTGAATTCTACGAGGAAAACCGAAAAGGATTGAATGGGGCTACGCTCCTTTTGGACATGCAGGTAAAAGACTTGGGAAAAGTTGAACGCGGGACACAATTTGGTTAAACCTAGCGCGATCTAGGCGCAACCTGGACCCCCTTTATCTAGCCCGTTCAAAGAGCTGATGGGCTCATTTCTACTCTGGCCGAGAAATACGAAGGTTCATATCCATCACGAGCTTATGATTCTTATCGGGGGGAGTTTAGGTACCCTGGAGAAAGTAACCGATGGTTACGCCTGGAGTTAATGATTCAGCCGGTTCGGGGAACGTCCTATAGACATATGTAAAGGACAGAAATAAAGATGGATTATATTAAGGAAAGTAGAGGAAATTCTACACTGCAAATTTTGTTTTCAATTATATTAGGCTTGAAATATTTTCTTGGAAATCATTGCGAAAACAATATTTCGACTACTCTTCGATCTCACCTAGTAATAATACTTTTCATAAGTGTCTCAAAAATAACGCAGTATTTGTATTTTACACAAACGTGTACAAATATAAATTTAACATTCGTATCGCAGATTGGGATGATTCCAAACTAATTACTTAATAATAGATACACGAACGGTTCACTTGCTTTTACTGCGCATAACGAGTGCGTTTCGAATGCAGTCAAGCGACGTGCTTCATACGTTTGCTTCTATACTTCGTTTTTTTTTTGTTGTTTTTTTCTTGGCGCGTGGGGGGAGGGGGTGCCATCAAAATGGAAAATCTCACGGTATTTCGCGTCGTTCTCGGTTGTGCCGCTAGGATTCGCATGATCGCGACTATCGAGCAGTGGGCGGGCGATCATGCGACTCCTAGCTGCACAACCGAGTACCACGCGAAATACCGTGAAATATTCAATTTTGATGACAACCCCCGCACGCGCGAAGAAAGAAAAACCGAAGTATTCAAGTCTGTCGCATCCATTTCTCGGTATGGAATTCCACAAAAATTCTGTTGTTTCCACCTATAAGATAAGAGATGGAAACTCTGATCAGGAAATTCCCCCAACTTTCCCGACGAAGAAATTGAAGGTGTCATAACGAGAATTCCATTACCAAGACCGTATAATTTGTGTTATCAAGTCACGATTCAGGGTTACGATAAGAACCTTAAAGGTAACAGCCCAATGCAGTCAACATTTCTAAGCACTTTTTCGTTTCCATTTATTCAATATTTATCAAATTTTCTCATCCTAATGTTAGGCGACAATCCCCCTTCCTAGTGAACTCGCAAAAGAGGTTCTGAAGTTAATCAAATGCACATAAAATACAATAATTACTTTTTTCACGATGTCCCCTTGGCATGATTCCACATGTCCGCAACGCGATCATGAGAATGATTGCACAATATCCTTCCAACTCAACTTCCGGAATTGGTATTGTGTTAACGTGCCTGGGGTCGCGGTAATCTGCAATGCGATCATACAGCAACAGCATCGCATACTTCTCGAGCTAATTTATTCCGCTTAGCAACAAAGGGCGGTCGTTCTGAACCTTTAAACGCTGCAATGAACTGAAAAAGAAATAATGTAAACTCCAAGAGTCACTCAGTTGGTTTCACACTGTTTAGAATAATGCCATTTTTTAATTAAACGAAACATTTCTCTCACGTGCGCCTCCGAGAAGGGAGAAAGAAACTAACAAAACACCCAACAACCCCAAAAAAGAAAAACAGGATTGTAATCAACCAGCTCAAAAATAAACTACCACCGTTCAATACCATCTCTCATATACAATATTTCATGATGGAGTCACGTGGGACCAAACCAGCTCAGGGATATCATGTACTCGGTTTTAGAAATACCGGTATCCCACTCCCCAATTGTTTATCGATGACTTGTGAAATATTCGTATCAAAAGAGATTGTTTTCAAAATGCAGTCATTAGTACACAATTCTTAGACAATATGACAGTTCATCTCTAATATCCATTACATTAATGCCTAAATTAACTTTCTGAGTATTATTATTATTTGTAACTACTGTACATGATAATCATTGAATCTAACATGGCAAGGTCATATTGATTTTTTTACCATATTGCACAACAATACGCAGTTTGTTAGGGAAATTTATTTAATTTTGTCTGGTGGCATTACGAAAAGAATTTAACGACTCCTTTCTTCCTCGACATCGACACAGTAATGCGGCTACTGAGCCATAAAGGCAGCGTTGCCAGATCCGTTCCAGGGAAATCCACAAACGGTGGGATAAAAACTCGCTCAATCCCGCCAATGGCAAAAAAAGCGATGAAAAAAGCTGACCCTGGCAATTTCAAAATAGCTGCACGTTCACAATATGTTTCATACTAAATACTCTTGGGCGCAAAGTCTACCCATCAGTCATCAATACTTGTACAATTTTTGGAGCATGGTGGGCACGACTGCGTGTCGGTTTAATTAAATCTAAAGGAGAGGGCCCCGACATTAAGATAATCGTACATGTTCCCAACAAACGTGTGCCTAGGACATCTTACGCCGTTAACATTTGTACAATTTTTAGAAGGCGCTATTGATTTAAGCAAAAGGCAAACATTGCATCGCCTAAACTCCTACCACGAAACAATGGGCCTTGGGCTGAATCCCGCAATTCAAGGTCTTTTTTACCCCCAGTATGGCATCCCTACAATGAGGTAGTTTGTGCCAGTCGCTGCTGGGCGAATACTCAACCATTTATTATAAGTACTAATTAACAACAGCTGCTTGTAAATGATTAAAAGAATTGAATTGTTGCTCTAGAAAAACAATGTTTATACGAAGTTTAGTTTCTCGTATGATTTCTCCATTTTCATAATTTGGCAAAAGGTTAGGTTGACAGGCTCCCGCAGTTTCTTTCTGCTTGGAATATCAGTTCGCATTTCTAGCATGAAAGTAATTTATCGTCAAATGGTTTGTGGTCGTGTGTGGTGCAAAATTTTAGTTCATGTTTTCCATTGAACACGAAAATAATCAGTGCTGACAAGATTTGTACAGCATCCATCCAGGCCGAGAGTACGTACTTCCGGTAGCGATGATTTTCTTTTCAGTTTTTGATTAGTTTATCTTCATATTCTTTTCAGATTTTGATTAGTTTATGTTCATAATGTCCGATGATCATCCAACTCTAAAAAAAATCACTATTGAATAAAAGAAAAACGTACTTTGTATAACTTCTTGAGAAACTTAAAAAGAAACTATGCCCATGAAATTTTTCCCATAAGAACCTGTACTATCACACTATATTTAAAAAAAACTACGCTGGCAAGGGCCAACTTTTTTCTCACCAATTGAAATAGATTTGACTTTTATTTAAAATATTGTTTGTGATACTTCACCGTGCTCGATCGAACGAGCACGCTAACTTATGCGTTCTGGAGGATCAGAAACAATATTCTGCAGACAGAATTACAGAGTATCGTAACGCCCTTGTCGGCGTCAACCCACAACGCAGGAAACCTATCAACAAAATGACAGCGTTTTGTCCATTATTATTGGCGCCACCAAGAATACTTTGAAACTCTTACATGAGGAGCGAGTGAAGGACGTGTTAGGAAATACCTTTGAAACAGTTTCTAACAAATAGAAACCCGAACCTAAATGATGTCAATAACAGAAACCTATGAATTATCTTTTATTAACAGAAAACAGGACATTATGAAACTTTACTTTGGGATCATCTATAATCACCTCTACCCATCTCTCTTAACTTTATGGGAAGCGAATCATCATCTCCCCCTTCCGATCACAGAAAGCCGGTTGTTTTGGCCGTAATCATGTCCCAAATATGAGGACTTCACAAGTTATTGCGTGATAAATATCTCAGTTTTGAGAATTTTACGCATTAATGTTAAAAACAGCTGCTACTGATTTATTTCCCCTATCGTGGTCTTACTGAACAAGAGATTTCCGAGGTTATCAGGTCGTAATTTTTCCATCCATGACTGCAAGCATTTTCTTGTTCACTGTCAGAATTAGAATATAATACGATTGCGATAGCCTCTTTAAGATCAAGGACAATGAGAAGCTTAGCGGTCAAGGTTAAACGAATGCAAAGTGGTCGGAAAATACAACCGCACAAAACGTACACGAACTTATTTAAACATTACGTTAAAAAACAGAACCTTTCCAAGGAGTATAATGAAAAATAAAAAAAATAAAAACGTAAGTACCCAAACAAGCCGCTTAAAATACAACTAATACGTCTACATTTTCGAAGAGTGTCTATTCACTAATATTTAACGATCGACAAGTCATTTATCTTTCTCATGGAACTATGTATTCATAGCTCCATGGTCTTTCTAACTTCGATGAAGCAATTATTCAAACAGTGATTCATATGAACACCTGAACCGGTCAACAAGGGATGACAGTTGATAAAAACTCCGAAACCAATGTCCGTGAACTCTCCAAATATTCATACAACAAATTTAAAATGCTCTGATCAACTTCTAAAATTTCAGAACTAACGCTAATCGATTTGAAAGATTTCTTGATGCAACAAAATAAGTCAATTTTTTAATTTTTATTAAAACTTCTGTGTTCATTTTACTTTGTGAATTAACTTTTGAACTTCTCTCTGGAACCTATTACGTTATAATTTCATGGAACTTACACCATTAGAAATCACAATCTACTTGGTAAGGATTAAATACATCAACGGCCCATTAAAAAGAAAAACCTAGGATTACTTGAAAGCAAACCATACATTAATAACCTCTGAGAATCCTTGCCACGTCTCCCGTCGCAGTTCATCCAAACTTCTCCAATGACTCATCCCAATTACTTCTCTCCTCGCTGGACATACGGGAAAATAAAACATGATTCCGAAAGAAATAGGGTTCAACTATTACGTTCTTGATAGAAACAGTAATAACAGCATATGTGCGTAAAGAAAATAATTGTCGATAGTATTCTTTCTGATCGTGTTACCGAATACCATATGTAAACATTCAAGGGTCATTCAACATTCATTTTCGTCAACGTTGAGCGCAGTATAAACAATTTAACATTATTCAATCAGGTTATCCAAATGCTACTTCGAATTTAATCCCCCCCCCCCTTTTTTTCCGGCGGAACTCCCTGAAACGGGAGGTTTCGGCATAAACCGAAGTGCCCTAAACGGGCCAATCGCACATCCACATCTTATTTACAAGTTTAACCTCAAAATAGAAAAATGCGTGACGGTGCGTCAACCGGATCCTGAAAATAATTACGCAAAAATTTCGCTCGAATTCTGCAATTCCCTGAATTAAAATTCTTCGAGTTACCTTTTAAATTTTTCCGCAGAGCAGCGCTAGCAAACGAGATGGCCCTACCGAACTGAAGTGCAACCCAAAACACTGAATGCAATTACTGTAAGGCATACACATTTATTATTTGTTCAAACATTAAATTATTTAAAGTAAAATTGAAAAATATTTCAATAATGCATCATAACCTCACAGTAATTTCTTTCCTTGTATAATGCAAAATCTGGGACACAACTTAAAATTCAAATATTAGTAAAAAAATTATTAATAATTACACTTTAGAATTCTTGAAATAATTTATTCTCAACTTTATCAGTACTGTTAAGTTCCCATGGCCACACAATTCCACAATCAATATTGCAAATCAACCACACCCAAATTCATGTGCATTTGAATCCATGTGTTGAGAATTAGTGATTTAGAAATATATTTCTCGATAACAATTAATATATATAAATATTAAGAAACCACTGTCTAAATATTTGAAGGTTATTTATTGATTGATGGCAATGTGACCCTAAGATTTGTGAACATAATAAAATTAATTTCCACTTACCTCTGCATGTAGGTAATAAAGTCATATAAAATGGTAACGCCCAGTGGGACGGTAGCAAAAGCGCGATAATAAAAAAAGAACACGGAGCGGCGCCTGATCTCCACAAAGGTGGATCCTCAATGACCCACCAAATCTGAAAAGAGAAAGGAATATGCATCCATTTTACTTCTCGTTCTAGAAGCAACTGCGCTCTGGAATCTTATTGATTTTATGGCATATATCGCAGCACATCCTCTACTAACACGTGCCAAGCTGGAAAATAGGATTCGCCAAAATACAAAAACCACTAATAATTCGAATGCAAGCCTTCTTTCTACTTACATTTCAGCCTAAACCTGGACAGAAATATCACGCAGCTGATCTCTCCTGCAGGGAGTAACACGCGAACGTTGGCCACAGCTTGTTTCCTGATAAGCATAGGGGAGTTATCGCGAGTAAATTTAAGATTCAATATTGTATTAAATTAAATTACGTAAAATAATGAATTATTCTGATATGCTATGTGTTCTAAGTAGCCTTAATAATTTAATAAATATCTAAAATTTTCCTTTTCAGACATGGGATGTGACGTCATGGATGCAGAATGTTACGTGAGATAAATACACTCAATTTAAAGTAAACTTAGGCACCTACTAGTGTATGTTAGCAAGAATACTTAGTTTGGTGTATTTTGAAAGCGATTTTCCCTTCAATTAACATAAAATCATTAAAATACATTTATAGAAATTAATGGAAATGCCGAAAGTAGAACCATCTAGTGGTGAAGTAGAAAACTACAACGCCAGTTCTCATCGATACCAATCAAGTAACCTCAAGGAACCACAAGGAACCAGCCTGGAATCAGCAAGGAACTTGTTTCTGTGATTGGAGTGAGGTTAGAATATCTTATAATTTTTAGACAGTTCGTGTTATAGTGGCACATTTCTGGTGCGTGTTTTGGATAGACGGTGAAAGTAGTTGTAAGCTGGTTGTAAGTTTCTGTTTCAAGTTCAGCTACTGTATTAAGAGGGCAAATGGAATCAAAATACACGTGTATTGCCTGTCGAGTTGCATTCAGAGATCCGGAACTTCAGAGACAACATTACAAATCTGACTGGCATCGATACAACTTGAAACGGAAAGTAGCAGAGTTTCCTCCAGTAACGGCTGAAGAATTTCAGCGCAGAGTACTTCTACAGAGGGAGCAAGATCAGAGTACCCCGAGTGCATCCTATTGCGCAATATGTAAAAAGTCTTTCAACACGCAAAATGCTTATAATAACCATTTAAATTCGAAAAAACACAAAGTCGAAGAAGAAAAAAGTGTACTAAAGCCTTCTCATTCGCCCCGTGCAGACAGTACAAAGAAAAGCAAATCTAATGTAAATGATGACATGGATGTTGAAAGCGATTCTGAAATTGAAGAAGTGGATTCTGATGAGTGGGAAGAAGAGAACGAAGATAATCCGATTGATGGCAATAATTGTCTCTTCTGTTCCCATCATAGCAGTACGATGATGAAGAACATTAAACACATGACAATAGCTCATTCATTTTTTATCCCAGATGTAGAATATATTGTAGATATGAAAGGTCTCCTCACATATTTGGGAGAGAAGGTGTCTCAGTACTACATGTGTTTATGGTGTAACGATCGAGGTCGCACTTTTCATTCGATGGAAGCTGCTCAACAACATATGATTGACAAAGGCCATTGTAAAATGTTGCATGAAGGAGAAGCCTTGGCTGAGTACGCTGCTTATTATGACTACAGTTCAAGTTACCCTGACCAAGCTGAAGCAAACCCAGATGAAGAGGTTTCCGTCCCTGTCTTGGATGACACAGATTATGAATTGGTGCTGCCTTCTGGAGCAAGGATTGGTCACCGTTCACTTATGAGATATTATAGGTATGTTAACAATTTTGTTTTCGTATACTATGTATTGGCTCATTGACTTGTTTGCAATTATTTTGTACTGAGGTTATTGCAGTGATATGCATCAATTCTTGTGTCTTCTTTCAGTCTCACTTTCTTAAGTATTTGGACACAAATATTCTGCATTTGCTCAATGTTTTAATAAAGTTGTCTTTTATCAAGTTGTTATGCGTATATTAATATCTCATTGCTTATCCAGGAACTAGTCCAGTTCAAATTGAATTAAATTGAAGGAAAATTCTTTAGTATTTTGGAAGCTTTATTAAATATATGAATATTATCTGTTACTGTGTGAATGATTTAAGTGAGTGAAATTGGATATCAGAATGAAATGAAGATAAAATGTTCTCTTTTTGGTCCATAATGTTAGAAATATTGGAAAATACCATTATACTGCGATTAACATGGTCTATTTTTAAATGCAAATGAAGAACAAAATAACATTACTTCATTTTATTTTTTGATCAGTAGATGTGTTGAGAAGTATGAAACTTGAATTAATTTCAGAGTAAATGTTCAGTGTTTTCTTAGAACTTTAAATTTTATTTTATTTTTTTCCCCTTAGTAAATATGATTGATTTCTTTTCACAGGCAAAATTTGGATCCCAGTAAAGCAGTTGTGCAACAGAAAAAGGTGCACAGAGTTATGGCGCAATATAGAGCATTAGGATGGACCGAAACCCAGAAGGAGCAAGCCACAAGGTACATAGTTGTGATCTTTGCTTCATTTAGAAAAATTGGCATCTCCAGCAGATAAGATTTGAGCTGGTACATTCAAGGAAGTACCCCTGGTATCTATGATACCACTGAAAGTGTCTGTTGTTGAAAATGAAACTAGGATTTGTCCATAATTAGTGTCACATAATACTGATATATAAAATTTTGCATTTCCTGAAATAATTCCTTTTGTTCAGTCTTATACTAAAATATTTTAATATTAACAACTTAAATTTTCAATGATAGAAATATAATTAAAAAGTTACGATGTATATATAAATTCTTACAATACATGGAAATTTAATTATTGAAACTATTAGATTATTCAAGAAATTATTTACAACCGATCTTTAGTATTTTCTGGAATACAATGAAATTGACTCAATAGATTCTGGGGCCCGTGAAGTGATGACGTCCATGGCAGTGTGTGCAAGGTTTGTTGTCCAGACGTTTTCTCACCTACGTGTCCTTCCTTCATTCAAAAATGGTTGTCAAATCTTATTGTTAGGTGTAGTCTGCATCACTAACAAATTCCAACTTTAATTGTCACACATTTTAACACAAATAAAATTAATGCAACTTCTTTTTAAGCTTTAGAACTTGGGTTTACTTATTATAAATAAGGGGGGGGGCTTATTTCAGGCATTATGTAATTATGTAGGGGAGGGTGAAGCAGAGGGAAAAGGGGTATTCAAAATACTCCAAATTTGCATTACATAATATATGGATGGGCCCTTAGAACAAAATTACTTGATGTATTTGAAAATATTTGGAGCCCCCCTGCCAGAGATGCCTGTGGTTAGAAATGGTTAATACATATATGGGAAAATTTGATGCATTATGAATAGTATTTTTAAGATTTGAATAATTTAAGTGCAAAGCAGGTGCAACCCAAAGATAAACCAGGCAACCCCTTGATTTACCCTGGGGGGAAGAGGCTACTTGGTTACTTCTCAGAAGAAATGGGCTTGGTAAAATGGCTCTTTATTTTTTGCCTTAGTAAAATTATTTAAATTTTTTTTTATTACAACTCACTTTAATATTTTATTATCATTATTATTGCTTTTGTTGTAGTTGGTGTAATTTTGATTGGGTCCATTGTAGCTATTGATAAAAACATTTTGGAGCCAATTTTGCTGACAAATGCATAGACAATTAAATATGAATCAAAATATTAAAACAAGTAATAAAGAACTCTTTCACAAATGTGTCAATCCTTGGGTTTAGGATCGTCTCCTGTGTAGTTGATAAACAAAAGAAGATCAAAAAGTCATAAGATTCTTCCTATAGATACAGCTCCCATGTGTGCAACTAATTTTGCCCAAATGGGATAGGGTATTGACAACACTTATTGCAGAGGAGTAATGAAGATTTATGATAATTTGAAACTTGAAGAGAGGATCAAATATGCAATTACAAGTGTAGTTCTTCTAAAGAGTTTGGTCGTTTGGTTGACTCTTGCATCTGAGCTGACAGTACACCTCTTTTTCTCAGTGGTCTCAGAACAGTCCTCCCTATCATGGTTCACATAGTAGTTCCTTTTGTGAGGCCTGGATGAGATTTGTTGGTAAAATAGGAGTGATTGGCATATTGGTTTCGTAAATACCATTTGTTGAAGCAGAAATACAGCCTATGGTTTCATGTCATACATATTTTTGCCATTAAAGAAACCCTATGGGATCAAGGTTGTAATTTTACTTTCAAACTGTAGGTTTTATATATACCCATCATTGCCCCAAACATTGCTACGACTTGTAACGAAGAACATTCAGCATTATCATTATCTTTGTAAGCGAACAGAAATATTAAAATAATGAATGGTTAACATTTTATAGTTAGTCTGTTTGCAAATTTTTAGGGATTATCTGGTTGATGTATAAGATATCAAAAATATGTGTTTTATAATATTTTGCTTCCCTATTTAAAGTGTTAACATTATTTCATTTCATCTTGCCCAAAGTCAACACTATGTTTAAAGATCATATTTTGCCTTGCATTATCCAATTTCATATTCTTATGCCTCTTTATTCATGTGCTAAGAACACTTGATCATACTAGTGTATTGCTGAAGTTAAGTTGGGGAAAACTGAAAATGATTGGGGATTGGATTCAGGTAATGTGTGGCACTCGGGTTGTAGTTACACAAATTACATTTATCTTATTTGATTACATTTATGTACTATTTACTTTCATGTTTGGAGTAGATTAAAAGGCTCCTGATGAAATAAAGCTTCCAACTATAGATAAACTTCACTCTGTTATATCTGTATTATGTCTAGTGTAAGAAAGGGTAGGTACACCAGAGTCAGTGTAATACCATTAATCATGAAAACATTCAATTAGAAAACATTACAAAATAATACAAAGATTTTTAATTAAGATAATATTCTATGTACATGGCCAAAAGACTATTGTGTGCTCGTTAGTATTTATACATTTGCGTTACTGCACATCTGAATAATCAACTCACTTGCACTAAATGGACCCTTTTAGATGCTAGCAAGATAAGATTTTAAAAAAGATTAATAGTGATTTTTGTTGAATAGTGTGTAAAAATTGAAATCTATATTTGACTGTTTATAATTCTTGAAAAATTGTGAATTGATGTATTTAATTTATTTATAGGAAAGCCAGAGACCTCCACTATATGCATAGAGCAAGAGCAAAATTTTCTCAACTCGTTGGAGTCAAGGCGAACAAGCTGCAAACGTACTTCAAAAACCAGAGTCTTTGTTTCTAGAGACATATTTGCACAATTGTGTGTGTTGTGTATTTGGGAGAGGTGAACTGTGTATCATATCCTTGTTCTAAATTTTACATTCTCAAGGTGCTTTCGATGGTACTCTCAAGATTTTAGGGAATGAATAGCAGGAGAGAGAAAAAAAAGGTAGAATTGTACTGAAAAGACTGTGTTTGTATACTGTTCTACAGTGGAATTAATTTACTTGTAAAGTTAAGCTCTATGATGTACAGTAATTAAATATTTCGTATTTCAATAATTAATATTTTTTCTACTACCTATGTAAAGGAATTACATACTGGGTCTCTTCTAGAAGTAATATTAATGATGAATTTTTTTAAAAAATTGGTTTTCATTCAGCCATGATGATTTGTACTTGATTATTCATTGCTTCCCAAATGCAGAACTCTTAAAACTGTTGCTGGGAACATTTAAATTCTGTTCTTTAGTTATGACAGAAGGCAATAATATTATGAATTAGATGGAAGATGAAAAATAATGGGAAATGTTTGACACAGAATTAAAAAGATTCACTGTGATCATTTTAATCTTGTTTTATTTTAGTTATTGTAGTTTTTAGGTTGGACTACAATGGAATAACTGAAAATATTATTTGTTTATCTTTTGTTGTTGTTAATCAAATAAATGAAGTTGTTCTAAAAACTTCACATATTTATAATAATGTGTGCAGGTTTGCTGGGTACCTAATGATTTACCTGCAGAGCAGAAACTTTTGATATTTTGTTTCTTCTCACTTTCATATTTTTACCCTAATGTGCGCTTTGAAAATGTTAGAAAAGATGGTAATAAATTAAGGAATGCAACCTATTCGTGGGGAGGGGAACTTTTGAAATGTAAATTAAACATTTTATTTTATTTTTACAATGCTTTATTTCCTTGTTTACAGTTTACTTCTTGTCTCAAATAATTGTAATTCAACTTAGTACAAGAAATGCTTTTCCAAAATTTATTAAAATTGATAAATTTCAATACTGAAATGGTTAATTTTCGTGGTATTTTATTAGATGTGCGTGGGATTAAACCACTCAAAAAAACTTAGATGTTAGTTTAATTCAATTCTGCAACAAAACAAACAGTGCTGACTGTTAGGTTTACTGCAGACTTATTTCAAAAGCACACCAAGAACCGGGAGGAAAAAAGGTTTGTTGCTCAATGCTATTCTTATGAGCCAATAGTTCTCCACAGATATTGAAGGACAGGTGTCCCCAGAGTAAAATTCCGTAACTGAATATCCAAAATCATCATAGATTTGTGGAATCATTCATTTTGAAAATATTTTGCTGGTGCTACTTAGTTCCATTCACCCTGAATTTATTGCCATCACTTGTGAAACACCAGGTTATTTCGTGTATAGACTTATTTATGCAAGGCCTTCAACTGTTATTGGTATTGTATTGCTATAAGGGTTGATACTGTTTTGGAAATACAGACTTACATTATTGTTAAGAGTTTACTTTTAATTTTTCCATTTTTCTACCATTTACTCTCAATGGCATTCATGGATGTTGTGTGTTAGTAGTGTTGGGTGAGCCATGCAGTGAGTCTTGACACTGAATATGTGTATTTATCTTCATTTTCACCACTGCAAATTTTTCAGAAGAAAAACTGATTGAACATAGAACAATCATAAAATTTTTCATTGCCATTCTTAAATTTAATAAGAATGACAAGCCAGTGGTCTAATTGTTTTCTGATATGAAAATTGAAGATTGAGTTTAAATTGGTAACTAATGTTGAATAATGCAGATCGTGGTTCACTCATGATCGCAGAATATAAATATACTAAGAGTAAAATCATAAATGCTCAAAGAAGTAATATTCCTTATTTTGCTTCATGTAAAAACAAAATGTGTTTCTTATAATCTTCAATTTTCACTTGTGTTTTTATCAGAGCTCTAGATAAAGATATGTAAACAATGCATTTAAAGAAAAATTCTCAAATTTATTTCTTTGTAATTGGTTACAAAAAGATCAATTCAATTCTATACAAATCAAAGTACAAGAGCTTGTTTTAAACTATAGCTGGATAAAGACTGAGCATATCAAACACACTAGAACCTAAAGAAAGGATGTATTCTTTGGTTCCAGTATGTTGAAGAACCTGGCAAACATGAAATGAAAAGTAGGGGCTCAAAATGGAAAAGGGCTAGCATGAATACGTGTGTTGTGTAGGATAAACAAAAAAGACTTTTTAAAACTGAAAAAAGAAAAAAATATAAAAACATGAAGCAAGAAAATATACCCAACCATTTATGTATGCAATGCCAAACTTATAAATTAAAATGAAATTCAACTGAATTGTTTGAGCTGCTAACAGATCCATGAAAATAAGGACAGCTTCCTTATTTTAAGCTGTTGAATATTAAGCAGTTTTTATATTAAGCAAATGTCTCCAAATTCTCAGAGTTCATATGCTATTTTTGATGTGAATACATTAGACCCGTAATGATTCTTCTCAAGAATAAATCACTCAGTGGAGACATGTTCTTTATTGATAGATCTGAAGCCTTTTTTTTATTTTTATTTTTTTTTTTGTAATCATAATACCAGTGGGTCAGAAAATAACTTTTTTCTTGTGTACAACAAATCCATGTACCATTCCTTCTTTTTGGTATCTTATGAAGAGTTCATAGTTCATGCTCTTATACATACTATGTATACCATGAGAACCATTTTTTACGGATAATTTTTACCATAATTTTTCGGATCCTTATCACCTTTATTGAAATCATCATCATCATCATTTATTGTTATTGGAGAAATGTTTTCTGAAAAATTTGTTTGATTTCATCCCCTTATAATCGTTATAGATAAAAGTGTGAAAGGTATACTTTGATATAACATCATAAGAAGACTTGAAATACTTTTGCACCTCGCCTAATGCCTCATGTTGAAAAAGCAATACTCATTTCGGTATGATGTTTATATCAATCTAATACAATTTTTAATAATTATTTTATTATTTCAAATTAATATTACTGAAGAAAATTTACGGTACTCTTGGCAACATAAATTGCTGTTGAATACCTGTATTTCGTTTCAGCAATCTGGAAATACCCATTTGGGGGAAAATATTGAGATTTCAAAGAACTTCATTAGAAGTTGTAAAACTTTTATGTTCATAATTGCATTATATCATGAAATACGTCTGAAAATATTAAGATGTGAGGGGTTCCATTAAAACTACATAGTATATGTGAAGTTTGAATATTTGAAGTGCCTCAAATTAAAATTAATGGAATAATCACATTCTCTGAACTCAAGTATACTTAGAGTGCTTTTGCTCCTTTACTGTACCTTACACACTCACAAGTAAAGTATTAATTTGCCAGTGATTTACCAGAGTACATATGCAATACAAATTTTGTTTAAAACTCTAAAATTCTAGTATTTTCTTCATGTTTAGAATTAAACATCTAAAATTGTCTCAATTTTCAATGCCTAGATTAAACTGTGGTGTATTCAAGTAGTAAATGAGACAATATCCACATCTTTTAGGGTGTAAACAAACATGGCACCTTTTAAATTAATAGACAAATTCATAACTTCAGAAGAGTCTGCAAGGTTAGTGGATCTGCATTTAGATAGATGTCTGACATGAAAGAAACAACTTCAGGGACAGAATGTACAAAAAAAAAAAATTATTTTTAACTACTGGTATTTACAACATGTTGACATATGGTATTGTAAATATTTTTAACATGTTGACATATGGTATTGTCTTATAGGGGATCTGCCAGCAATGCAGACATTGAAATAGTACAAAGATACCAATAAAACTAGTACTGTTTCAACAGCACCTACTTTCTCTTATTAGTGATAACAATAGCTTACTGTTTGTTTCCCTAACACTTTCACCCAAAATTCACATTTAAAATCAAACGATAATTTAACTGAAAATTATGCAAAAACTATTAATATTTTGAAATAACAGTAAATGATATGATTTAAGATCTATTGTTAAGGAATAGATGGCCTTTTAGATTGAAATCACTAGCTTCAAAGGTCCAGGACAGGTTAAAAAAATTTGAATATGGTCACCATATAACCCATTTCATGTGAACCTAACTAATATTTTACAAAAAGTGTATCTAATTTAAAAGTGAAACAGAATTGCGTTACAAAAGAGATCATTTTGCTTCTTAATTGAAAGTGTAAAAATGGTTTAAAAACAATTTAATTCTTGATGTTTGAATTAAAAGTCCAGATGTTTTAATACAAATAAGACATACATGTCATATTCATTAAGAGAACTTCATTGAAGCAAACAACTTAAAGAATTGGACCCATTTTTGAGATTTTCTGGTTAACATATTTCTATCAAATTACCTTGATTTCTCTCAAAATTAATTGAAAATTGTTAAAATACTCACATTTATATGGCCTTACTTAAAGATCTAATTTTGAAAAACAAATTTCATTATACTGCGATTTTTCTGACTTCGCCCCTCAAGGCCACTCAATTCCCATCTTCGCGATGGAATATATCACGGTATTTCGCATCTTTCTTAGTCGTTCCGCTAGATTTCGCATGACGGCAACCGTATCAAGCAGTGCTTGCGATCATGCGTCTTCTACCGGTAAGACCAAGAAAGACGCGAAATGCCGTGACATATTCCATCGCGAAGATGGGATTTGAGTGGCCTTGAGGGGCAAAGTTAGAGAAATCGCAGTATTGGGGGAAAAAAAATATCTTTAATAATATAGTTGGTAGAGATGTTCTTTAAACTTTGAGGTTTTGAAATTCAAATATTTCAATGCAAGTTGATCCTGCCTCATTCTTATAAATATTGGTATTTCTCTATAAGATTTTTTTTTAATGAAAAGATGAGTCACTTTTTTGAAAATGTCAAGTGTTTCATATAAATTATCCTTAAAAAGTGAAAATATCCATTTCAAATTCGAGGGCTCGTTACATCAGATCAACAGAAGATTACTAATGTTCGTGAAAATCCTGAATACGGTGTAGGCGTTAGTGTTGTTAACAATCGACAGACAGATGATTTGTCAAAAACCACTTTATTAGTGTCAACAAAAATTCACAAAATTTCTGACTTCATTTCATATCCGAGAGAGTAATTATTATTACATGCAGTAGCAACAAAACAATTTTTTACCGATGTCAGAAACTTAAAAAGAAAACGGGCTTATCTGTCGAAAACTCGGCACTGTTTTCCCCTATAGCCCGCTATGGACCATGGTCGACCATAGCCTCTCGGCCATGGGATAAGGAGTTCGTGTGATTAGCACGAAGCCATCCCTTCACCGTATCAAAGAGTATATACCGTATATTCTGGTCTTCATAACCTTAGGGCGGGCTTTCTCATCATCACACGGCAATAGATACTAGGACATTTGTAAGGAAAGCGCACAGATATAACTTGCCTCGGGCTGCGCCGTGGAACGCCGAGCAAGCTAACCAACGAGCCATCCATGGAGGTACTTTTCATGCCTAATAGTGCCTAATTTCGTAATTCTGTTACCAAGTTTAGATGCCTAAATCATCAGTTTTGTGTGCCTGAATTTCCCCGAGGCCTAGTTATCATTTGCATTAATTTACAGTTGTTATATTACCGTCTCCTATATTATTTCAGTAGTATACCTTCCATTTGCGGCTCTCACACGCAACCAATCTTTATGAATGAGGTCTCTAAAGAAAGAAAATTTCACAGGGACGTGACAAATTGCGGTATGAATGTAAAAATATGAAGGATCTGTTTAAAAAACGCATCTAAATCTTCATGTCAAATGCAACACGCAACGCTCGTCAGAATTTTTGAATCTATCTCTTTAAATAAATCCGAAACGAAGCGTTTTAGAGCCTTAAAAACTAAAATTTTGAGGCCAAACGTCTCAAAGAAACGTTCCTCACAACATTGTAATCTACAGGATGAGGTTTTCTTGACCATTCTATTTCTTGACTATTACATTGTTGCTGGTTCGACGTTTCTCGATTCTACCCCACCTGTAGAATTTGCAATTGTATGTGAAATTACTAATTACTTGATATTCTATGCGATTGGTGTATCTCTTTGCTCGATATTTAAGTTAAATAAGAATAGTTTGTATTGAAAAGGGCGTATTGTTATCAATTCTGTGGACACGGGGTAAAAGTTCTTAAGTCAATTTTTGGCAAAATTGGGTTAAGTACTGAAACTACAAGTTAAGTATCTACATTTTATTTTAGTAAAACACCCGAATTCAAATGTTGCCTCCTTACCGAAAAAGAGACATTAAGAAATAGCGTTTAGCGTAGGAACAAACGGTGGCTCAAAAATCTAACCCTTGTTTTCTCCAAACTAAGATTTTTGACTTAAGAACTTTTACCCCGTGACCACAGAATTATAGAACAAGTGACGGAGGATAAGAGGACCTTGAAGAAAAATATGTATTACGGGCTACATATGGAAATGGAAAAATAAGGAAGAGGATGGGGTATAGCATACGTGAGTTCTCGCACGGGTACGCTAGTAAACACTAAATTTAAATAACATCTTAAAATTAATAGAATGAACGCCTAACATTTGTTCATTCAGTCATTTTATTGTGCGAAGTGCATCGGTCTATGGAAAGCAGTCGACGTTTCGCCGTCTAGTATATGTCAGATAATACGAGGGGCATTCAATAATTAAAAAGACAAAGTGGTATGGAGAAATACTCGTTCAGTTTTACAAAACAGGACTTTTCCTACTTTTTAATAAATTCTGCACCAACATTTATGTACTTGTTCCGACGGGTTACCAGCTTTTTTATAACGGCTGCAAATAACTATTTATCTTGGTGTTTGAACCAATTTTCCGCAAATATTTCCTTTATTTCATTAGTCTCGAAGAAAGTACGGAATCGTCATTAAACAATATTGTTGGGGTTTTCGATTTTCAGAATAATGCTTATGTTGCACTTTTATGTAGTAATTTTTTTACGACTCTTCCATTTTGCACGAAATAATGGCGAGTTCAACTAGCAATGAATAAATATCACAATGTATGTATTTGGAATTTTGACCGGGAGAGATGGCTCAGGGCATCGACTGATGTCAATGCAGTGCCTCTGACCGGGAGGTCTTAGGTTCGAGTCCCAACAGTGGCAGAATTTTCGACATTAGCTAAGTCATTAGCTAAGACATTAGCAAGGTCGAAGAGAATTGTAGCGGCCGGCTGCTCTGATCGGTAGTTTTCTGTCGTTTCTCCGATTAATACCAGATGAATTCCGGAGCAGTACCCTAAAAAGTGGACCCCGGCCGCGATCTTTCGTGCCTCTTCCTGGTTCTATCCTCACTCCTCACACACATACACACACATTAACATGCACTACACTACCACACATGCCGGGAGATCAGTCGCGTGCTTAGAGCTTGTCTCGTCTGGGGCGGTGCACCCTGGTGAGAGATACCTAGTTGGGGAAAACCTCCGCTTGCTGATGGTAGGTTGACGCCGGATTTCACCATCTAGAGGGAAAAGTTCACTGTCACAGCCCAAGATAAAAAACATGCGCCACACTTACGAGACTAATGACCTTAATAGTCGACGCTCCCGGAATCACTGATCAATCAATGTTTGGCTTTTAGGGTCGATTGTGCCTTTTTGCTGGCTAGCTAAGGGTGTCCTGAGCGTCTCTTCGTCACACAGCTACAGAAACTGAAACGATTTTAAAAGAAAGCTATACCTAGTCGTCCTTTTTGCGACGTCTGGGAATCGAACAAGGGATCGCACCATGGGATGGTAGTACGCCCGCTCATGGTCCTCCTCAAAGTAGAAAATCATAATAAAAATGCAAATAAAATAAATTTTGAAAATAGGGGTCCATTGCCATAAGGGCACGCGAAAACCCAAGTAAAGGCTCTACTTACACTTCATTACTCAGCAAACAGCCACACTCTCAGACTTTTTAAAATGAACTGCGGAAGGCCTTTATATACCCGATTGAACGATGGAACTCAGGGTTTAATAGTGACGTGCAGGGATGGGGGTCGTCTCCTAGAGAGCTAGATGTCTCTCGCTAGTGAAGTATTAATTTCTCATTGCGAGCAATACAAACATACGACTAGCATACTCGTGCGAGAACTCTCGCATACTATACCCCCACCCTCTTCCTTATTTTGCTATTTCCCTATGTTAGCATATTTTCCCGGCGCGCCCAATAAGCAGTAACTTTCACCCAGCTGGGCGCTCTTTGTGGATCTTCCCGCCAGTTATGGGAGTTCCATGGAGCAGCAGTGTGTTATGGAGGCGCGAATATGAATTTCGCGCGTCTCGCTTAAAAAAAAATGATTTTCCCACTTCTGCGCTTGGAGTATCTGCGCTCCGGTATGGGAGGCTGGAGTTGGTTGCCGCTTGTTACCGCTCCCTCTCTTTGCTGGCTCAAGAGGAACCACGCCGCCGCCACCGTCGCCGCCGCCGCCCCCCTCTCTGCCCTCCCAACGCTGCCCGCCCGCCCGACCGCCCGGTGCGCGCTCGACCGGCTGCCCCCCTGCCGCCCGCTCGGGGAGAGTTCATTCAGAATGACTGGGCGTGACGGCGAGGCTGTGATTTGCGGGGCATGAGGTGGTGGAATTGCGGCGTGGAAAACTGGGGAGTGAGTGATTGTGTGCGTGCGCGCGCGTGTGCGGGCGTGCTACCAGTGGCAAGTGGACAGGCCGGATGTAAACCCCGTGTCCACGGATGTACAGTTCACGGCGAGAGAAACCTCTCGCGGGTATTTGTTTCGGCGATTCGAGTGCATTTAGACCCTCTTACTGAATAGCTATAGCGAGAGTTGAGAATTTTATCAAGAGTGTAGCCTTGTTTTGTAACGTCACGACATGTGATTACATTAACCATTCATTTTTGCCTCAAAGGCTCTAGAACACTTTGTAATGCTTAAACTAGTTCATCCTTCATTTGGTTATTGTAACAATCATGCAGCCTTGCCTAATTAACGCGCTTGTCACTAAACGTTCTACCACAACATTGCAAGAGTTTTGTAAATTGTTAAAGGTTATTAATTTTCTTTGACACCCTATTAAGACTGTAATATATATTTTTCTTCAAGACCCTCTTATCCTCTTGTTCTATATCTCACTTTGTAATTGATAACAATATAATACACCCTTGTCAATGCAAACTTTTCTTATTTAACTTTATTATCAAGCACAGAGATACACCCGTGTAATCAATCGTATAGAATATCAAATAATTAGTAATTTCACAAACAGTTGCAGATTCTACAGGCTCTGTACAGGTGGGGTAGAATCGAGGAGCGTCGAACCAGCAAAAATGTAATAGAATGGTCAAGAAAATCTCATCCTGAAAATTACAGTGTGAGGAACGTTTATTTGAGACCTTCAGTCTCAATATTTAGTTTTTAAGGTCCTATAGCTCTTTGTTTGGGAGTTATTTAACGATGTAGATTAAAAATTCCGTACGTCACCGGTTGCATTTTACATGAATATTTTTGTGCGTTTTTAAACAAATCCTTCATATTTTTAAAGTCATAGTGCAATTTTTCACGACTCCGCGAATATCTCTTTCTTTGGAGACATCATTTATAAAGGTTGGTTGCGTGTGTGAGCGGAAAAGGGAAGGTGTACTACAGGTAGGAAATGAAGTGTCATATTAATCATTGCCTTCTCAGGTGTTCAAAAGACAGAAATTGGTGAAGAAAACATTATAGAAAGTAATATGACTCATTCAAATTGTGTTGTGTAAGCGAAGATGCTGTTCGTTTTACTACCTATTCGTCCATCATCCCTTCCTGAAATGTTGATATTCCCCTCAGGAAAAAATTGCTAGTGGGGCTCGTAATCGTGTCTAGGCTAGATATTTAAGTCGCATTCAGCCAATGTCTGGAAGATAATTATAGGGGCCGACTGCTCTAATCGGTAGTTTTCCGTGGTTTCTCCGATCAACACCAGGCAAATGCCGGAGCAGTACCTTAACAAACGGGACAGAGGCCGCGCTCGATCTTTCCTTCTTCTTCCTTGCCCTATCATCACCCCTTACTTACACACTCACATGCACTACACTACTACACATGCCGGGAGACCAGTCAGGGATTAGAGCTTGTCCGGGCTGGGGCGGCGCCCCACTGGTGGGAGGTGCCTAAAGAGAGAACTTCTAGCCGGCCTATAGGTGAGCGCCGAATCTTATACTTAAACGCCCTGTATATTATACAGGGCGTTTAAGTATAAGATTGGATAACAAGAAATTTCAGATCAGATTATTTCGGTTTAGAACCCGTATTAACGAGGGTTTACTGTAATACGAGAAAGTATGTGCTGTTGTAATACCATTAGTTTAGGGAGAACGTGAGCGAGGGGAGCGGGAAAGCTGTGGCGTTGCATCTCTCCCAGCGTTGCGTCTTCTCCGAGCATCTATCGTGTGCAATGGAAGAGGTTCCCTGCACGAAGCAACATGTTGTACTCTAGCGTTTTGCGGGTTGCAGCCCTGCTGCGTCGCTCGGGTCCTTTTTGACCCAACGTCGTTTTTTAAATTTTTCCTAAACAATTCGGTTTGGATTTAGCAACAAGGGATTTCTTGACTTTGATTTTATCAAAATTACCTTTCATATTTTGTATGTATGCAATAAAATGTATTATAGTTTTTGAGAATCATAAAAGTGCACACATAAGGTGTTCGGGTCCTTTTTGTCCTTTAGCGTCCCATAACAGAAATTTGATAGTATTTCACAGTGGTGATTACGAAGCGAGGCGACAATGCTGCGATAACTTTATAGGAAATGTATTTATTTATCTACTGAGTGGAGAAACTTATTATCGCTTTTTAGATTATCTTGAGTTACGGAATGAATTCCGTTTGCTCGCAAACGTCTTGGAAAAGAAAACATAATATACTCTTTCATTGTCGTTAGTCGTATTCCGTTGTGTGCTGTGACAAGCAGAGTATTCAAGAAGGAATCATTAGATTTGACGATAAAGAAACAAGAAATGAAAGAAGAATTCGGGACAAATTTGCTGCCATTAGAAATGTATGGAATATATGGATTGAAATTTTGCCAACGCTTTACAACCTCAGAAGCAATGGTGCGTAACTGCTGATGAACAGTTTGTGGCATTCAGGGGACAGATGTCTGTTTAGGCAATATATGTCAAACAAACCTGCTCGCAATGGCATCAAATTTTGGGTTTTATGCGATAACAATACGTCATACGTGTGGAATATGCAGCCATATCTAGGAAAGCCACCTGGGGAAGGAAGAGTAAAAATCAGGGTTTGAGGGTCGTCGTGGATTTTGACCTATGGACTGAAGCGTCACAATATAACATGCGATAATTTTTTTACTTCTTATGACTTAGGGCTAGTGTTACTCAAACGCAATAGTACTATGATTGGTACAATGAAAAGGAACAATGGGCTCAATTCCACCAGAATTACTTCAAACTAAAAATGTATCAAAGATGTCTTCAAAATTTGCTTTACTTCTGATACTTGTTTGGTGTCTTATCTTCCTAGAAAAATCCAATAAATGTGTTATATTATAAAGAACATTGCACCAAAAGAAAGAAGTGTCTTGTGAAAGAAGTAAGAAACCGGCAATTATTATTGATTACAATAAAACGAAAGGTGCTGTCGACACCCTGGACAAAGCACTTACATGCTACACGACCAAAAGTAAAACTAATCGTTGCCCCCTCATTGTTTTTCACAACATTATTGATGTTAGCGCCTACAACGCTTACGTGCTATTCACAAAAGTGATCAATAAATGGAATTCGAATAATTATCGTAAACAACGATTGTTTTTAGAAAATTTAAGAATGGCATTGGTTAGAGATCATATAAAAAGAAGAACCGTTCTTCCAAGAACAAATGCTGCAAAAGAAATTGTTAAAAAACTAAAAACTCCAAATCCTGAACATCAAGAGTCCTCAATGTCAACGGACTCTAGAAAAAGAAGCAGATGTTTTTTGTGTACACAAATGACAATAAGTCCTCAAACTATGCAAGTGTGGTAAATGTGTTTGCAAGAAACACCTGGTACAAATATGCAAACAATGTCACAAATAAAATTGGCTATGTATTGTATAATATGCTTCGTTAAGAATTCGAGAATATAAAACCAAATAGCGTGTTCATTCTCATAAATAATTTCACTTTTGGTTTTCTTTTGTATAGATTTCACATTTAATATTCAAAATAAATGTTTCATGTGATATCAAGTGTATATTTTCATTTATATGCAATTTACGAGTGGTATAAACCTAACGGGTCGTTTTAGACCCGAACGCCTTATGTGTGCAGGCAACAGGAACGACGCAGCAGGGCTAGACCCGTTAATTTTGTTTCTGTTAGGGAAAAAGGTATCCTTTTGTAGATACTGGAACAATGACGAAGTGTTTAGTGTGTTCGAAAGAATTGCAGTATGTCAAAAAGTCCAATCTACAGATGCATTACGTAACTTTGCGGCCCAGAGCAATCTGCGAGATTAAAATAAATTCTGAGAATTGACATAACCTCATCGTCATAAAAAAAGCTGCACCCAGAAGGACGAGGCGGATTAGCGATCATTGTAGGCAGGCAGGAAGAGGGTACCATACATACAAAATGATTACACTTTCACATTTGTAGGACCAACATTTATTGCGCTACACGCCCACAGACGGTACATGCTAGTATGGCGTGCGGTCGCCATATTGGCGAACACACGCGTCCAGACGCCGGGCGTTGTCCTATTGGAATACGACATGGGCGTGGGCGTTCTCGCACGGCAGAGTCACCGGTTGAAGGATCTCTTGAACGTACCGTGTGGCTGTCACGGTGCCACCGAGGAACACTAACGGTGAACGGACACAATGATATATCGCGCCCACACCATCACGCCAGGCTGGCGGAACTTGTGATGGGATACCAGACCGCTCGTCGTGGCGTTCCCCACTGCACCTCCAGACACGGACCCGGTGGTTGGCGCCATCAAGGCAGAAGCGGGACTCGTCGCTGAAGATGATCCGCTGCCAGTCTGCATGGCCCCAGGGCCGTCGTTCTCTGCATGTCCCCAGGCGAGACTGTAGCGTCGTTGCTGGGGTGTGAGTGGCAGGCGTAGTAACGGTCGGTCGGCGTGCGGCGAGCCCTGCTTTGTGCAACCGCCTGCCAATGGTACTGGCACTTACAGAATGTGTCACTGAAGGCTGCACAGCCCGCTGAATAGCACCTATCGTTGCTGTTGTATCTGTTTGTGAGTGGCGGACAATCCGTAAGTCCTCCCTCCTCGTTGTGCTTGGCGGACGTCCAGATCCTCCATTGCGTGTGTGCATGCCTTCCTCAATGCCGCCAACAGCGGGCGATGGTGGTGTCCTTACGAGCGGTGTGGCGCGCAATACGGCGACAGGACCAACCAGCCTCCCGCATTCACACGATGCGACCCCTGACGAACGCGTCTAACTGGACAACCGGCTGTGAAACGCGCCGCCTAGGCATAGTGTATGTTAGAGCCGGACTAAAACGCCCTCAGTTCCGTTGGTTCTCGGCGGAGATACCAGGCGCGCCAATACTACTGTGTCCGGGAATGCCAGTTTCGGGACTACCATTATCGAGTACGAACAATACCGAAACTTGGCCTGTTATCGGTGTACGCCGACCGCGTCGAATAAATACCGAAGCTCTCGCCACCGTTTAGTATAGTTCAAACTCGAGGCAGTCTGGCGGGATGTCTTGTTGAATAAGGCAAAATATTTTTGCGATTTGCGAGATTTGTGCGTTGACCAATGCACTAGCAATCTAGCGGCACCTGTAATTTTTGTAGATAGCCTTCGGCTTTTGACATGTATATAATAAAAATAATGAAAAAATAACAATTATGACGAATATTTATTTTGACTATTTTCATGTAAATATATTTTAAGACTTATTTAACTTTCTAAGCTTTTTTCTTGAAATGTATGTCTATTTTCTTCTAGTTTGGTTAAAAATGTATGTTTAAATCATTTAATTTTCACTAATTCCAGCCGTTTGGCACCCAACCTCTATTTTTTAATCTAGATCTAGACCGAGGATGTCTTTGTTTTTGAATTTGACATTCTGTATCTTTTGATACCACAAGCTCGCTTTCCTCTTAATTATTTACACAAAGAAAAGAAGCGGATTATCGTAGGTGACCGATGGGTCATGGGTGATCGGTGGGCTCAGATTCGCATTGCAAACATCACTGGCGTCTCAGGGGGAAGTCGATTACCCCGACTTCCGACGTTGATATCTCACCACGCCACATGTTCTTCCAGGATGGTAAAGGAAACGGAAGGAAGGTTCTGTTAATTGAAAGAATTATGCGTTAGATCTCTTTCATACGCCAGTGATAGAATTAAAGTCAATTAAAACATTTATTTTTATTATTTCTACGCTCTTAATAAATCAAAGCGTTTTTCTATGGCGCAAAAAGTTTATAAATTTTTTTAATTTTCCCTCATTTTATGTGGTATATAAATGTAGTATATTATTATTATTAATTATTTCGAATTTCTGAAAACTTTACCCGTGTGTGGCGATAGGGCAAGGAGTTGAATAGGTTGATTTGCAGTGGGCACCGTTGTTTGGCCGCCAATTGTTTCACCCAATTCAGAGTCCATGGTGTCTTACATCAACTGTTACACAATAAATTGTGCCTAGGGACGAAAGGACGTTTTCACGCAGGGAAGAACAGTACCCATTTCAATTTTGTTCAGCATACGCGTTTTTATTATGTAATGACAATTTAAATTAATATAAAATGTTATTTGCTTTTAATAAATATGCCTTACATTCCAATGTGTAAGAAACTTAAATGACATAACAATAGGTATGAAATGAATTATTTTTCTCTTAACAAATATTTTTGTGCTTTCATACATAATTCTGGAATGTAAACTTTTATCATTACTTTCTTTGCTTACTTGAAAATAAACTGCAGGTCCATTTACGTTATTAGAGATTCCAATTAATGACCTTTATTTCAATATTGTGTAATAATTCACAATGTAAAAACAATTGATGAAAATTATTTTAGTTTTTATTTTTATTCCATTTTATTGATATTGCTAAAAAGTTTATTTTAAATTACTTTTTGTACATTTTTTGCTTTTAATTATTTCAAAAATTGTATTATTTTCTCTCTATAATTATTTGCAATTAAGCGAGTAATTGTTACTTTTCAACCAATTAATAGATAAATTGAAATTGTATTTTATTGCGATTATAATTAATCAATGACAATTAAATGAAAGAGTTCTGCCAACACAATACGCGACGACCTTAAATCCCGTAGTTGCGTCGAGCCGCCGAGCCTGCGCCGAGCGCCCTGCGTGGGCCGCTTCTGCCGAGACTGCGGATACCGGCCGATACTGACGAGAACAGCCGAGAATGGAACGGTTCCGATAGTTTCGATTCTGGAGTGAGACCTAGTGTAGATTTCAACAGGCAGATAAGGAGCGCGCGCGTGACCTTCGAGGCTCCGAGACTGAGAAAGCAAAGCCGGCGAGAACAATCGATAATAGAATGCGTTTTGCTCGGCTCTAGTGTACGTGCAGGTGTAGCTCTGGTGACGCCACCCGATGCCGCAATGGCTGACACGGCCGTTTAAGCCCCTTTTATCTAGACCGCTAGGCACAACGTGACGCACCTACCCCCGACCCAACAGTTCACGGCCGACCGAGAAAACGAAATCATTGGCTTAGCGAATTGTGTGTAAAATACCCACAGAGTTTGCAGCGGATCAGTAGGGTCCTTCGGGGTGCAGCTCTTTTTATGACGATGAGTGTAGTTCGCAATCTTGTAATAAGTAAAGGAATTTGCAGATTCAGGATTATGGAAAAGATATTGAAAATAACGAGGATTTACAACATTCTCAAACAAAACTGTACATCAAAAATAATGAAGCCCTCTCTCACGTGACCTATATACTATTAAATATTATTATCCTAAAATATGAAAAATGTCTTTTCCAAAAAAATATCTAATAGAAGAATGGAAGTGGAATTACAGTACTGGTTATGATAAAGAGACAGATATTGTTTCGGGTTGTGTAATAATGTACGTTATATTAAGTAATCCTTCGTATTGTTATTGAATCATAAACATTCTGAATAATTATTACCATTTAAAAAATGTCATTATCGATTTTCCAAGCGAACCTTTTCCCCCACTTCCGTACCATCATTGAAACACTGCGCTAGCCGCCGGGTCGGTCTCTACCTTTGCTCGGTCACTAGGTTCGGGGCACGAGAGCAGATTTCTGTGACGTCAAAGACCATTGAGTTGGCAAGCATTAGTTTAGGTAATAGCATTGATTACAGAGGGACGGACGGACGGAGAAACAGACGGAAGGACAGATGCAAAGACAGACGAATGTGCAGAAGGACGGTCAAACTCACGTTTTGTCGTCTACCAATGTTTTGGAATCAAGGATTCACAAAACTTGGATTCTGACTATTCAACATGTTAGAGGAAGTAATTAACTACATATCAACATGAGTTATCTAATTTTGTTTGCCGGAGCAGGACAAAACGCGTTTTTCAGTAAATAAAAACAAACTATTTTCACGAGAGTATTGCAATAATTACTCTGTAGTAACAAAACGTAGTAACACGAAAAAATGAATAGCAAAACGTAAAGTATTTCTAATCGATCATCAACCTTGCAAACCTGCTGTTTCCAAAACCTTTCTGTGTTCAAATAAATGTTACGAATGAAAATGGTTACCTGAAAAATTTCTGATGTTTCAAATGTATCTGAACGCTTATCAACCTTTCAAACCTGCGCTTTCAAAATACTTCATACGTTCAAATGTATGACACGAACGCAAATTGCAACCTCAAACATGGTTCCAAACTGTCACCAACCTTCCAAAACTACACTTCCTATCCTCCAAATGTTCACATGAATGCATTTGACAACCCGAAAAATGTTTCCAAATAGTCATCCATTTCTCAAACCTGCTTATTCCAAATCTTTTAAATGTTCAAATGAATGACCCGAATGTGATTGAATATCCCAAAAATGTTTTCACATGGTCACCAATCTTTGAAAACTACTCTTTCCATCCTTCAAATGTTCAAATGAATGTCATGAATGCAATCTGAAACGAATGAAATCTGAAACGCAGGCATCCTGAACAAATGCAATCTAAAAAAATGTTTCCAAATGGTCACCTCCCTTCAAATGTTCAAATAAATGACACGAATGCGTCTGACATCTTTAAAAATTTTTCCAAGTGGTCTCCAACCTTCCAAAAATACACTTTCCATCATTCTAATGTTCACCCGAATGACATAAATGCATTTGAAAACCGGAAAAATGTTTCCAAACTATCTTCATTCTTCCAAAACTGCTCTTACAAATTCTACAAGTTTTCAATTAAATGGCATCAATGCAATTGCCTACCTGAAATATGTATCCAAATGGACAACTTCCTTTCAAAATTACTCTTTGCAAATCCTTTAAATGTACAATTTAATAATAATAATAATAATAATAATAATAATAATAATAATAATAGTGACTTTATTTATGTGGCGAGACTCGGGCCCTCAGGCTCGCTCTTCCGCCTAACCACGTAATACATAAATATATGGATAAAAATTTAACAGTACAGTTAGTAAATTAAATACAATACAACTTTGATGTGTCTTGCCTCTGGGCTCACAACGTGAAAGTAAAAATAAGTCCCAGCGTTTACCTTAAGCGGCCGGGGAAAACCAGGGAAAACAAACGAAGTGTACATGCTCTTCAGCGTTGAGCAACAGAACAAAATATTTAAAATAATTTATAAAGCATTTACTGACACAGGAGAACATTAAAGAAATGTCCGAAAATAAATTATGAAAAATATTATTTAAGCCATACGCATCAAAACGTTAGCAAAAAAATCTCAATACATTAAAGAACTCACTTACATTAAAAAACAATATAAGAATGCACACAACCACTCGGCCAGGACGAAGGCTTAGGGCCGATTTTAATTATATCAACATGTACCAAGGGAAAAAACGCATTCAGTCAGAGCCATGACAAGTTAAGCTGGAATGAATTTGAAATTACAAATTGATAATTCAAAAAAAGAAAGAAAACAAAAAACACTTTCTAATCCTATATTAAACTTAATTTAAACTAATTATATTGTTGTTTATTAAATTAAGAATTAACCTAAGAAGTATAAGAAAAGAAAAAAAGTTAAAAATGCGATATAAAATATTACATTTATCGTACCATTTTGAATAATAATAATAACAAATGAATGCGATAAATAATAATAATAATAATAATAATAATAATAATAATAATAATAAATTGAGTACACACTTTCACATCGTACATTAACAGCTCAGTAATAGAGTATTTGCATGTTTTTTGAATGATCGCAGTGTTTTATAGTTCCTAACATTTTCTGGAAGGCTATTCCACTCTCGGATCGTTGCTACTAAGTAAGATTTATTATAAAAATTGATGTTGCTTTTAGGAATATTGCAAAGCAACGGTTTCTGGAATCTTTTTGTTTTGAGATAAGACATTTTATGAGAAAGGTAAGTAGGTACACCCGTATTTAATATTTTGTAGAAAAGGCACAAACTATGAAACGTGCGTCGACCTTTCGAGTTTAATATGTGATTTGCTTTATAGTACCCCGATATGTGATCATACTTTCTGATATTGTATAATAATAATAATAATAATAATTTATTAAGTCACATATACAATTACAATCGTGTATGACGAGTCAAAGTGATGTTTTGGGTGGAGAGAGTGAAGTTACATTACTGTCCAGAAGCAAAACAAGGGGCCATCTCAGCATTTGCTCAAAGGACCAGGGAAAATGGACTGGCAAAGCAATTGAACCCTAACGCATAATTTTGAACTCTTTGAAGAGTATCGGCGGTTGATTTCTTTAAGTTACCGTACACAATATCACCGTATCAAGCAGAGGGAGCAAGAGTGATTTTACTAGAAGTTCTTTGGTTTTGGGTGGAAGGCATTTGTAAGCACATTTGAGTGAGTACATTGAGGCATACACTTTGCGGCAAGTGTCCCGAGCATGAGGTTCCCAATTTAGAAATTTATCGATGGTGAAATCAAGATTTTTAACTTGAGAGCAGAAAGATACAGTAGTGTTGTCCAAAACGATATCAGGAATTTTTAGATTTTGAAGTGTTTTGTGGGACCGGCAGGATCCAATTATAATTGATTGAGATTTTAAAGGGTTTAGCTTAAGGCCGTTTCTCACTGACCATTCAAGTAAAGAGGCCAAATCGTGATTTGTTTTACTAACTAAATGAGCCACTTCTGAAGGTTTCCCGCTGACATAGATCTGTAGGCCGTCTGCATACATATGATGACTGCACACTGATAGTACAGAGGGAATATTATTAACATAGATCAAGAAGAAAAGTGGACCTAGTACGGAGCCCTGTGGTACTCCGCGTAAAACTGACTTAAGAGACGAAAAAGTATTCTCAACAACCACAGCCTGTTGTCTATTTCTAAAATAACTTGAAATCCATGATAAGGTAGAATCAGAAAAACCAAGGCATTTACATTTTGCCGAGAAGCACGTCATGGTTTACTGAATCGAAGGCCTTGCTAAAATCTAAAAGTTATTATATTGCCTTCATCCACAGATCGACAAATGTCTTCGGTGACTCATAGCAAAGCCGTTTGCGTACTTCTACCTTTCCTAAAACCAAATTCCAAACTATTGAGAACATCATTTATGGCGAGATACTTGTCTATTTGTTAACGTACAATTTTTTCTAGGACTTTGGATAATGTTGGTAATATACTGATAGGTTGGTAATCACAAGGATTTAACGAACTTAAACATTTGGGGAGGGGACGTATGTAAGCTAGTTTCCACAATTGGGGAAAGTTTCCGATTGTTAAAGAAATGTATATTATGTGTGTAAGTGCTGGAAGAACGTCCTTTAAAACCAATTTTAATTGCTTGGCCGTTATATCACCAGAGCCTTTTGAATTTGATTTGAGTGTCTTCACTATTTTTTCGATTTCTTGGCAATCAACATTGTTGAAATAGAAGCTATCGTCCATGGCCGGCGCTTGTGATTCCAGAAAGTGTAATGACTTTTCTTTAATGATAGGGTCTATTGATGTGCAACGGAAGCAAAATAATAATTTCGGTCATCAAATGGAATTTCTAATGAACTGTCATTTGAGTTACGTTTGCAAATTCTTAAGTTTTTCAACGTGTTCCTTACTCCCTTTGTACTGGAATTGTTTTGGAAGATATTATGATGATAACGAATCTTAGCGTTTCTGACTTGTTGTTTTACATAATTTCTAAGTTTTTTATACTCTTTTTTTCATTTTCAACGATTTTAGTAGCTCTAAAACAACTGTATGCAGAATTTCTATCTTTCATAAGAACTTTTAATTTGTTTGTAAGCCATGGAGCAGCAGGCCGCGTGACATGAGTAAGTTTTCCATGGAGCGTGCTTGTTAAAAATGTCCGTTTTGATACCATTAAACACATTTACTTTAGAGTCTAACGAATACTGTTTGTAAACCTCGTGCCAAAGTGCACGCTCACTGTCGACTTTAAATGCTGTAAGATCAAATTTTTTTGTAATCACGATAATGAATTTTTTATTATTATATTTATAGCAATGTATTACACGAACGTCGTAAAATGTTACCAAACAGTCATCAAACTTACGAAACTACTCTTTTCCAAACTTTCAAATGTTCAAATAATGACACAAACGCAAATGGTAACTTGGAGAATGTTTCCAAACGGTCACCTACCTTTCTAAACTTCTCTTTCCACCCTTCAAATGTTCAATTGAATGCCCTGAATGCAATCTGAAACGAAAGAAATCTGAAACGCATAGCACTTGAACGAATGCAAAATGAAAAATGTTTCCAAACGGTCACCACCCTTCAAATGTTTCCAAACGGTTACCTACCTTTATCAACCACTATTTCCACCTTTCAAGTGTTCAAATGAAAGCCCTGAATGCAATCTGAAACGAAAGAAATCTGAAACGTATAACACTTGAACGAATGCAAAATGCAAAATTATTCCAAACGGTGATCACCCTTCAAATGTTTCCAAACGGTCACCTACCTTTGTAAACCACTATTTCCATCTTTCAAATGTTCAATTGAATGCCCTGAATGCAATCTGAAACGAAAGAAATCTGAAACGCGTAACACTTGAAATGCAAAATGCAAAATGATTCCAAACGGTCACCCCCCTTAAAAAGGCTCAAACGAGTGCATCCCGAGAGACCGTGCCCGGAGGCTCCAGCCGGGGCCCGCGCCGCGCCGGAAGCATTTGAATGCGCGGCGCCGCCGTCCGGGGTGGCGGTGGGGGGCGGGGCTCCTTGGCACGCGTGCTATTGATTTTCCATCGCCGCCTCGGGGTCTAATAGTGGGTTCCGCCGCGTGCCTGGGATTTCACGGAAGAGGCTGCGGCGGCGGCGGTGGAGCGCGCGGGGCGTTGCGGTCGGGCTGCGAATTGAATCGCCTCCTATCGGATGGAGTCGTTGATGTAATTGAGGAACTGGACAAAGGAGTCGGTTTTTATTAGTTGTAAAGAGTAAGATTAATAGACAAACAAACAAATAGGTATTTACAGACACATATTTTTCTTCTCCAAGTATGTAGTATGTATTTGGCATTATAGGGTCCGATTAATCTGACTTTTGCCATCTGGCAGTGTTCTCAGGCTTGACCCCTGGTTTTATTATTCAGACCTGGGGATAAGTGAAACATCTGGTGAGCATGCTGTATTCCCATCACCGCACCTGCCTGAGCGTTTTTCTTTCGACACACAGGAACAGAAATTGAGATGATTTGTATTAGAAGCTTGTAGCTTTTTTTGACCCAACCGGGTATTGAACCTGGAACCACCTCCCAGAAAGCTAGCACGCTGTCCATGAGCCACACGAAGGGCTTCTTTCCACTCAATAGCTTTCAAAAACCTTTATCTTATCGTACTCATTTTATATGCTATTTACTTACGTGTTGAGTGTGGATTAAATTGCTAATTATTATATCCAATACAATAAAGCTTCCTGCAGTAGAAAAAACTACCTCACTAAAATATTCGTTATAATAAATGGTCAGCGTGGGCTACTACCCGACACATTCTTCTGACACCAGGGGGGGATTGCTCCCCAGGATGAGCAGCTAGGCTCTTCGGCCTTTATCCTCCCCGCCCTCGGGCGTACAAGGCCACCTTTGGCCCGGCATTTGGATGCGCCACAACGCAGCTCCCCACTGGGCGCCTCACCAGTTATGCCTGGGTGGGGTCACTCTGCCACCTCAGCTGCCCGGGATAGTCTCGGGAACAAGTACCTCCCCTCCCATCCTGTTCCAAAGGTCGGAGGCTGTGGGTCCCAACCGGCGAGTTACCGAGTGAACTCGAAAACCAGCTTAGCACCGCCGCCTCACTGATAATGACGTGAGTTCTACCAAGACACTGGGGTTCGGATGGACGTTTCCAGACTCCGACAAGAATCTGTGGCCTCCGTGGCCGACGGTTCACCCCTCCCGTGAGAGTGGATACCGAGGGTGGCCACTACCCCACACTTCTGTACAGTCGCGGCTCGTGGTTTTATAAATGGGGAAGGCTGCAAATGCATTGCATTACATTACAGTGCATTGCATTGCCTGCATTGTATTTCTATTAATAATTAGTTTGATACAGACGATTGAGAACGACGCGAAATACCGTGAGATATTCCATCCTGGGACCCGTTTCACAAAGGTTACAAGTTACTAGAACTAGTAATCACAAGTACTCGTAAGTTCTGTTTCACAACGATTTTGCTGGGTCCCAGAAGACAAGACCTCATGCGCCAAGAAAGAAAATCCCAAGTATAGCGCTCCTACCGCATACTGAGAAAACTAGTTGAAGGGCAATGCTACTCGCGGAGCTGCACAGTAATGCTATCTGGTGAGCCCGCCGTTCTTCAGACCCTAGATTCCACCAAAGGCTGTCTCGCTGCAGCCTTCGTCCGCTGGTAAGCGTCTGCAGGGAATGCATGACGTCACGCCTCCTCGTTTTATACAGACCTTATGGGAGAATAAAGTGGGAGCCTAACGCTTCTCTTTTCCCAGTCAACAGCTTTAAATGCGTTACGAACGGCCGTTAACGAACCGATAAAGAAAAATTTTGATATGATTGTAACATAATACAACTCAGAATTCCATTATTAATAAATAAATACATTTGTAAACATATTTTTAAATTTCTTTTGGACGGCGGTTTCTCTAGGAGAGGCTCCGCCTTACAGCCTTTAATGACGAGCCGCGCCTGCTTCTGTACAATCAGGAGAATTTCTCCCCACGGTGGGCACCTACGGTCTATGGCCTTTATCCTCACTCCCCTCGTGCGTACAAGGGCACCTTTGGACTGGCATCCGGATACGCCGGAAGGCAGTCCCCCACCGCGTGGATAGGGCAACTCTGCCCGGGCTACCACCAAAGTCTAATTAAGCGCCACTCACAGGGTGCCTGGACGAATCCCTACTCAAAAGCCCATGAGTGTTGGGTACTTCCACGACTAAGCCTAGTGCCCACGTGGGGGTCATCCGGACCGAGGTCCATGCGGCTCGGGGCCTCCAACCCGTCTCCTCACTGCAGCTACATTGACGCTTACGGCGTAAATATCACCGGAATCTGGAGCAATCTGACGAGAGATTTCAAATTCCTCGCCGGACTTCTTTATGTGGGTTTGGGAGCAAGCCCCGCTTCAAATCCTGCCCCAAATGTCGACGGGCTGAGGTTCCATCTGGTGGGTTATCGAGCGTGCACTAACAAACGGGCCACGGACCGCGCGCGATCTTCCCTTCCTCATACTTGTCCTCTCCTCTTACACACACACTTACACTAGCATGCACTACACTATCACACATGCCGGGAGACCGGTCGGGAGCTTACAACTTGTTCCGGCTGGGGCGGTGCCCCGCTGGTTGGAGATACCTGGTTGAGGGGAAAACCCCGCTAGTCGACGGTAGGTCGGCGCGAGATATCGCCATCCAGTGGGGAAAAGATCATCGCCACCTCCCAAAAAAAACGCACTACACTTACGGGACTAATGATCAAAGTAGTTGACGCGCCCGGAAACACGAATCAATCAATCTATCAATCGGGTGTGCACGATTAACCATAAGCTTAGCTCCGCCTCCTTGCTATACTCAATTTGGAACTAACGACGTGAATACCGCCGAGAAACTAGGCTTCCAGTCTCAACCAAGAACCTCGGACCCTCGGGCCAAGGGTTCCCTCTGAGGGGAATAAACGGTACAGTATATACCCATGCTGTGTCTACCTCCACACAACGACGTATTCTACCAGGAGGATTGGTCCCCAGGGTGGGCAGCTAAGCTTACGCCTTTATCCGCACCTCCCGCCGGCGCACAAGAACGTCGACAGTCTGCTCTCTCAGTCTGAATCAGTGAATAACTACTGATTGACAGTGACTATTCACTGATGGTGTCAGTTATAACCCTGACACAAACAATCAGTGAATTGAACTGAACAAATCAGTGAAAATCTGGCGCATTTTTTGAATCAGTGAAACTTCTCTGTTTGAATCAGTGAAATCTGTGACAACTAGTTGAACGTGACGACTGAACGATCAGTGAAGGATGGTGGCGCGGCACTTTTACCACTGACGACCAGTGAAATGCTGGCGGTCATTGTGAAAAGGTTCGCATATTCGCTGATTGTCAGCGAAACTACACATTTCGACTGAAGATATCAGTGACTTCGGCTCTCACTGATTGAATCAGCGACAATTTCACTGATTCAGATTCAGAGAGTGGTATCTGGATTCTGCCAGAACGCAATAACCCCGCTCGAGAACCTCCCCAATTATACTTCGGTTTTTCTTTCTTGGCGCACGGGGGGTGTCAATAAAATGGAATATCTCACGGTATTTCGCGTCGTTCTCGGTTCGCATGATCGCAACTGTATCGAGCAGTGTTGGCGATCGTGCGATTCCTGGCGGCACAACGGAGAACGACGCGAAATACCATGATATATTCTATTTTATTGACACCCCCCTTGCACGAAGAAAGAAAAACCGAAGTATAAGCCTGGGTGGGGCCACCCTGCCAGCTCAGAACTACTAGCTTCCAGGCTAGCACCGGATTCGAATTAAGCACCACTCACACTGCGCCAGGACAAGCTCCTCCTCTTTGCCCAGAATATTGGGCCACCGCCAAGACGTAGCCTATGTTTTTGCTAGATACCGAGGAACTCGTGAAAAATTCAAAGCCAAGAAACAGTTCCGTTTTTCACGGAATAATGCAAATATTTGATTGTATTATTCAACCTATTCTCATAATGTTCATGCCAACTGGATTCTCATACTCCATACTACATACGGATGCGTTACTGCGTGTGACATACTAGACATCGTGCGGCAGTAAGGCTCCAAGGAAGAGACCGCACGTCAATTAAGTATTATCAATTCATGTCTTGCGTCATGAAACTGTTTTTGGCAATATTGGAATATAAAGAACTGTTGTACTGTATACATACTACATTATGTTATTGCAGTACTAATAAAGATTTTTGTTAATATATAATTCATTACAGTGTCGTACGAGAGTATTATATTTGTTGTTCTTAAGCAATGTGCGTACTCCTTTTGTGAAAACATTTTCGGCAAATCATTTTGTGCAGTTTTGCCCAGCAGCATTTTTACAGCTGAAAGCCACTAGTAAGTAACAATTTGACTTGCTAGATTAATCGCGTCACCTAACCCACGCGTGTGTGTTTGTGTGTGGCAGGCGTAGGAAGCACAGACTAAGACATAGTTTTTGTTAAAATATTTGTTTCAGCAGCAGTTTTACAGCTGGAGACCACTAGTTATACTAATTATCTAGAAAAGTTCATATTTTTTGCCTCAAGTATGTTTGGTACATCTCTTGAGAGTCGAAGTCAAACAGTAATATATACGGCTTCGGTCGATGGCAGAAGGGATAGCAGGTCTTTACGAAGGCAATCTTCTAAGAACTAAAAGAAAATCCAAAGAATTAATTTCCAGGAGCGTAAGACAGAAGATGGGTTGGACATCTCTGGGGAAATGAGAGAAATGGTGAAAGCACGTGCACTTGATAAATCGTCCATAGATCTCTCAACTCGAAATATATCCCTCTTTTGATGGCAAATATTTAGAGATATAATACTTTCACAGGCGCCAAAGCTTTAATAAAAGAAGAACCCTCCAATCACGAATAATATATTTGTTAGGGAAGTTTTATAGAAATAGGTTGTATGAATTATAATAGTATAATCTACTATCAGCAAATTTTGAAGTAAAAATATATTTTTTAAAATTAGAAATTCAATGTGATATTCTTTCATCTCCTACGTTCGTTTTAATTCATGTGTGAAGAAATTCTACTGCTAATAAACAGCTTACGTATAAAATACGTGCGACAGAAATTATCTTTATGTAGTCGAGGAAACATTAAATATTTTTCTGTGGAGGAAGAGAAATAGATGAACTCTTAAAGCAATGTGTGTCTAATATTTGGAATGTGTTCATAAAAACAGATCCTCAAACTGATTTTTCAAAAACATGAGTATTGTTTGCGAAATTTTGTTTTAAAAAAAGTCAATTTTTATTTTCTTGAAACTATTTTTTCTTAAAAATCACACAAATTTTTTGATTAAGGCCCTTAGATAGCATAAAGGAATCTCATTATCGTTGAAATGCCTGACTTTGCAAATATTTTTAAAAATTAAAAAATGTTCGGCCTCTTCCTACAACTACAATTGTGGAGATACAATTTTTTCTTAATGAAATGTGTTCATAAAAAAAGATCTTCAAAGAATTTCAACTTGAATTTTTCGAAAATATGAGTATTTGTGGAGTAGTTGCGCGTTAAAATTAATCGCCCACTCTGAAAATCTTTCGCTTCCAGATCGTAATTTTAGAAGTGTTTTGAATAAGGTGGATGTTACGCATGTTAGAATGTGTATATTATTTCATATTTCTTTGTTCGATTCTTACATTGGAGCTTTTGTTATACGTTTCCAAACGAATCTTTTAGAAATTGTTTAAAACCTATTTGAAATAAATATGAAATAAAGATTGCTAACTTTCAGTCGCCGTCTCCCGAATAACGCAGGCGGATGCTAAGTTATAATTTGTATATTATTTCATATTTCATTTTATTATTTATTATATTTCTATTATATTTCTGTTTTTCAATTTTAAATTGCGACATTTAATTGTGCTAAATGTGAAAACTAATAGATGATCTGTTATTGTCGGTTTTGTAACCCATCGTTGCCACGCCGCACTGATATGGTTGGTGACAAGGACGGCTGTGTTAATAAACTACTAGGAATATCCGTCAGACGTCGTTCTGCTCTTTATCTCCCTCTTTCCCCTCTCATCGCCGTTTCTCACTGTCTCTCCCTCCCTCACCGTCACTGTCTATATCTCTGCCGCTCTCTGTCCCTCTCATTCACATTTACTTGCAGATTCTGCACGTCTCTGAGCAGTTGAGGTAATATTGGGAAGCGCCGGACCAGCAAAAATGTAATAAAATGTTCAAGAAGAGCTCATCCTGTAGATTACGGCATGAGAAACGTTTCTTTGAGGCATTTGGCCTCAAAATTGTAGTTTTAAGGCTCTAGAACGCATCGTTTAGGAATTATTTAATGATACAGTTTCAAAATGCTGTCGACTGCGTTGCGGGTTGCATTTGACTCTCTCTCTCTCTCTCTCTCTTTCAATTTATTAAACACCTATACATTGTGTTGTCAATGTAACAAAATATGAGCTAGGCTCGCTCTGACAAGCTGACGGTTACTATTACACTTCCTAACTATTACCTTATGTTAGTCCCCTTTGCAGTTTGTCACATACATTTATTTTAGTGGGTTGTGACCGGTTCCATACCGAAACCCCAAACATAGCTTCCGTTGTAGTGCTGCCAGGATATCAACTACTTAAATAAAAAATATCAATGTGAGAGAATTTAACGAATGGTAGGCCATTATGTCTCCTTTCATTTATTAATCAAGAATATCAATTCTCATACTCCGTTGTGTTCGTCAACACTACATATAAAACTCACATAAATATATAAAACAAAAATAAACACAGAAAAAGAAAAAAATGCATACACTGAACATAACGTTAGTAATCATTACACTTAAAACAACTTCTCTCATTTACTATTGGATACGTACATTCCTGCAGTTAACTGTAATGGCCATTCATTAAACTCCTTAATAACTAATACAACCTTGGCCTTGAATAATTTAGTCTGTCTTCTTAAAAGAAACCAAAGAAATGATTATCACTTGCCTGTTTGTCGAACACACCCCTGTCCGTCTGCATCCGCGCTCTCAAATCACCAAACACCCAACCTCGTTGTCCCCTGCGTGCTGCTCGGCTCCCAACAGTCCGGGTCAGTCACCAACGCCGTCACGCACCATAAATGACACCAACGTGTTGTCCAGTTTCTGTCACCGCCTCTCACTAACACGTGAATAGACGGGTGACGTACCGCGCACTCGTATCCTAAAAATTTCCCAATGTTCTAATACAGTTCCTTCGCGGCAATAAAATATGCAACCATTTAAATATCCAATACTATTGCTGCCATCTATTTATGTACCGTAAATACCACGCAAATGAGTTTCCTTTCAAAAGTTCCGAAACAATTTTGCACTGATTGCTCCGCTGCACAAAACAATAATTCACAATACGAAATTATTCACATCATCTAAAACTCACTAACATCGCCCCGGAATATTTCCGTTCGCATTAATGTTCTGCACACGAAGTAATTTCACCAACATCTACGTATAAAAACTCTTACAAATAAGATTTTCACAGCCGCGAACACACCGTCCGCTTGCTATGAACACCCTCGCCAAAATCCCCAGACCATTGTTGTCAGGACTTCTTATAGCTTTTAGCTCGAACAAAACAAGCTCGCTGCCATTCTTATCTTGTCTGGTTATTTACGAAATAATTATATTTCGCCCGTTTCGCATTTTCCTGTCGTTTTATAGTGTTCTAAATTCTTCAAAAAATCTCACTGCCTTTATTTTGTTCTTCAAACCGATGCTCTGCGTCTTATGCCGAAACATTTTATTTTACAATTTGATATTCCTTGCCATGACCACGCATTTCGTCCACTGTTTCTGCTTCAACTCCAAGTTATGAATTCAAAAAACTTTGTTAACTTTCTTCTGCAGTGTTCTAAATTTTCGGAATTACATTAATAATTTTCCCGAAATTCTCCTCTTCAACCTTGTAATTTTTGGTCTAATTTAACTCTACCGTTTTGTCGTAATCTTGAAAAAACATTAATTTTGTCCCGAATGACGTCACAAATTGTAACATTCGCTTGTTCACTTGAAGTTTTCTGACGAATGTGCATTTTCTAAAAATTGCTAAAACAACGCACCCGTGGTCCGGTTTTAATGAAATAAGTTTTAAAAATCTTCTCTGAAATTGAGCCATCGAATGTAGATGCGCGAATTCATTTTCCTTCGGGTCTTTCCGTGGTCAAAAAGTAATATTTACACGCGACGCTGCCGTCGCTTGTTTATCCAATGCTATGTTTACAATAACTAGTCCCGGTTTTTTATGTTCAGTCCAACTTTATTTGACCCTTTTTACTAAAATAACACAGAAAATAACACAGAAATGATCCCAGATCATTACAAAAACATTTTAAGACAAAAATCTCGACCTTCAAATTTGTAGTTTGGAAGTGCTAACTTTTTGCATTTTCGAAAACACAGAGAGTTAACCTGAAATGGAACCATCGCCATTTTCTTTTAATGCTCTCTGATACATCTCAGAAGAAAATTTAAAGAAAAAATGTGGAGCCATTTTTGGGAAAATAATTGTTTTAAAATCCCTACATTTCGTGTAAACTAAACCCTAAAAATACTAATATTTCTGAAAAATTGTATATAACGTTATTTGAAGACCTGTCGTTAGGGACGGACCTGTCGTTATTAAGGAAAAATATGTCTTCAATACTGTAGTTGTAAAGAAGACTCCTAAAAACGTTTGTTATTTTCGAAAATCGGGAATTTCGATAAAAATAAGACAAATTACATTCTTTTGAGCATATTTTCCCCTGTATGAAAATAAAATTTTAATCTGAAAATTTGGTGCAATTTTTGAGAAAATTTTGAAAATATTTTGAGGCTTTATATTAAGTATACTTAAAAATTAAAATATGCTTTTCAAACTTGCAGGGCATTGTGTTCCGTTTAATTGATCGGGGATTATCAATTTTGGAGAAAATCGGTGAACGTTTTAGACGCTGGCGACGGTCACAGGCAGACGGACATACGTTTTGCCTTCAATTGATTTTTCGGTATCTAGGACCTACAAAATATGGATTCTTACTATAAAATGCTTTAGAGGAAGTATTATAGGAATTTATTTATTTATCCACTTTTTTATTACTAGGGCCCGGTAGTAAGAGTTTTCTGTCTAAAATTCGTCGCTTTCCGGCGCACGATTAAATACTCTTTCTTCTTATGAAGTGTGAGAAAGAAAAAATATTGTGGTAGTGAAGTTAATTAAACGGTAATCCGGTTTATTCACAAATTTGAAAAATACGTAGTTGCGACTTATTACAAGTTGACTTCGAGTGCTTGAGGAATCTCCTAATAAATGAGTCAATTGGTGTAAGCCCTTGTATTTTAGAGTGCCGCACAAATCTGACGACTGTCACATAAATATTTATCAAAGGAAATGACAAAATGTCCGTAGATTTCAGCTTCGCAATTCGGTTGATTTCATTGTCTATTCCATGCCGCCTCTCAAACCTATCTAAGAATGTTTTTATGTTGCTGGTCCCTAACTGCGTTATCAATAATCCTACACCAGCGCTCTTTAATAGGTCTCGTTCTGATGCATACGCATTGTATTCTCTATCAGCATTGAAATTGGATGAGCAATCTACATGAAATCGTATAAATTACCGGACTTTTTTATCTTGTAACTATTTTATAGCCTCCTTTGAAACCCGTAAAATATACGGTTTCGACCACAAAATTAAACAGAGTGCTAGAAGAGAAGTTTTGTAACTGGAATTCCAAGCATGCTTACTTTTAAATGGTACATTTTATGCTTTTTTGAATGCTCATTTGAATGCGGGTCGTTTAAGTAAAAGGAATTCAGTGTAGCTCCATTTCAATTTGATTTTGTAAGACGCACTTCTAATGCCGTTGAAGATTTATGTACTTTAGAACTTAGTCATGATTACTTTCTGATATTTAAATTTTGGAAAATTCATCAAAATAGAATGATGTATTGATTCGACAACGTTTCCTGACCCATTGAAAATCGCAACTCTTTGTGATATTGACGACATAGTATTATACTCAGAGAAAATTAAAAGTTTATAATAAAAGTTTATAAAGAGTATTAAAACAACAAGAACAGAATCAAGCCATGAATATTACAATTTACCGTTATCACAAGAATTGTGTCAGTTGAAGTTAATTCGCAAATTTGCTTTTGATCTAAACTTAAGATTCAATATCTATTGTGACACTTCTCATGGCCCGGATACAGTATCGCAGGTTGCCATTATGATAGTTATTAAAATCATGGTCAGATAGACAAAATGTTTCGATAGACATGAGAGATACGACGTGGCAGCCCCAATTATCGGTGAAATATTTTAGGAAATTTGGAGTAGTGGACAATTCTACAAGTATTACACCGACGTTCCTGCTAAACTTTCCCTGAACCAGGAAGCCCATCTTTGAAATAGAATACAAATCCTGTTTTTATAAATGTTTTCCCCAACAGATATATACCATTTTCGGAAAAACGTGCCCTAAGTGCTCCAGGTTATTAATCAATATGTTGTAAAGCACTGTATCTAATAATTTATGTGCCTAATTAATGTATAATTTATGTTTCCGAAATCGAAGTAATTTATGTGCCAAATGCGTTACCTGCCTTCAAAATTTCTTAAATAATCATATTAAAAATTATTCATCACAACACTTAAAGATCTAAAATTGAAGGATAAATTGCAGAGGGAAAAACATTTATGATGAGGCTGTCAAATTTGAGCCCAAAAGCTTCAAATCCGACAGAAATTATGCGGATCTCATCCACAAACTGTACGTATCTCTTCTTCAGCTGTGCCAAACCTAACATATTTGGAACAGCACTAATAAAAGTGAATCCTGAAATGTGTGCAGAGCAACAGCTCTAAAGAACCTTATACACGGGCTTTACAATCGAAACATTCGAGATTATGTTGTTGAGATGTTTCTAATACATTTCTAATATTTCTATTACTTTAAATTATCCGTTTAAAATTAAAAATCTGTGACATCAGACTAATCAATCGGTAGCTAATCAATTTGATAAACATCCTGTCTACGGTTTCGCCATTAGAGTTTTTCACAGACGGACGAACAGACATTTTGGCGTAAACCTATTTTTCAGTGTGAAGGACTCATAATATGTGGATTCTGGACTATACAAGGAGTTAGAGAAAGTTATTTACTGCATAAAGCAACAAGAATTTTCCACTTTTTCGATTCAAGAATTCACAAAATGAGTTTTTCTGAAACAAAATCCCCGTATGTTTGTAGTTATCGAGAAAGTAAAAACTAACATTCAACGGTCAGGCTCTGAACTGTGCGTGAAAGGCCAGTGCATGGGGAATCGTCCTAATGATATTACAAATATTTCCATTTTCTGCACGTTTTCGACCTCCTATGTTGTGAAGTACAGGTACCCAAAAAAGCAACTTTCAAAAATTCGAAAAAGATAATTCTTCTTCGAAAACTGTGATAGGATGTAATAGGTTTGGGAAGGTATAATTTTGAATACTACAACCCAGGTAATTTAAAATATGCGTACTAATGCCATTCCGATTCCCGAAGATTGTCATCAGGAAAAGGGGGGGGGGAAACCGCAGACCGCAGAATAAATTGAAGAAAAATGTAAGAATATAAATATAATAACACGTTTGCGAACTAGTGATATATGTACTTAGCAATATATCACAGAAATATATGCAAGTTTGTGTGGAAACATTTCCAGTTTTGGGGTATGGAAAGGTTGCATATATTTTTAATGTTTTCTATCCTCGAATTACTTTTCGATGAACGCACATGGTCATGCCCTTTTTGAAGAACTCGTTCAATATTTACTATATTGCTCAGAATACACAAATGTTCTTTACATGGAGAGATACCAAAATACGATTGTGATGTGTTGGGCAGGTCTGGCTGTAAGGCAACGCGGGATTTCCCAAGAAGGGATTGCGTATAGCGGCGGTTTCGAATTTATTTGTAAACGTCCGGTTAGCTTTGAAAGGACGCAGTTATCTAATCGGGAGCTTCGTTATTTTGATTGATTAGCAGTTGCTGAGCCCGTCAACTGCTAAGGTTAATCCCTTGAGTGTAGTGCATGATTTATCGCAGGAGGTGGCGGTGATATTCCCTCGCTGTATGACGAGGTCCGGCGCCGACCGACACGTTGGCTGCAAGGACTTCTCCTATCGGGTATCTCACACCAGCAGGGCATCCCCGACCAGGACAAGTTCCGTTCCAACCAGGACCGTTCGACTGGCATCCCGATAGATGTGGTGGTGTAGTGCATATACGTGTAGATGTGTGTGAGTAAGGAGTAAGGACAGGACATGAAAGAAGGAAATATCACGCGCGGCCCGTGGCGCGTTTAATACGTACTGATGCGGCATTTACCTGGTAGTGATGGAAGAACCCTAGAAAATCTAACGATCAGAGCAGCTGCAGGTAGAATTCCCCTCCAGACAGCGGGTGAATTCGACCTAGTATCTAATGTCGAAAATCATGCCACTGTCGGAACTCGACCTCTAGGACCTCCTGGTTGGAGATTGCATTGACCTATCTTGATGTCCAGAGTGACCTCAGCCGGTCTGGGGTCCATCGTTGACAGCCCCATTGGAACATAACTCGCGTCTTATTTTGAACCTTAGATTAAAGTTTCAAGGGGTTAGAGAGAACTGTTTTATGCACACTAGTATCGTGGGCTGCGGTTTACCTTGTGTAACGTGTGTTGCATGTTCGTCTTAAATCAGTTCGATGCACCGTGGGGGGAGGGCGGACAGTAATTACTTAAGCTTCGTCTACAGATTGTTTTGGAAATACGATGAGATATAACTGGTGACATCTTAAACGCTGGGTCTCTTACAAAATCCTGAACGGAAATAAACGGGATCACCTTGTCAGTTTTCATAACAAATAGTAAATTAAGGGTATTGCGAATGCTCTTAATAAGAAACTGTTATCATTTCATCTGTATCATAATCTGTAAATATATTAGTAGAATGTATTGTGAAATCCATGTTATTGTATTTGCAATGTGAGAATCAGAACAAAGAAATTAGAAGATGGAATTGTCAATAGAGTGATTTATTTTTCGGTAGGTAGCGAGATACAGAAAACCTAAATGGATTACCAGTTTTACAGGAATAAAACATTGATGTAAATTGTGCTATATTGATATGGAAATCCAGCGTTTTAACCGTAACGTGAAATATGTCACCCCTTTTTCGTATATCCATTCTTCTGAGCAGAGGTATTTTATTGTATCAACCCCTACGTTGAAACAGGGTTTTGACAAAATCTAACGTTTTGTCAAAATCTCACCGACTTTAGTCGGTACTACTTTAATGTGAAATATTAACTTTTCGTGGCCTCTAAATATCATTAAATAAGGTTGCGGTAAAATAGTACTAACTTATAATTAATTTTTTATCGGCTATGCGTAGAGTAAAGAGGAACAAATTGATTCAGTCCAAAAAAAGCCAGAATGAGATTTCGGTGTTAAAACCCATTTCGAAGACATGAGGTGAAAAAAGTGAACGAGACATCTTTACGGATAGTATGGATGTATATATGTGTGTATATGCCGTGAATAACTCGGGCAAATTAGAAGCTTTTGAGCTCTAACTGGAACACTCGTTTTTACGTGAGCAAGATGAGTGGTTTTAGGTCGAAAAAAATCAACAAAACAGCCTGTTTCTCGAAATATTACAAATTAGCTGAAGTACCCTGTTGCCCGGGTATTTGTAAACACAATCACCTATTACAGAGCAAAATTAGACAATTCTCTGTACACTGTAAAACGAGGTGAAAAACGACTAGATATTCACATTTCTGTATCGAAGACTAGGTTATTATTATAGAAGAAGGGTTATTATTTTTGTATGTATCTTATAATCTGGGTCTTGATTTGTTCTTCACTTTGTGTGCAAAATAATTTCTTAAATTTCCATATCAAACGTGTTTGTTTTTTTTAAAAATCACTGATATTTATATTCAGATCCTGAGCAGTGCCAGCACTCTAAAAATAAATAATTTATCTTTCATCAAGTATCAGTTAATATAGGAAATAGTAATACACAGAATTACTAAAACAGGAATTTACAATATTTTTCTTTTAGTTGATGTTTTGTTTCTATCCCCCACGCTGTTTCTATTCACCCCATATTACAACACTGTTTTCCCACTCTACCATGTCCTGCCCAGACCAGACCCACCATGGCCTTCCCTTCCGCGTCCCGTTACATCCCACCCTGCCCTGTCCCACCCGCCCAGGCCTGCTTCTCATTGTCTTAGCTGGTATTAGTTCTTTCCGCCAGTTCTCCAAAGATTTCCTATCTCCTGGCGAATGCCGGAGCAGTACTCTAAGAAAAGGGCCTCGGACTGCGATCTTTCCTTCCCCCTCCTTGTCCTACCCTCATCCCTTACTTACAGGCGCTAACACGTACAAGCACTGTACTACCACACATGCCGGGAAACCAGTCGGGGGCTTAGCTGAAGAAAGAATAGCATTGATCTCCGTCAACTTAATATATTTATTTAGAGAGCCGGTTTTCGACGGTTTTGACGTCATCATCAGTCTAGCTGTGTGTGGCAAAAGTCAGGAGACTGTGCCCGACACCCGTACACCAATCGAGACATACAACGCGTCTCGGTCTCCTGATGGAGAACTGATAGTTTGTTTTCGGATCCGACAAGAAGATATAAAGAAATTTCCAAAAACCTGTTTTTTCGTGTTTCAGCGGGAAACAAAGTATCAAAACAGGAATAAACCTCATCGCAAACCCAATTTGCATCACGAGAGAGGCGAAACAGAAACCTTCTTGACCATAGTCCTAGCTTATATACCTGGTTATTCTTAACCAGAGAAATAAAAAGTCCATTTCAACGCGTAATCCGGTGAAGTAAACCGTGAGATTTGAGCCGTTGAACGGGCGGGTGGCGTGGGTATCATGTCACCGGTTATTATTTGAAGCGGGAACAAACCTCATCGCAAACCCAATTTGCATCACGAGAGAGGCGAAACAGAAACCTTCTTGACCATAGTCCTAGCTTATATACCTGGTTATTCTTAACCAGAGAAATAAAAAGTCCATTTCAACGCGTAATCCGGTGAAGTAAACCGTGAGATTTGAGCCGTTGAACGGGCGGGTGGCGTGGGTATCATGTCACCGGTTATTATTTGAAGCGGGAACAAACCTCATCGCAAACCCAATTTGCATCACGAGAGAGGCGAAACAGAAACCTTCTTGACCATAGTCCTAGCTTATATACCTGGTTATTCTTAACCAGAGAAATAAAAAGTCCATTTCAACGCGTAATCCGGTGAAGTAAACCGTGAGATTTGAGCCGTTGAACGGGCGGGTGGCGTGGGTATCATGTCACCGGTTATTATTTGAAGCGGGAACAAACCTCATCGCAAACCCAATTTGCGTAACGCGAGAGGCGAAACAGAGACCTTCTTGACCATGGTCCTAGCTTATATATCTGGTTATTCTTAACCAGAGAATAAAAAGTCCATTTCAACGCGTAATCCGGTGAAGTAAACCGTGAGATTTGAGCCGTTGAACGGGCGGGTGGCGTGGGTATCATGTCACCGGTTATTATTTGAAGCGGGAACAAACCCCATCGCAAACCCAATTTGCGTTACGTGAGAGGCGAAACAGAGACCTTCTTGACCATGGTCCTAGCTTATATATCTGGTTATTCTTAACCAGAGAAATAAAAAGTGCATTTCAACGCGTAATCCGGTAAAGTAAACCGTGAGATTTGAGCCGTTGAACGGGCGGGTGGCGTGGGTATCATGTCACCGGTTATTATTTGAAGCGGGAACAAACCTCATCGCAAACCCAATTTGCGTAACGCGAGAGGCGAAACAGAGACCTTCTTGACCATGGTCCTAGCTTATATATCTGGTTATTCTTAACCAGAGAAATAAAAAGTGCATTTCAACGCGTAATCCGGTAAAGTAAACCGTGAGATTTGAGCCGTTGAACGGGCGGGTGGCGTGGGTATCATGTCACCGGTTATTATTTGAAGCGGGAACAAACCTCATCGCAAACCCAATTTGCGTAACGCGAGAGGCGAAACAGAGACCTTCTTGACCATGGTCCTAGCTTATATATCTGGTTATTCTTAACCAGAGAAATAAAAAGTGCATTTCAACGCGTAATCCGGTAAAGTAAACCGTGAGATTTGAGCCGTTGAACGGGCGGGTGGCGTGGGTATCATGTCACCGGTTATTATTTGAAGCGGGAACAAACCTCATCGCAAACCCAATTTGCGTAACGCGAGAGGCGAAACAGAGACCTTCTTGACCATGGTCCTAGCTTATATATCTGGTTATTCTTAACCAGAGAAATAAAAAGTGCATTTCAACGCGTAATCCGGTAAAGTAAACCGTGAGATTTGAGCCGTTGAACGGGCGGGTGGCGTGGGTATCATGTCACCGGTTATTATTTGAAGCGGGAACAAACCTCATCGCAAACCCAATTTGCGTAACGCGAGAGGCGAAACAGAGACCTTCTTGACCATGGTCCTAGCTTATATATCTGGTTATTCTTAACCAGAGAAATAAAAAGTGCATTTCAACGCGTAATCCGGTGAAGTAAACCGTGAGATTTGAGCCGTTGAACGGGCGGGTGGCGTGGGTATCATGTCACCGGTTATTATTTGAAGCGGGAACAAACCTCATCGCAAACCCAATTTGCGTAACGCGAGAGGCGGGGCGCCGCGCGGCTGAAATCCAGCGCCGTGGCTCGATGCGGTGTGTGGGGGCGGGGCGGGGGGGGCGTGTCGCCCGGGAGAGCGCAGCAGGGCCAGCGGTGGGGTGGGGGAGGGGGAGGGCTGGAGCCGCGGCCGGGGTCGCCATGGCGACGGGCTCGGCTGCCCGGCCGCTCGCCCGCCACAGGTGTCTGTGAGTGCTGTGCGCCTGCCACAGATATCTTGCGGTCGAAACGGGAAGCACCCGCTCACAATTGCTACTTACTCCCATATACTGCTTAGATTGATTGATTGATCATGTTTTGCGCGTGTTATCTGCTAAGATAATTATTTTTGTCAGTTTATTATACGTTTTTTTCGGTGGAGGTGGCGTTGATCTTTCCGCGCTGGTGTGATCCGATGCTGAACAACACCTCAGCTAGTGGAGTCCTCCCTCAGCAAAGTATCTACCACCAGCATTGCCCCGCGCCAGCCGGAACAAGTTCTAAGTTCCCCTCTGCTCTCCCGGCTTCTGTGGTAGTGTAGTGCATGTTTGTGTGTGTGTGTAAGGGGTGAGGAGATGTCGAGGATGGATGTGGAAAGATCGCACGTGGTTCTTGGCCCGTTTCTTACGGTGCTGCTCCGGCATCCATGTGATATTTTTCGGGGAAACTATAGAAAACTATCTATCAGAGCAGCCGGCTTCTGAAATTCTCCTCTAGACAGCAGCTGAGTTTCACCTATATTTTAAGATAGTATTGAAAATCCCGCCTCCGTCGAGACTGGAAACCTAGGTCCTCCCGGTCACAGACACTGCAGTTTCACCAATTGATGCCCTGAGCCACCTAAGCAAGTCACTATTTTGAGTTTAGTCGAATTCTGCCTCTGGCTGCTCTCATCGGCAGACTTCCATGGTTTCTTCTTTTAATACGAGGCGAACGCTGCAGCATCATAACTATTGGACCAAAGTCCATAAAAGATATTCCCTTCGTCATCCTCTCCCGTCCCCTTACACACGCACACAAACTTAACTCATTACATTTACACGCACTACACTACCACGTATGTTGTGTAGTGCAATGTGGTTTTAGATCCCGCTAAGACTGAGGGTGATACCTGAGAGGGGACTCTGGCAATCCGACGTGTAGGTCGGCTCCAGATTCTCCATAGAATGGGCTGAAACACCGCCAACTCCAGGGATATAACCTGTACAGGAGTGACTGATCGTACGTGCATGGTAGTTGGATGCTAGAAACTTTAACTAGTCATTCATAAAATTTTAGAAATGAAATTCCATAACATTTTCCTCGCATTTCTTCGCTTCTTTGTTTTATCAAATGGTAGGTCTTGATTAGTTACAGTGCCCTTAGTAAAATAGCTACGCAACGTTATAAAGCAACAAAAACTTATGCTCTCACATCTGTTGTATCTTTCTAACCGAACTATGGTACCTCTATCTACTATCCTACGTGATTAAAGCGTACCTTACTTGGAGACGACTCTTAGAGAAAAGAAGCCATCACTCGACTGGTGGGGTGAAACATGCGCAGATGCTGTCATTGGAGACAAATCAGTGACAAAACTTATACAATAATCAGGCCACTGGGAGCAAGTGTCGATGTTTTTTCATAAGCTGCACTTGAGATCGATGTTTAAGCTCGATGATCGATATTCGGTCGATCGATATTCAGTCGAACGATGTTAGTAAGTTCAGCGATCTTCAAATATGACCAATTATTTCATTATCACCATCTTCAGGGTGATGGGTTCTGCCTCTCTCTATTAAATGAAAACAATTATTTTTGAAAATGAAATTTCTGAAAAATGAATGTGTTTGATTATCGTAAAAATATGAAGTTAGATGAGGCGTATAGTCGACGACGATTTCAAGCAGACAAATTTGGTAGCAAATCTCTCAGAGCGAAATACTGAGCTGTAAAAATTGTGGTTCTTTTAAAGTGCTCCATTTTGAAATTGAATTTAAAAAGAATACGTTCTCTTTAATTCAATTCAATGGTTTTAAAGAGTACAATTGCCCAGATTTGGGATTTGAAGGAATGACCTGTAGTAAAATAAAAAATTTGTAGTTTAATTTACATTCCATGTCAACGCATCTTTTGTATATTTCTAAGTTCTCAAACACCCTCATCTTAAAATTGTAAAGCGCCTTAGATCAACAGTTATATCTGTACTCATGGATTGTTAAGAGAGGCGAGATCCGGATTTTTGGGTAAATGGCCAAACACCTCCCGGCTGCAGATGTGTTGCTAGGCTAACCGTGTATGTCCATTCTACAATCTGGGTCTCGTCTCCAGCAATTCCCATGTTCTCTTACACATCAAAAAATTGCTGTCCGGTCAACATTACGCTTATCAGAGTGACACTGAATTGCATGTGGCTTTCAAACACTGGTTGGAATTTCAATTCCTGCAGCAGACATTCATACCACAGGGATACAAATGTTGATCCCTTTGTCTGTCAAATGTCTCAATTTCGCTGGTGATAATGAGAAAAATAGTGTATCATCTGCTATATCTGATAGAATTAAGTTTTTCCATGAAATTGTTTCCTTTTTGTTGACGCCCTGTGGGGACTAACTTTCTTGATGCGTCTCGTGTATTTTTATTCCATTCATAAAGTGAAAGGCGCTTTTTAATGGTTAATAACATGCTACTACAGTAACTCTTTATCACCTACGAGTGCTAAAAATTGTTTTTCTACTCCAGCGCCCGGGTAGCGACGTAGTACGCTATTTCTCCTACCGTAACTAACTTATTTTTGTTTTGTATTTCACTAAATATGGGAAGAAAATATGGACGATAACAATACTTTATCTACTCGAGAAAGATATTTACGAGCGACGATAGTATACGTATTTCCTGAATAGCCCTAATTAATATGTAAAAAATAAAAGATATGATTTAGTTGAATGATTGATTTATTGAACTTGACACATTTTGAGTGATGAGAAGTTTGAAGACCACTGATTATTTTAGTAACCGAAACCAAAATGTTATTTGAAACCGTTACTCGATTACTTCTCTTTTGTGTGCAACCGAATTTACAGTTTTTCTAAATTGAAACTTTATCTGGATGTATTGATACTGACACTTTTCGAATATTTAGAGACTTTGACATACGCTTCGATTATTTTATGAACCGCCCCCTGGAAGTATTTGAAACTAGCGGATCCGGCAATGATTTGCTATTGCAATGTATTACACCTCACACGCTGCAGGTCACGTGAATGTTAATAGCATTTTACGTTAGGCCCTGCAAAATTCTAATAGATAAAAGACTTTCTCGCTTGTTTTATGTCTTGGTTTGGATATTGTCACACCCAAGGTTCGTTATCGAGCCACACGGTGGCGTCGATTGTCAACCACAGCGTCGAGCTCCGGCGGCGTGGGTGTGCGCCGAAGTCAACGAGGGCGGCCCGGGTCTAGCTCAGTCGGCCAACTTTGTCACCTGCTTAGAATCTAACTCGGATGGAAGGAGTCGTAAGGCGTTTGCTAACTACAGAAACAATTCGGTGGTTGGTAAAGCAAATAAAAAGGTTTATTCCCGCCTAATAATAGGCCGGGGAAGTTACAGTGATTCAAAGAGTTAAGAAAGGCCCTACCTGATGAGCTCAGTTAGAAACGAAAGAAAAAATGAGATAAAACTTAAATCTAAAAAAAATAAAGAACGAGAATTACAATCAAATTCCTTTACAGGCCCCAACAAACTCTAGGCCATTCGCCTTCTGGCTGACAATAATGAGGAAACAAGTGCCTAAGCGCGGCACAGCAATGCACAATAGTTCTTTGGCGGTCGTTGACCGAAGTTTATGCCTGAATGGGGCGGCGTGTAGGCGGCCCTCGGCGGCGGCGGCGGCGGCAGCGTCGGGTTCTCTCCGTCTGGGTCGGCGGCTGAGATGGCCCTGCCAGGCCGAGAAACGTCCTTCCACAATAGCTACCAAAGGAGCGGCGGCGGCGACAGCGGCTGCGGCGGTGACGGCGGCGGCGGCGACGGTCAGCTGGCCCGGATCGTGAATGATCGCGAATTCCGTTCACACAAATCAGCAGTTCTTACGGAAAGTTCTCTGGAGTTTTCACGATCACGAATCTCGGAGAAAACTAGTCACCGGTCACTGCCCACGGCAGAGCTCAGTGTCCACGAACTAAGTCCCCAAAATAATAATTCTCCCTCGAACGCGGCGCCGGAGCTGTTACTCACTCCGCGGCGCTCGCCCCCCCCAGCTCAATCGAACCAGAAGAAGTGCCCTTCTCCCCTACGCCGCTAGCGTGGAGGTCTCCTCGTTCCGCCACCCCGAAAATTCAAAAGTGCCCCAAAATCGCTCCCACCCCACGGAATTTTGCCCCTGATTGGCTAAGTGCTACTACGCCGTAATTTTGTCCTCGGCCAATCAGGTCCGGTGATTCTAGGAATTTTCCGTAGCCCTATCTCTGTCTGGAAAACGCTCTCCGTCTGACTTCGGAAGTAGGTCAGTAAAGGGTACGCGGAATGTCCATTGGGACCCCTGGAGAAAACTGCGAAGGACGGCCTAGGTACTTAGTGCGCATGATACCCGGAACGGCGGGATCAGCACACGTCTCTAATCTCTTCTTCGGCGCCCGGGTGCGTGACGGGATGAGGGTCGACTCGCGGACGATGGCCATAAACTTTTAGAGGGGCGCGTGCTGTCATCCCTTCCATTAGCGGAGGGGGCGCGCCGACCCGGCTGGCGGCTGCGGGGGTGACGCCTCGCATCGACAGTTATTTGTGAAATTTAAAAAATATTAAAAATAGCGTACCGCTACAATATGGTAGTCAAGTATCCTATGGTTGAAACGTCGTCCCTCAAGTTTGGGCATGCGTTACCTGTGACATTGTCTGGGAGAAATTTTATTTACATGTCCGAGATACGGTTCTAGTAATATCAGGTATTAAAATTCCGACCGATATTTCACAATTTCAGAAGCACAATATGCAGCCAAACACGCTCTAATACTTGTCAGTTCGGTGAATTGCCTGGCGCTCCTGTTCAGGGGTGATTGAGTAGACCTAGCGAGTCATCATAAGCGCGATTCATCATCAAAAACGCCCACACATGTTCGATTTCATTCAAACCTCTCTTTAAATGCTCCGGATACTAATAAGAACAAAGTATGAAATGACGAAATCGATCAAGTAGTTTTTGCATCAACATGCGACAGGAACTTGGAGTGGATTTATTGATACTGACATCTTTCGAATGTCTAGAGAGTGTGACGGGCGCTTCGATTATTTTATGAACCGAAACAGAAACGTTATTTGAAATTGTCACTCGACCACTTCGGTTTTCGTTATAAATCGAATTTAAAATTTTGAAAATTTGAAACTTCAACTTGGTATTGACACTGCAATTAGTATTGACACCTTCAGAGTTACGACCAAAATCAAAGTAACTTTTACTCGACTACTTCTTCGATTCCAGTGCAGAATTTTGATATTTTGAAACGATCTTCATTAAAATCGGTGGTCACTGCAAAAATATTGTATAAATCCATAATGGATAACTGTGCTGATGTATGTTTGTAAATAAAAGGATGTTTGATTATAGACTATAGCATCTTGGTATAATTTTGTGAAACAAAATAATTTTACTTTTCCGCCTTACTACGTAATTAAGTAATAAAAGAGAAAGTATCGTAATCCTGCAGTAGCAATCATCTATTTTGCGACACATAAACTAATATTGTAGAACTCTTGTCAAAAAAGTAGACAAATCTCGTTCCTGTATGCAGTAACTTACTTCCTGTAACAAGTACTGTAGCCAGAATACATGTTTAGTGAGTAATTTTGCTCAAAAAAGTTTGTCGGCAAAGCGTCTGTCTGTCCATCCATCCCTGTGCCTTGGTCTGTTGTTAGCGCCTAATCCGTTCAAACGATCTACTCCAAACTTGATATTCCCACATCTACCTGGCCTATTTTTTTTTAGGATACGTTACATGAAACTTCAACGACATTTTCAAGTTTTCCTCAACAATATCTCCTAATTTGTTTTTTTCAACATTTTCTCGAATAGATCAAAAGACGCTTAAAATTATGGCGCAAGTCTCATTTTTGTTTAAATCTCTGAATTATCGAAAATTCCATGAGTTATACAAGAAGTATAATAGAAAACAGTATGTGCTGTTGTAGTCTCATGGTGTGGAAGATTACATCTGTTTACCTAATCTTAAAATCGGTTGAGGTGTTTCAGGGCATCAACTATTGTCATTGCAGTGCCTCTGACTGGGAGGTCCTAGAGTTCTTGTAACTGATTGGGCAAGGATTTTGGACTCTAGCTCGATAGCTGGTCGAAGTCAGCCGCCATCTGTAGGAGAAATCCCGCAAACTGACATGGTCGGCACCGGCTCTGACCATCCGGCAGGAGAAGATTACCACCACCCATGAAACTACACTTACGGGATGAATGACGTTACGAATTGCCGCGCCCGGAGACAACTGAACTCGGTACCGGGTCTCACCATCCGGCAGGGGAAGATCCCACCTCGCATGAAACATTTACGGGATCAATGACGTTAGGAATTGCCGCGCCCGGAAACACGAAATAACCAATCCACTGAACTCGAAGTTGATTTGGTGATCGGAATCGCCCATCGGCGTTTGCCGAGCGCCGCGCCCACTGTGCGCGGCGGTGGCGGCGGGGGCCGCGACGGCGGCGGCGCGAGCGGCGGCGGCGGAGGCGGCGGCGAGGGCGGCGGTGGCGAGGGCGGCGGCGGCGGCGGCGCGCGCGTCCCGCGCCGGCAGCCAGCCTGCAGCCAGCCCCCGGCCGGCCTCCCCCAGCGGCGGCAGCTCCTCTCGCCCGAGGTAAGTGCGCGGCGCTCGTCGCCGCCGACGCCGGCGTGCGCGCGGGCGGACGCCCTCCCACTCCCGGGGGCGTCGGCTCGCGCGGTCGTTTGTGGAGGCAAGGGCTCTATCCCGGGAGGGGGCGGTGTTCCTGTGTCCTTCCGACCTGTATGTCGGCTTGCAGGCTGTTTCCCCCCTTCTGGTATCTCTCCCCAGCGGGACACCAGTCCCTGCCGGGAAAGCTTTAAGCTTCCGACATGTATGGTAGTGTAGTGACATGTATGTAAGTGTATGTTCCGACATGTATGTAAGTGTAAGTGTGAGTAAGAGAGAGGGTAGAAGGACGAGAATGAAAACATCCCGCGCGGTCCATGGCCCGTTTGTTAGGGAACTGTTCCGGCATTCACCTGGTGTTGATCGGAGAAAACCACGGAAAATTACCGATCAGAGCAGCCGGCCGCTAAAATTCTCCCTCAGACGGCGGCTGAACTCGACCTAGCTGTGTAGTTAGTGTAGAAAATTCTGTCATCGTCGGAACTCCACTTGTAGCACCTTCCGGTCAGGGTCGCTGCGGAGATAACCGCGGAGCTAGCGTCGAGTTATCTCAGCTGGTCTAGGTGACAGCACACGCCGCGTGTTCCGAACGAGATAGTGTAACTGCTTTCTTTCCGCTCCGCAGGCGCGAGAATGTTCTTTGAGTGTGATGTATTGAATTTGGTCGGAACTTTTCGGTTACTTCAAAATACAGTGAGACGTCGATTATCCGAATGTCATCATTCGAAAAATCAATTGTTCGAACTCAGATTTCCTAGGAATAAGTATTTTTAATTAAGTGCCGTATATTATTCGTATTAATTTTCTTTTTGAATATTGAATATTGAGAATGATTACGGATATGATTGACAACGATAAAATATTAACGAGATACTGTTTTATAGTCAATCATCGGACCCCAGTGAACTTTGAAAAATATATAATAAATTCTTAAGAACTTGGAATGTTTATTATTAGCAGAAAAGCGCTTTTCACCACATTTAAATGCAAGAGAACTGACGGGTACATTGTCAAACCACCGATCGTAAATGCTTAACAGCTGTCACTCACTCGAAATGTTCATTGTTGGCAGAAACGCACTACCTTTTAGTGCAACAGTAGCCTACAAGATATTATGTTCGGTTATCGGAATGATCGAATATCCGAACTATACCTGGTCCCAATTAGAACAGATCGATGTCCCACTGTATAACTAAACACTGGAAGCACATAGATTTACAGATGAACATTTTCAGTGTCTCTCTTTATGTAATGTCATGTGTTTTCCTTCCTTCCGTAAGGTATTTATAATTATTGAAAAGTTTTATTATAGGACAATTTTTCTTTAGACCGTACGTTCTAAGCATGTATTCTCAGAGACTTAGTTGTATACACACCTGCATTGCAACTCTAATTGTGTTTAGCCATCTAGCGTCTTGTCTAATAGTCTCCGTAGCGTTACATTGGCGTCTGGTCTCTTTGGTTACTTCGAAATATATTTAAATACGTCTAATACATAGTTTTTACACGTAAGAATTATCTTATTTTTCAGTATTGCTCTCTATTTATTTGATTTCATCTATTGTATAGGTCCGCATTCTGCAGATTATTATAAAAATATTTTCTGATGCTACATTTTGTATGTATACCCTATTCTTTTAAGTATATTCTTACAGAAGACATAGATATATACAGACCTGCACAGCATCTTTCTAACCTCGTCTTGTGTCTTGTCTAGCCGTTTGTGCAGGTGTATGAATGGTCTTGATATGCTTAATTGTACATTGTATCTGTATTATTTATATACTTTACAAATATATAGATTAAAAAATATTGTATTTATTATTCGCCATAGTTATATGACTTATGAGAAAATCTCACAGGTACTTCTAAGTATCCTGATTTTCAAGGAGATCTACTTTTAACTCTTTATTTTGGCTCTCTTCTTTCTGGATTGAATGTCTCTCTGAAAATGTGTTAATAATGTGTGAAATGTTTTAAAATATGAATTTTGTTCTTATATACCTGCATTCTATTCTAAAGACGAAGATTTCTAGAAAATATCTGTATTGAAGGGTAGATTCAAGTGCAGATAGATCTCTTATTCATATTTGTCGTATTCTGCACTGCCTCCGGACATTTCATTAAGATTGTATGTTTTTCGATGTTAATTTTTTTGGCTAAACTTACTATTTACTTCTAAGAAATATCTGTTCAAAACTGACCAAAATGAAACTCTTCTGTGAAGCTCATTAGTACATTTTTCAGAGGTTTTACATTAGTCCTTTCGAGATATGCAGTATTTTATAC